>ML677385.1:9280868-9357447 GCA_007922305.1 Dermatemys mawii | reverse complement strand
ACTTCGTCGGATGCAACCGACGAAGTGGGTATTAGCCCACGAAAGCTTATGCTTCAACACTTTAGTTAGTCTTTAAGGTGCCACAGGACTCTTTGTCACTTCTGCAATTCCAGACTAACACGGCTACCTCTCTGATTCTATTTCTTTGCTGTTATTTTATGCAGTTCCATATGTCAGTTAGTGCCATGCTGACCAATTTATTGTAAAAGTAATTGAATTAAAAAGTTATTTTTTAATGTAACAAGTTTTACTGTAAATTCTAAATTACTTACTTTTAAAAATTGCTTGACCAAATCTGAATAGGGACTCATCTCTGTAACTTCACACTTTTATTAAAAAAGGTAGGTGTTCAGAAAGTTGTAAAACTCAGTTTGGAGGTATCATAATCTACATAAAAAGGAGCTAGAATTTTGTGCTTATCTTCATGTAACTCTTTTTGAGGAAAATAATAAAACAATTACCCTTTAAAAAGGAACAACATAATTTTCCCCAGTACAAACCCAAAGGAGTTTAGCTGAGCTGATCCAAACCCAGTGTGTTTTCATCACAGCTCCTTCTGGGTCCCTTCGTGTAACAATGTCATGAAATCAGTTAGCCAAGATAGCTGTTGCCATGACAACCATAAAAATTCTGATACTACATTCATTATAGTCTTGCTACTGAAAGACCATAATAAAATATACATTATATTTTATAAATACTGTAGTTTTAAATATGAATAGCCCAGCTCCTGAGGACTCACCAATTCTCAGGTTATAGGAATGAAAGACACTGGAAGATATCTAGAGACTAGAGGCTGTAGCTAGCATAGTATCTAGAGCCAAATTTTGCTATTGAGCCAGCATGATGCTACTCTGTATGTAGAAGTAAGTAGAGACCCTAAATTATTGTGACCATTAAAAATCTCATGGTACAATTCACTTCAAAAATGTTTGAATTTCAATGAGTCTACTCAACTGGAAATAGTTACAGACATGCTTAAACATTTGCTTAAATTGGATTGAAATCTTTAAGGTTCTGATCCTACAAACATAGAATCATAGACTATCAGGGTTGGAAGAGACCTCAGGAGGTTATCTAGTTCAACCCCATGCTGAAAGCAGGACCAAACCCAACTAAATGCATATGCTTAACTTTAATTGAGTAAGTAGTCCCACTGAGTCAACAGCTAATGTCTTAAGTATTTGCAGAAACAAAGATTTTTTAAAAAAAAGAAGGAATCCCCATATTTTAAAATGGAAACAATGATCATTTTGGTATGAGTTAAGTTCTATGCTTTTGTATTTATTTTGTTGTCTTTGTAGCAACAGTTTTCTATTAAAGAATTCCCAGTAGGTTAAATCATCCCTTCCTGCACAAATCCTGAGCTGTGTACAAAACTAAGGAGAAATAACAGAGATGGAATTTACACGAAAAAACTGAACTACAGGTCAGAAGCCAGTAATATAGCCCCCTGCCCCCATCCCACAAATGCTGCTTCATGCGATGTGTGGAAAATCACAAACTGAGCCCCTGATATTGCAATGGGAGCCACATGGGTGGTCTCTCTGCAGGTGGGTTTTTATTTACTTCATTAAAATATAGAATGCATGCATTTAACAATTCAAGTATGTTATTTCAACATTACATGCCTGCAGCATTGCAAGACTTAATAACTGCTGTTATCTGCCACCTGTGAAAGTTTGTTCAGTTCCTGAAGTTGCGCCTCCCACAATGGAGGATGGCCTTTGGTTTCTGTAGCCACACAACAAATGCTTAGATTGCAAGCATTTAGATTAGCAGCTTCTGAACACAAGTGCATGGTTCCCTTTGCAAGACTGGGGACTCCATCTGCATGACTACAGTTACCATAAAACCTCCCTCCCTAGCTCCCAAACTGCTCCATCACTTGGGCCTAAGTAGGACCAATCTTTGATCTCATGGTGTAGATGGGACTCAGAGGCTTCCCACCACAGAAACTCATCTGCAACTTTCCCTCATTGGCCCATCACATAGATTAAGTGTTCATCACAGTTGAAAACAATCCACTATATATGTTTCTAGCTCACGTCAACAGGAACACATCTGAAATTGGTAAGGGACAAAATATTTGTTTTCAAGCTTCTCAGAGAAAATCAGAAAGAATCTTAAGGGGTACTTCTACATTTATAACTATAAAAACAGACTTGCCACTTGAATTCACCATTTTTGAAACATAGTGGTCATTTTCATAATCATGTTGGCACATTACTAACACTTTGTAAAGATTTTGTGCTTTATTATAATAAGCAAGACATGTCAGATATAAAAAATGCTGTCATTTTTACAGTAGTGAATTAATTATTAGTCTATTCAATAAATAGTTACGTTCCAGGAGTCTCAAGGCTATGCATTTATAACTCATGAACTAGACACGTAGCTGTAGCTTGCATTTCCAATGGAAACAGACACCAATAAAAGTGAATTCCTTATCAAATTTAAAACAGTATCTGCAAATAGTGATTTAAAATGTGATTGTGAATATTATATACATTTTTGTTTCTTTCTTCACTTTAGTGGTCCTAATTCTTAGTCTTAATTTTTATTTATTAATTTCATTTGGTCCCATCCGCTTTCATTGCATATTCAGCATCATATTCTTCTTTGCATTGTCCTCATCCACAGTTCAAACAAATGATTACTTAATCCTTAGGAGAATATTGAGATTTACAGGAAAATGCTAAGGATATATTTCTCAACTGGTTAAGGACATTAATGCACCGAAATTATACAAACCCCAACTTGAAACATATATGAATTTTTCGTTATTGAAAGAACAAATAAGAAGCCATTATCTCTCTGTTAGGTAAGCTTGGATAGGCAAATTGCTATCTAAATATACAGGCACATAGTGGCACAGGGCTCAGAATTTAATGGATGTATACCAAGCTAGGAATTTTTAAATATATTAATAAGACTTGTTATTTTTACTTCATCTGCTTAATACATTTATTTAGATATGCATATTCTTTAAACAAGTGAGTGCTAGTACAAGCCTACAGCAAAATGGATCAGAGCAGTTTTATTTACTGAATTGTGTCTGTAAATGACTACTACCATCAATGAATTACTGGTGCATTGAAGACATGGACCACTTACGTTCAGAAAAGAAATGTTTCTGTGGTGTATTATTCATCTATTGACAGTTCACTGTGTAGTTTTCTGATATAAAGGGACTTGCTTGAATGAATGGTAAGGAAGCTAACCCATGCCCTGATGATGCCTTTCCTAATGTACCAAAAGAATGATGCCAGGGCATACTCTTTGGAATTTTTCCCATGAGAAATGAAGCTAATTACTGCCATTTCACTTGACCCCTGAGACTTGCTAGTGATCTTAAATGGCAAATGTATTAGTTGTTCTAGGACAAACAAATATTTAACTAAAGAGCCTCAAGGAAACACAGGCATGTAAAACTATGGGTGAAATCCTGATCCCATTGAAGTAAATAACAAAATCTCCTTTGACTTTAATGGGGTTAGGATTTCTCCTCAAATCTTGAAGACTCTCCCATTACCCTGGGATACTATAGAAGAAATGCAAAGGCATTAAAGCCCATGTACTGTGACGGAGTCAGACCAGAAGGGTATAGGAGAGTGCTGGAAGGCAGGTATATCAGCCTCAGGATGTGTAGGTCCCTGTTCCCTGGATAGCCAAACAAAGGCTACTCCAGGCCAATCAGGAAGTTTCTAGAAAGGAGTAGAAACAGCTAGCCTGACTGGGACACCTGAAGCCAATCAGGCACTGCCTGAAACCAGATAAAAACCTCCCAGTTAGTCAGGTGGGCTGTGGGTGTCAGGAGCTGTGGAAGGAAGTTATGCTGTTGGTGATACTGAGTGTTTGACAACATATCATACAGAAGGAAGGAGGCCCTGAGGTAAGGGTGAAGTGGAGTTTGAAGAAGCGGAGACTGCTGTGGGGAAGTAGCCCAGGGAATTGTATTGTGTTTTGTGGATAAAAGGTCAGCCATCTTAGCTGATACTATTAGGGACCCTGGGCTGGAGTCCGGAGTAGAGGGCGGGTCTGGGCTCCCCCCTTTCTGTCTCCCCTAATTACTTACTGAGAAAGGGAGGTCACTCTGGGGCCTAGATGAGTTTCTGAGGCCCCTAAATCTGCCAGGAAGCACAGGACCCACAAATACAGACTCGGAACTTTGTCACACTAGATACATGCATTGCTGTATCAAAGCACAGCCCCTGGCTTCAGCAGGACTCCACATGGGCATAGGAGATTGCTGGCAAACAATTTACAATCAATTTACAAGACCAAGGTCTGACACAGATCGTAGCATGATGTTTTTCTAGCATTAACTACAGTACTTTAAGCAACTTGGAGAAACTTGTTGAAAGAGCAGCTACGCATGCCTAATGTTAACAAACACTCTACTTGGGTATATTGATCAATTTAATACAAATATTGATTAAAATAACTCAACCCATGTACTACACTTATCAGTGAAATGTAGAGGAATCTGTGGCAGAAGTGTTGAATGCTTGAGCAAAGGTTTCAAAAATTTGTAATGGATTAGTCTTGCAACTTGCAATTTTAGCTTGGTTCCACCTTGGTGAACTACAGAAGTGAAGTTCTAATCTGATTATACAAGGTCTTTTTGGGGGTTTTTTTTTGGTATAGATCTGGTTCTAAATTTACACACACACACACACACACACACCATGAATTTATGCAAAATACAATTGTTGATAGCATGCAGTTGCAAAACATCAAACCCCCTACTTTCAAGGAGAAAAATACAATTTTAATGACAGCAATATAATGCCACTTTTGTAAGAAGACTGTTTAAGCATGAAGAATTATGTATGTTCGGGAATCTATGCTCTGGAAAGTGGCTGTTATACAGTGCTTTCATTCCAATTGCTTAAAATTTACTTTGTTCTAGCCTCCAATCCAAGGCCATCAGAATAATGTCCATTATGTGGTATTTGTAAATTAATACAGTTTTAATTAAAACTAACTAACAATGTTGTAGCTCATTACATTATATTTAGCTTGGAAACTTCACACCTTTTACAATTACATAGAAATTAAGCACTAGCAATAACCAATGCAATTCTGTAAATTAGCTGATCTACTTGTAATAGGCAATCAAGGCGCACAAATTTCTAGCACCTCATTTTTCTTTATGAGAATAAATGCAGAGTAAAATTTTCATTTTTGTTTTTATCAGAAAAAGAGAACAATTGGGATCAGAGTTAAGAATAACATCTTTATCCAAGCATTACAATCCGTTTTACTTTGAAACATCAAGAAAACACTATTTTCTGTTTCACCACTGATCTGGGTTGCTTTTTTGTTTGCTTTACTTTATTTTGAACAAAAGCTAACTTAGATAAATACAAAATAGCTTTGTTATCTTCTACAGGTTTCCAAGCAAAACATGTTTTTTTTAATGAGCAATTATAATAAAACATCTGCTGCTGAGAAGAGACCGTTGTCAACATCTAATTTGAAGAAGAACAGCTATCAGTGATTTTGGAAAATGAACAATAACTGAGCAGTCACTTTGCTAAGCAAACTAACCCAGAGGCAGCTTATTCCAAGGTTGTCAACAGAGCAAGTAGGCTAGAAAAGAAGTGATTATTTTGCCATGAGCTGGGAAAACATTACTTAAAGGCCAAGTTTACATGATTATTGCTTCCAAGGAAACAGAAGTATCAGTTCCAGAATCATTTGTCACAAATTACCTAATAGACTGAGCCCATCCATAAAATCCTTTGCTGAAATGCTGTCATTCCCTCTGTACTAAATAAATACAAATTTAGGAAAGTGAAGGGAAAAACAATCTAAATAGAGACAGTATATATTTGGCAGAGTATAAACTATGCTATTGATTTAATGAATCTATATTTCAGTTAAGTCCCTCTCATAATAACGGGATACTAATTATAACAACAGATTGAACAAAGCCACTAGGTTGAAAAACAAAACAAAACAAAAATGCATCCAACATTGACTCCCACAATACTAGACTGCTTCAGATTATAATGAAAGCTTTCCATCACGCTGACACATAAGCTAAAATACTATCAATGCAAATTATCCTAACTGTACAAGTGTGAGAGAAGACTTTACTATCTGAACTGATATATAGAACTGGTATTGGCATAATATCTATGAACTAGAAATAACAGGCTTTTATGTTACATAGACTGCAGTACTTCAGATGTAACAATTCTTTAATAGTATTGATTTGAAATTGTGCGTCACAAAACATGATTTCAAGAGACCTTTGCAAATAGTTTATAGTTATTGCATTCACACAATTCATGCAGTAACAAAGTAATCTGAAGAAGAAACTCTACCTCTCCAGCTGATGCCTCTCTCTTTTGTACTCCATGTGAGATTTCGTGCAAAAATCGCATGAAATGATTGCAGATGTGATCCAAATGAGAAAGATAAAAGTGCTAATCAGACAGAAGGATGTTGTCCTAAACTAATCTTAAACCAGAGTCGGCAAATAGTATATGTGTTTTGTAGCAATCTAAGACCTATGCATTCATGACTCATAGAAAGACATGCTCTGGGGGAAGGATATGGTTAAAAGACAGGACTGGGAGTCATAACACCTGAATTCTATCCCATTACACACTACAAATTACAGACTTCTGCTAAGACCAGTTCACTTTAATATATCTGTGTCCATCTATACAAGGGGATAATTATACCTCTCTACATCCTCTGGATGATACTGGTCTTATTCATAAACATTTGGGAAGGACCTTAAAATCTTCCCTTGTAGATATTATAAAAGTGCAAAAAGTATTATTATGGGTACAACTGGTATACTTCAGGATGTCTGACACTTCCCATTATATGATCCTATTTTAATTGCATATAAAGTTGCCAAATTAAAGGTGGTAGGCTGAAATTTCCCATCTCTTGTGTTTGCCTCAGGCTCTTTTTATTTCTCCCTTTCCTCCCTGTCCCTAAGGAAAAGTATCAGTTAAAATGGTTCAGCCTTTTCTGAAAAATGAGATTAGGGAAAAACATTATTTTCTACAAGTTCGAAAAATTCTTACAACTGTTTTGCTGAGAAGCTCTAAACCTCCATTCTTTAGAACAAGGGCTTCCAAATTGGAAGGAAGGAGGGTAGTCACTGTATCATGAATGTACCTTCTGTTGTTCCTCTTGGGAAAAGAAATATCATAAATTGAAAAATCCCAATTTGCACGTGCTCAGAGACTTGTTAGGAATTAATAGCTAAATTCTCTGAACAGTCCATCTGTACTGAGCGTACTACAGCTCAGAGCTCCAACGCTGAAGCTGGACTTTCCCTGCAATTGTCCTGGTTTCTGCAGGATATTGTGGTACCGGCACAGGAACTAAGAGCAGAGAGAGACGTCTCCCCAGTGTTCCCCTGCTGATGCCCACATGGCATGGATGAGAAAGCCACTAGACTTTCATGTATTCAGAACAAGAACCAGACTCTGAGGAGATGGGATGAGGGAAGGACATTGGAAGCTGGGATGGGGACAAGGGAAGAGATTGATCAGACAAGGAGACAGCTTATGAGTGGAAACTGGGACACGGAGCCCAGACTGGGGGAACTGGGACTTGGATGGAGAGCCCAGAGAGTGAAACTAGGATTTCAGGGATTGCTAGGAGTCTGGAAATCTGATATGGAACCTGGGATTGGCTCAGCAAGGAGCCGGGATAAGCAGCTGGGGTTTCTGGGGGTTAGAAACAGGGTTGGGAGGCATCAGTACAAAAGGAGTCAGGCTTTGAGGCTTGGGCAGAATGATCTGTGCACACTAGAGTAAACATCCCTCCAGAACCTGGAATGGAATTGAAGACTCCCACTGAGTTTATCATTCCTTTGTTGCCAGCAACATCTGGCAAAATGTGTCTCATCCCCCTTTATTTGCTGGCCCACTTAGAGAATGGCAACCTGCTAGAGCTATCAGTTACCCCCTTAGCTCCAGTGGCAGAAGTCTCTGAACTGGATCTAAAGTTTCGCGCCCTGCTGTCAACCCGTGTGGAGATCAGTAGGCTTTCCCATGCTGGAGTCTGTTTTCCCCCCACCCCCTTCCTTTTTTTAAGAACCTAGGAACTAATTCACAAATATCACTCAGTGCTACAATTGAAGTGTGCTTTGAACATATAAAGGGCAATCTAATGCCAAATACTCTGAAAAACAGGCCTTAGTTGTCTCACATTGGGCACCCGAGATAAATGAATATTTTAGTTGTATGTGCCTCAGCTCCCCAGCTGTAATACACAGCTCACTCCCCTCATCTCACAAGGGTGTGGTGAAACTAAATATATTAATAAGTATGACCCACTCAGGTATTGTAGTGCTGAGCTCCACTGGTAAGCCAATTTTAATAATTATCCATTTACAGCTGGGTTTGAATAGTATACAGTAAGACAGACATGACTACAGTGAGGATAAAAAAATAAACAGCTGCTCATTAAGTGAGAATGTCCATTCTATCAACTAAATAAGGAAAGGGTCTGATGGAAAAAAAATTGTTTGTGATCATGTAATGAAAGTCTGTATCATGTGTTTTCACATGGGAGACAAATTAAGGTTACACAGATACTTTTAATTCTGGCATTTCTTAAGGTTTGAATGCTTGACTTTGCAACTGTAGCATTCTTTTATTGTAGTTGTGTGCAATACTACCTAAAATAATCCATCTTTTGTAAAGGATAATAGAATCTGTATCCATGGGACCTCTTTAATTTAACCTCATTAAGTTAACTGTGGATTTCCTTGAACTTTCATGAAAAATAAAGACAAAAAGAAAATCCACACCAGAAATGAAATAGTTGCCATAGAGACATACACTCTTTCAGTCATGTTGAACACAATTAGAACTAATAAATATTCAGTTCAGCAAAGAACCATTTACTTTTTTATGAAACACTCCAACCTGAAAGATTCGAGGCATCTTCCGATTAGGAGAGAAGTCTTTCAAAGAACAGTAAATGGACTAAGCAAAGAGGTTATAGGTGTGATCAGAGATTATTTCAGCCACAAAGTAGAGAAATGAAAGCACGTGCAATTTTGCTTTAGCTCGTTCTATACCTTACAAAGCTCAACAGCTCACAAAGACTCAGGGGGCTATCCCTCTTTTTTAGGCATAGCATTTATTTTAGTGGCCTATGAAGAAAAAGTGTCAGTACTTTACATATATATTCAAAAGCAACATATCTTGTTTTGTCAGAGGAATGTTATAAAATAAGGATACCAAAGCAATTAATTTATAATGGGAATGCAACATGAAATTAACAGAGTAACTTTGGATGGAATATGGTTCAGTGATACACAGGGGAATCCACTGGTTACAAGCTATCTGTTGGCAAGACTGAGACCTTGCCATTTTATTAAAATAACATTATCAGACAAATGTGTCTTCAGACTAAGTCAGAGCCATCAGTCATTTTTTTCTAATTGTTATAGGTGATGTGGGGGAATTAAATAAGTCTGAAGGAACATCAGAGGTGGTACTTCCTTTGAAATAATTCACTAGGGGATACTTGTCACTTGTGACATTCCCATGTAAATCCAGAGGTAATGCATTTTGTATAGACGAATTTGATTTGAATCTGAGAAATTTTTAAAAAGGAGTAGCCCCCTCCCCCCAAAAATCAGTTATAAATGCCATTTTGAGAAACTTTTTAAAAAAGCAACACTCTCAAACTGAAGACAAGTTTAAATAATGGCAATTTAGAACTTTAAACGTGAGAAAACTTAATAATAAGAAAAGCAAGGAAGACAAAAATTATTCTGAAACCAGCACAGAGAAACCAGGCAGGTGGGAACTACATGACATAACTCTGGAGATGGCAGAGTCAGGATACTCCCAAAGCTATCTCAGTAGATATGATAATTTCAGATGTACAGCATATTTGGTCATTGCATAATTGATATAGCTCTCATGAATGTCCCAAATACTGCCCTCTCCACATTACATTGTCCACTATATCAACTCCTATTCTTACTGTAACCACAATCATACACCAAGAGAACTGTAACACAGAAGGAATGTGTGGGCAGAAATGTACCATGTGGTACTGGTGGTAGGGTGCCTCCCAATACCCAATAGTCCCACAGTCAGGATGTTCACCTGAAGGTGAAGGAGACCTAGCTTCCTGTTCCAAATCAGAGTCTTCCACCTCCCAAGTGAGTACCCTAGCTACTAGGCTAACAGGTCTTCGGAGGGCACTGCTACCTGAGATAAGGAGGAACAGTTGGTGGTGGCCCCCTAAGGCCCACTAGGTGAAGGGTGTGCTCTGAGCATACTTACTGGATTGGGCGCTGCAGGCAAGTTGGGGGAAGAAAATGCCTAATGTGTCAATCTCAGCATGGCTGAGACGCCAAGCTACTTGAAGCCATTAGGACGTCAGCTGCTTTGCATATACTTACCAGAAGAAATGTAGGTGTCCATGAGACTTTAGGACGTCAGCTGCTTTGCATATACTTACCAGAAGAAAGGTAGGTGTCCATGAGACTTTACTGACAGAAACTTGGATGCCTCAGCAACTTAGGCATCTACAGGGTTAAGGACAGCTGAGCAGGAATTTTGGGAATGACAGTGGTTGCATTTAGGTGCCCAAGTCCCCCTAGTAAATTCATCCCCACCATTCTACTTTTCTGTTATTCTCCAGCTGGCTTTTTATTAACTCATTGTCTAGATTCCCTAAATGCATCTGCCAGGTTAATGGTCTTATTCAGTGGCAACTCTGTCTTGGCAAATAAGTGTGGAGCCAGTGAGGATGGGGCGGGGAATAAATCAATTTGGATGTTCACATTTCAACTGCTAGTTACACACCTGCAAAGGAATTTAGGTTTGCTGTTGGGAATGAAAGAGGAAGTGGGAAATCTAGGAACAAGAACAAGTAAACGAGAAAACACTCATTACTCAGGACCAGATTGTGGATCCTTTACTCATAATTACTCTAGTAATCCCATTGACATCAATGGGATTATTTATGGAGTGCAATATTATTCAATATGTGCAAAGGAGGTAGAAGACAGCCCTGAATAATTAATTCTCCTTACCGTATGTATGAGTGTATATGTGGCAAGTATTGTCGTCCCTCGCCTCCCCCGCCTCTTTTTTTTTTTCCAGCTAGGCACGCTGTGTCAGAGATTAAGCATTAAAGACTTGTAAATAAGAATTACCTAATTTGTTTACTAGTAGACAGAGAAAACAATGGTAATATGTTATTATGGACTGTGGAGTGAAAAATTGGTTATTTCACACTCCTTGGGCTAGATACAGGCTGTTTTGTACAACTTACGTAGAGAAACACATCATCCAATAACCTCTAAACTGTTTTAAACTGATTGCTTTTAAAATACATGACCTAAGTCTACCAAATGTTATTCCACATGAGATTTTCAAGAGCACCCATGGGAGTTAGGCATCTAACACTCATTGCTTTTCAATATTTACGGGAGCTCCTAGATACAATGTCTTTCTGTATAAGCAATCTTTTTTCTTTAATAACTATTAGTAGCACTTCCAGCCACAAACATATCCTCAAGAAACACTGAAATGAGGGAGGCTTAAAATATTAGTGATGAGAGACCACTGGGCAAAAAGAACTTTTCATGGTATTATTGCTTTACTGTTACACTTTGGCTTCCACTGTAAAAATACTGGATGTCATAAGACAATTTTCAGAGGGGAGGAATTTTGTCTCGTATTTTTCTCCATCCCTGATTACTTCTATTTCGTACTTCTCGGTGCTGAGATAAATGAGAAGGAGAAGCTTCCCTTCTCACCTTAGGCTTTTCAGCAATCACAATTCTGAGTTTCATCCATTTAGAAGACACCTTCATTTAATCTGTACATGGGAAGATAGATCATTTCTTAAACTACTCTCAAAGGTTTACGGGCTTGTTCCAAGAAACTAGACTAGATTTGTTAAGCCCGTGCCGGTAGATTATATTACAAAGTTATTCCCAACAAAATCAAACATCCTGCATACAATATGCAGAAAGCAAAGCCCTGAAACACATGAAGAACCATTCTCTTCCAGTGCTCTCAGTGTGCTGGGTACCATATCCAACTGAGATACAAAATGACAGCTGAAAGGTTGCAGGCACAAAAGTAACACAATTCTTCATCTTTAAGGTTTTAATGATAAACTTCCAACCAGGTGAACTTTGTTAAAGCCAGACATCAAAGTACAGTGGGTTTTCAAGAGTCTATGGGAGGGTCTGTGACCAAGGTTTCTTATTTATTTTTGTAATTAGCCTTCTTTAGATTTAGCTGTTTTTGCTAGAGGGAAATTTTTAGTCAGAGTTAGCCTGCTAATTGTCTGGATATATTCTCATTTGGAGGGTCAGAGCTGATGATGGGAAATTGTCATTTCTTTTATCTGCCTCCAATTATGATTTTTCCTCCACTGCTTTTTTCACATGTGTGTGTATGGCCAGAAGGTTAAATGTTGACATTTACTACAGCAGTTTTTTCTTCAACTGTGGAATACTTACTAGTGTTGCCTACTGATATAAGAGATGGAAATATTTTCTCCAAGGATTTACACTGTACTGACTCTTTACTGCCAGTAATGGGAAGGTGGGGCTATAGACTGGTGTCCTGGACTAAATTGTTTGGCACAGCAGTTAGAGAGGTTGCTATGCCTTATTTTTAAATACAGCACTCCAGGCCCTGTAGGAATTGATGGTAAGTGTGAAGAGGAAAAGAACTAGGTGAATGTGGGGGAATAACTTTAAATTGTTTGAAAGTTCAGATCATCACCACTATTTTTGATTATTACAATTGGAACAAAGCTGCAGCTTTTAAAATCCAACTGAGGTAAGATGTTACAGATTGCCCAGTTTATTTGTGGAGGCATAATAGCCATCAGTTACTTTGCCTGTTTTTGTGCTACAAAATGCATGGCAGGTGACCACATGCCATCATTTCATTTGATGCAGGGATAAGCCTTTTGTAAGACTAAATAATTTCGGTGATACTTTTATTTTCTCACTACGGTCCACATCAAAGTTAGTCAATTTCATGGTGTAGCTGGTATGGATGTTAAATCATTTACCAGTGAATTAGTGGAATGTTCTTTTTCTAATTTATTTCTCCCTGCATTTATCCCATAGCTTGCTTGAAGAGGATGCAAGGAATACAGATCTCATTTGACTATACAATGGATCAAACTGACAGCTATGCTGCAGTCCCCTAGGAAGATTTCCCACAGCACAAGAAGGGCCTGGTAGATACAAGGTCCTCAGACAGCTGTACACTATCTCCCTGCAGAAGTTGCTGGGGAGGTCCTGAAGCATTCCTATGCTCTGGCTATTTCAGCTGCCAAAACAGTCCATAGGGTTGGCTTCAGCTGAATTGTAAGTCAGAACACACCTCTAGCTCAAACTTCATTGCACTGTGGCCCCCTTCTGACAACAAAAATTACTACACAACCCCAGGAGTGGGGATTGGAGCCTGAGCCCACTCGAGCACTGCCGCCCTAGGTGTGTGTATGGGGAGGAGGGCGAAGGCCAAGCCGAAGCCATATGACTCTGAACCAGGAGGGAGGGGGGTAAAGTTGAAGCCCAAGGGCTTCGGCCCTGGGCGGTGGGGCTCAGGCTTCTGCCTCCAGCATATCTAAGCCACCCTGAGCAACCCCATTAACATAGGGTCCCGACCCACAGTTTGAGAACTGCTGCTGGGATCTAGCTGCTCTAACCTGCACAAAGGACTGAAGTGTCCACTGGGAAATTCTATAAAAGTGGAGTTTCAAAGCCATGTTTGCACCTACACTTATTCTCTATGACCAATTCAGCTCAGGCAGAAGGCTCCTTTAATTCTACCCTTCATCAATTCAAATTTGCTTTTTTCCTACAAATGAATATCCTATATTCTGTTTTTTTTCTCGTATTGACTGTAAACAGGCTTAAAACAATCACCAGTGTGGTACCCATTCCTGTATTCACTGGGGCAGCAGGATCTCCCGGCAGACAGTTTTTGTCTTACACATAACATGACTGTGAAAATGTTCTACTTCACAGGATAATAAAACAACAAGAAACAAAATAAAACCAACTCAACTACCTTTTCTAACTCATTACAAAACAGCTAATGTTACTATTTAATTTTTGTAGTAGACAGAATTTACCTTTGCAGAAATTACAAAAATCCCTGTTCTCGTATCAGGCAATACAATTCAGATATGAAAATAAGTTCAGTTTTGTCCATAGTCCCCTAACAGTGATTGTATCTCAGCTTAGCAAGCTCTTCCTAATTATACCTAATATGACCACATCATCAGTAATGCTTGATTTTTTAAAAATGTTACATTGATCTTATCTGTACTGTATTTTTTGGAACTTAGTTACCCTTTAGATCTGATATTATTTATATTACACTTGTACCCAGGACTGAGATCAAGGTTCATTGATGAGATTGCATACATGCACATCATGAGAATAAGTCCTTTTTCTGTAGGGTGACCATCTGTCCCGCTTTTAAATGGACAGTCCCATTTTGGGGGATTTTTTCTTATATTGGCACCTATTACCCCTCACCCCCATCCCATTTTTTCATGGTTGCTATCTGGTAACCGTTCTGTTCTGAAATAGTTACAATTTCAGTAGAAGAAGCAGACAAAAGGTGAGTGACAGGAGATAAGGAAGTATTATACAAGTTTTACCAACTGGGAACTGAGACACAGAGATTAGGTGACTTTCCCAAGGTCACACATAATGTTTGTGGCAGAGCCAGGAAATAAAACACATCTTCTAGGTCCTAGCCCTGTACCTTAATCATAATTCCAATAAGTACTAAAAGTACTAAGAACCAAAGCACATTTAATCAAGATGCAAACAAAGTCTAGAATGATGTGCAAAATCAATAGCTTCTTTCCTTAAAACTGATTTCTTTCTCCTTCAAGTTATAGAAACAAAACTAAGTAAAGACACAAACGAATTCTTAACTTTTTAATGGCAGAAAGGTTAGATATTGTTAACTACATAAAACTAAAGCTTTGGAATGTTCTTTTTCCTGCTTTTAAAGTAATTGCATTTATGAAATCCTTCAAATTATAAAAAAGAGTCTTTAGTACTTCCAAATCTCAGAAGAAACAACTTGCCCACCTAATGCAATAGCTGAAAATGCACAAGTTTATGTTGATAAATTTGGTTCCAAAAGAAAATCACAACTTAGAAAGAGCAACTTAGTATTTTTAGCTCAAAGCTCTGAAATCAGCTGCCAATCTCTGACTGCAAACAAAATGAAACTTGGGTTTAAAAATATATATAGGAAAAATCTAATTTCTATTAATACAGATTGCAAAGAAAGCTTATATTTTCACAGCTAGCAGCTGCCTTTCATAACTTCCTGCTGCAAAATTAAAAATAGAGTCCTGCCTTTAAGCTCCATTGTCTATATAAGTTTCATAGTGTCACAGAAAAAAGTATTGTACAAAAGGGGAATTGAATTTGGGGTCAAGATCACTATTAAACATGGCTTAAAAAACTTCTCACAAATTTGAGTACTTGCATTTTCATTTAAAATAACTTGGCTGTACATAGTCCAGGTCAATGAAACATATAACAGAGTGTGGGTGATACTTCATCTTGAAGGTTGCTTGAGAGCTTACCATGCCATCACAGTACTTTAAGTGTAAAGCCTTCATTTATACTGCACATTCTAACTGCACTAGAAAGGAAAATTGATTACTTGTTTGTTGCAAAATTAGTCTTGGGCACTGAAAAAAAAGTGTAGGGTTGGGATTTATTTATCAATTAAAAGGAATCTGCCCCCACAGCACATTTTGGAATAGCTCTTGGTTATGGGATATGATTGGTATTTCTCAATAGCCCATCTGTGAATCTTCCAGGATGTGGAGACCTAGGGAATTAGGAATGGTCTTCTTTTATTTTGTGGGAGACAGAAGAAGGGAGCAGGAACTGGGTTTGAAGGCATGGCACTTGGAAAAAGGAGAGGAGCAGACACTGACTGTAAAATCTACTTGAAGTAACATCTCATGCACAAGTGGCTGCACCTGGGAGAATGCACCCTTCCCCCTCCACCCCACCAGAAAAAACCTCTGACCTGTGGAGCCAACAAGCCAAAGGGTGAAAGCAGGAGTGAGCGGGTGAGGTTCAGTGACCTGTGATGTGCAGGAAGTCAGACTAAATTATCATGATGGTCAATCTCAAAGTGTATAAGATCCCAGTGAATCACCGTTAGAGGAACTAGACCCCAAGCATATCAGCATGATATCCAAGCACCATTGAAAGATGGCTAGAGCAAAACATCAAGTTCTTCCAAAGTGTAACAGAGCCCATCAGAAGTCAAGTGAGCACAAGATTATCTTTTGAACATCTACACAATCTTTTGGCATCTCATTTTGACAAAGCTTGGTTTGTAGGCAAGATATGGAAAAGTAACTGCTTTTGCTTTCCTAGTTCAATCTCTATGTGCATGCGCATCTTCAGTAATTCAGTGCTAGCAATGCAGGATACTAATTATGCATCTAATTTGCATATGGTGTGTTCCACTTATCTTCTGTGAATGAAGATGGTTAATATGTACCAAATTTGCATGAAGTTTTGTCAAAAAGCCAGAACAGACACATTAACCTCACTATCCTCTTCCCAACTCTGGGCAACATATTGGGTTTGTTTGTTTTTGTTGTTGTTGTTTTTGTTTTGTTTAACAATATATCTGTAATTTAGCATCTGAGGAAGCACATGACATTTGTAGTGTATTAGAGTGAAGAAGATCCAAAGAAAGTACAAGTTTCTATTTACATTAAAACATTCACACTTCAAATGATATTTTAGAGTTTAACTTGAAGGGTTTAGCACCCTATCCCTTCTGTTCTAATTACTGATTAACTATTATTACTAACATTTTAAATTTGCATGCCATTTTTCATCCTACACTATCTGAAATCTGATATAGAGATCATTCATCCATCATTGGGACTGAATGCAGCAGTCTTTTTGTGCTAGGAGTACTAGCAGTTTTTAGAAGAAGTGACGAATAATTTTCATATCCATTAGAAACCAGAGGAATAATTTAGGTAGACAGAGTGTAGTTATTCCAGATGGATTTCAGCCAGGATAATAAGGTTTATGTCCCTGCTCTTGTCAAAAAGCCATAGAGCCTTTAAAGGCCAGGATGTCACCCCAGTTATACATTCCATCCCAGTGATAATTGGGTAAAATTTATTATCGAATGCTTACAGTGTAAATAATTTTTTTGAAGTACAAAGTGCTGACTTATCAGTACTAGCAAATATATATATATATACACACACACACACACACACAAACACACATAGTGAGCTAATTTTACTCATGCCCCATTTTTAAAATAAATCCATTTAGTTCATTAAATCAGCTAAGAACTACATCAAGAATGTGAAAGAAAAAACATAGAGAACATTATAAATGTTAGAATTAGTTTGCTAAACCTTTTAAAGTAATGCAATGCTTCATGTAAACAACTCAGTCGACATATTAAAACAGCCACTTTTATTCCTGGTTACGGTTTTATCAGATAAGCAAAGTGATTTCTAAGAAATTCTGAAGGCAGACTATTAATTTCGGTCACTGCTCCATTTGTGTTTACAGCCAAATCAGTAATCTCCATCCAATTTGTTTCAAATATTGAGAAAAAGCACTGAAGTGGAAAGTATCTTCCTATAAACTAGAGTGCATTTGAAGGGGGGACTTTCAACTACTGTTCAGATGGAACAATCACATTCTAAAGACTGCTAACTGTAATAAAATTTACTTTACCTATATTGAAATGGTATTTCTATGATCGAATTAATAATGACATCCTTACTTTATTCTTTTCCCCTAACTGGTCTCATGAATCAAGAAGAAAAGCCTGGGGGCACTTAAGAATCCATAGCAGTTGACTTAAAATATGTGCTTGTTCCCTTCAAAATATATAACAAAGTGAAAAGAATGGAAATCAAATAGAAGTCAATACATTCATATCATCAACAGTGATAGAATTCACACCTTCACAGGTTGATGCTATTAAACACAGAGGGCTAAACTCAGAAATGCTGGCACCCATTGGTGTAAAAATGGCCTCCTCACGCCATCTTCTCCACTGTATCTCAGAAGGGAAATTCATTGCACTGGAAGATGTCTCAGTCTCTGCTTTCAATGGGCCAGATGAGGGAAAGTAGTGTTTATTAGGCAGGCATATCTCAGCACAAGCCAAGCCAAGTCAAAGATCTGTACTGTAATTAGTATAAGTAGTCTTTTCTTTTTTAAATAACTATACAAATCTAATCTTCCTAAAACCAAAATAAACATCTATCCACAGACAATTAATTTATGAAACAGACATTCATAAGTAACACCACCATAATCTCTTCTAGTAGAGCCAACACAAAGAGAGGATAGATATTTTTGTTTAACTTTTAAAACTACCTATTTGTGATTAGGTGCATATCCTGCCCCTTCTAAAAGACAAGGCTGCACATTTTGTAGACTCAAAACTTCACCCCTTTTCCGGAGTTTGACTTTACTGACAGAAGTTATCAGTCAGATAACATAGCCAACTCAAGCTCATGGCTTGATTTTCCAAGGCCTTCAATAAGAGGACTACTCAGCTAATAGTCTACATTCTTTCTTCAGGGACCTACTTCCATTTCACTTTTGTCCATGGAGGGGTAATGAGCCACCTTTATTAGTGAGACAGCAAAACTCATGTAACTTGTTCTCAATAGGAATAACACCTGCTAGCAGACTTGGGTGTTTCAGATTTGCATTGCCAGCCTGCAATACTGGTAGCCTTATTGGGAACCTAAGGGTGACTTATGTTTATTGTCATTTGTTTACCACTTTCTGGTTTATTTATTTAGAAAAACAATAACTGACCTCTATTTAAAGCTATGTCCCCGTATATTACAAACACAAAATGTTAGGAAAATATTAAGATTGCAAAGTCAAGCACTCAAAAGTTAGGAAATGCCAGAATTCAGCCCCCTTGTGCATATGCATTAAGATATGGCCTTTAATCACACAATTACATACTATTTTTCCATAGGACTCCTGCCACACTCAGTGGACAGGATGGCCAATGTAATGGGAATTGATCAGGCTTCTTTGTCTCAGTCTCTCTGTCCAGCTCCTGGCTCAATCTGTCCCCGCTTGCATTCTCACTGGCTCCCAGTTTCAATCTCTCTCCTGTCTCTGCAATCCAGGATTGACCCAGAACAGACTCCTAGTTCCTGGCTCCCTCTCAGCTTCCAGTCTTTTTTCGAAGTCTTCTTAACCAGTTTTTGCCTCCAGCCTGTGTAAGACTGATGAAAACAGAACACAATTGTATCAAGGCCCCAAGCTCAGTTGATACCATAAGTTGCTGCATCAGCCGAGAGTAGTTTGACTGATTCTGCATTCTCTCATTACTTACTCGTTACTGGGGTCCAATGCACCTAAGGCTCCAAGGACCAGTGCGTGTGTCTGGACCTGGTAACCCTTAGCTCTCAAGGTTTTGGCCAGAGAGGCATATTTCTGTACCATTTGAGCTCAGGCATCGTGGAAGGCCGTGGTCCTGTTCTCGAACGGCACTGTGACGTCCACCATGATGATCTTCCGGTCACAGCTGGCTGTCCGATCTGGGGATGGTGGAGTTTATGGCAACCTTCCCTATGGGTGAGAGGATGGCTCTGGCCAGGCGATCTTGGATGACACTGTGTCACGGCTGCCCAACTCTCAAATGGCGCTTTGAGCTATACATGACGTGTCTTGTTGGCGTAGCTGCACTTCCTGCATAGCTTGTCCTGTTTCCTGTGGTGGCCGTTTCTGTTTAGCAGGTTGCAGTTGAGCCAGGCCCTGTGACTGAACCTCCAGTCAGCAAATAGGGTGAAGCTGCCCCTGGAGAGGAAGTGCTTGCTGGTGTCCCACTTTCATGTCACTTTGAACGCCTTGCCCTAGTCTGGCTTCCGATTCAGGTTTTCTATGTATTGGCAGCAGATGGCTTGCAGCAGCTGCTCACTTCCCCCGGGGCAAGAAACTTCCTAGCCCCTGGCAGCCGCTCACTTCCCCCAAGGCAATAAACTTCCCAGCCCCTTCACCCACTAGTACATCCATCTGGCAATGAACTTCCCAGCCCCCGCCGCTCCAGCAAGCTCGGTCTGCGGGCCAAAGGGCTCTCACCCACACACCAGAGGGTGCGGCCCAAGGTGGTCAGGCTTCTCCGTAAGATGTGGTGGCTGGAAGATCAAAGGCAAACTCTATGATTCTATGATCATGTCAGTGTAAATCAAGTGCAATAGAAGGAAATGACACCCCAATTAACATGATGTAGTGGGCCCCCCAATTTCTCACACAGGCCTGATGCCACCCACCCAGGTCTTGACCTCTCTGCATTTCAGTCAGGCTACTTCATGATCCTCGCCCTCCACATTGTCAGAGCTCTAGCAGAGGCAGAGGTTGGGAGGAAGGAAGCTTTCAGAGAACTGGATGACTGTGCTACTCAGCCCCTGCATTCCCACACTAGAACATACTTCATGTACACAGAATCTTCAAAGAATTTGATTGTCAAACTCTACAAGAGTCTCTACAAGAGCATTGTGAACTGAGATGTTTGGAAAGCTTATAACTTGGTGCTATTTTCTGCCCCTTCATATCTAAACCAGATTATATTGCCACTATTTAAAAGTAAAGAACCCGGTATTACACCAAGGTGTTGTTCGTGTGTCTTCATATACAAAGCAAAAAGAAATTTTAGAATCACTTCCTTCTAAATGTCCAACAGACTAGTGTGTCACTTTTTGATATTTGCTGCCATTGTAGACTCTATTATGATACATATTAAATATTTATGTTATAAGATACCACAAAAGAATTTCATTGTCCCAACTGCATTGTCTAGAAAAGCATTAAGAACTATTAATCATCTGCGGTAAAACCCGTGTCACAACATTTCTATTCATGACATAAAATTAAGCTTAATAAGCCTACAGAGGTGCAGTATTTCATAAGCAATGCTAAGCATTATTTAAATTCTTTTTGAGGTTCCTTCTGTCTGCATATTAATTACTCAGTGAAAGGAATAAAATATGCAAAACCTAACTCTTGTCTAAATAACTTAAAAACAATCTACCCATACTAATTGACCTTCACATTTAAGTTCATTACGTCTAAATCTAATCAATTTCCAGGACATCTTAGTACTTAACTCTGCCAGGATTAAAGGCTCTGCATTCATGGCTATTTTTGAATTCACAGTCAATGTACAAACAGACCTTTCTTCATTCCAAATGATTTAATGAATACTATCACTTCCAAATAGAATAATTTAAGCATACTCCATGGTTTATTTCCATTGCAGTTTCAAATCAACCTGTGGAATGAACCACTGACTAGCTTTTTCTATCTGTTCTATACTTATATATGTATTTATAGTGCGGTGTTTTTTGTTTTGGTTTTTTTGAAGAATGTAAACATTGAGATCACTGATGTACTCTGATTACATTTTAAAAAAAAGTCCTCCACATGAAACTTTTTCTCTCAAAGAAAACATACAATTTTTAAAATGTAAATTGTTTGGTGATATCCATGCAGAATCATATATATATATATATATATATATATATATATGGTTAAGGTCTAGATTTTTTGAAGTGTTTGGGGTTTATTCCATTCAGCATTGCAACGCCTATTGGACTTAGGAGTCTAAATCTTATTTTCAAAGGTGATTTAGGCACTTAGGAGCATAAGCACAATTAACTTTACAATGAGACTTGATGAACGCAAAGTAATGCACATTGGAAAACATAATCCTAACCATACGTATATAATGATGTGTTATAAATTAGCTGTTACCACTCAAGAAAGAGATCTTGGCATCATTGTGGATAGTTCTCTGAAAACATCCACTCAATGTGCAGCGGCAGTCAAAAAAGCAAACAGAATGTTGGGAATCATCAAGAAAGGGATCGCTAATAAGACAGAAAATATCATATTGCCTCTATATAAATCCATGGTACGCCCACACCTTGACTACTGCATGCAGATGTGGTCACCCCATCTCAAAAAAGATATATTGGAATTGGAAAAGGTTCAGAAAAGGGCAACAACCATTAGGGGTATGGAACGGCTTCTATATGAGGAGAGATTAATAAGACTGGGACTTTTCAGCTTGGAAAAGAGGCAACTAAGGGGGCAGGGGAATGATAGAGGTCTATAAAATCATGAGTGATATGGAGAAAGTAACTAAGGAAGTGTTATTTACTCCTTCTCATACTACAAAAACAAGAGGCCACCAAATGAAATTAATAGGTAGCAAGTTTAAAACAAACACAAGAAAGTATTTTTTGTACAACCTCTGGAACTCCATGCCAGAGGGTATTGTGAAGGTCAATACTATAATGGGGTTCAAAAGGGAGCTAGACAGATTAATGGAAGATAGGTTCATCAATGGCTATTACCTAGGATCAGCAGGAACAGTGTCCCTAGTCTCTGTTTGCCAGAAGCTGGGACTGGGTGATCACTTGGGGCACCTGCCATTGGCCACTGTCAGAGGACAGGATACTCGGCTTAATGGACCTTTGGTCTGACCCAGTATGGTCATTCTTATGCTCTTATGGTACGTCTGCAATGCAATTAAATTCCCGAGGCAGTTCCCATGTCAGCTGACTGAGGCGTGCAGGGCTTGAATCAAGGGGCTGTTCATTTGTGGCATACACATTTGGACTGAGGCTGGAGCCCAAGCTCTGGCACCCTCCCCACTTGTGGAATCCACTCCAGAATATGCAATAGCCCGGTGGATAGAACACCCATCTGACCTGTGCAAGGTCTGGGTTGAAGTGGCTTGCCCAAATCAGGCAGAGTGGGGAATCTGGGACTCCCCCATCACAGGTAATGCCCTAACCACTGGGCTATTGGGCATTCTGGGGCAGACATGTGCTAGCTTTCCTGCTCCACAAGGTGGCAACCTGCTTGCCCCTGGCTGTCTTGTGTGATGTGTAAGCACGTTCTGAGCATGCCTCTGGGACTGAACCACACAGGCAAGATAGACAGAAGAAGGCCTAGTTGGAAGACGTAGCCAACCTTCAGTCATGAGTGAGGGCTTCAAGTCGCTCATTACCTACGGGGCAGCATCAGGATTTAGGCAGCATTGTGCATGCCCATTCATGGAAATTTAGGTGCCTACAGGGACAGGTGGCAGCAGAGCGGTGGTTTTGTGAATGTCTTTGGCACCCAAACATTGGACTTTGGCATCCAACTGTGTTTGTGCCCTGAGGCATTTCTGTGCTGAACAGAGCAAAATCTAAATACTTTTTAAAATCTGGCCTTAAACCCTCATTTAGATAATCTGATAAATGTCCAGACTCACTGGGTGGGTATTCTGAAGCCATGAATATTCAGGATAGAAAATATATGGAAAAGTGGCTAAGCATGAGTAAATTGTTCAGATGCAAGACATGGGTCTCTGAAAATAAAATCTGGCAGAAAAATCAATCAATCAATCAATCAATACATTTAAAAAGAAAAAGCATCTTCCTTTACAAGAAATATAAAATCACTTCTAATCTGTGGACACCACACAAATTGTCTTAATGTGCTAAAAGTATGTCTACACTGCAGCTAGAAGGTTCAATTCCCAGTGCATATAGACAGACTCATGCTAGCTCAGCTCAAGCTACCTCACAAAACATATCGGTGTGGACACTGCAGCCCAGGAAGCAGCTCCAGCTAGCCATCGGAGAGGTGACCCAAGAGGGCTTAGACAGGTGGTTAGCTCATGCTGTAACGCCCACACTTCTATTTGCTATAGTTAGCTGAGCTAATGAGTATATCTGCACCGGGAATCACACCTCCCAACTCCAATGTAGACATACCCTAAGAGTCCTCAAATACAACATTTGCCAGTTTCTGACATTTATGTCTCAGCTCCTTAAGTATAAATAAGCTCAATAAATCACCAACTTGTAATTTCAGATAACTCTTAGGCTGTCTAGTATGTGTGCTTTTTGTGTGTGCATGGTTTTTTAGAGCTTCACTGCATTTCAGAAGGAAACGGGCAGAGTAACACTGATTTTAGGAGAGCCTTACAGGTATGGAAAATCTCAGGAAGGATAGAGCATTCACACATTTTCTAGGGCTGAGATACTCTGGTACTGTGATGCCCTTTGGTTCAGATTTATAGAACAGTCACATATTTCCAGTTACAGATCTAAATCAATTTATCCAGATGTGGGATTCGATGGGATATCCAGCTAGCATCTGATATTTGCGCGCATATGGGTCAATCTTCCACCGGTGGTCTATACAATAAGATTCCAGGCATGTCACCCTGTCACTCTGAAGGCTATTAAGTCTGTAGAGTCTGAGCGAAGCAAATGCAACAGAAATAGCTACAAGCGTGGCTGGGAGCTCTTTGTGGTTCAGAATATCATCAAGATGAACCATCTCTGACATTTGCTGTCTGTTGCCATCCAGATTTTTCAGCTGTTTTAACTTTATGAATTACACCAGTGGTGTTCAACTACTAAACGGCATTTATCTATGCAATTGCCAGGAGTCCTAGACCACTGTAATATCAGAAGTAACTCAGTCAATCGCCACCCTGACTATATAGCTATTTTGTGCAGGAGTTCCATTGGTTGTATGAGGGAGACAGAATCAGTGCTGGATTACTTGGCCCAACTGCCACGCATCCAACTGCAGCCTGAACAAATCAACACAAATTTTCTGGCACAACAAAAACTACCCATACAGCAACACAACCTGCACACACAATAACCCGAAATACACACACCCCTCACTTGCCATGACACAAATCAACACAAACGTCCTAGCACAGTAAAAAACCACCCAACAACAACACAATCAGCACTCATAATAACTCCAAAAACCACTCTAAAGCCTAGAATGTCTGTTGACTCAATGTAAAGTGATAGAAAGGGTCACAAGCATGGCTGAGAGCTCTTTTTGTTTAGAATATCACTAGAGTTGCCAGTTTTGGTTGGACGTATTCCTGGAGATTTCAACACAACATAATCTTTACTTAAAGACTAAACTTTAATTCCTGTAGACTCCAGGCCAATCCTGGAGGTTTGGCGACCCTAAATATCACCAGGTTCAATGTTTTTGGCTTTTTCACACAGAATTTTATGAATTACATCCATGCAGTATCACAGCGATTCAGCTGCTAGTAAACTTGTCATCTCCCGAGGCACAAGTGTCATTACACCTCAGATGATAAATAACTCAGCAGGTGCTGTTAGGTACAAAGTAAGTATTTAGCAATACATCAAACAAACAGCCTGATTTAGAGCAAAACAAAACATTGGCCCCGTAAATACAAATTGTTCACCTTAATATATAGCATCATAGTTATACATAGATGTTCTGCAATCCTACTTCAAAATGATAGCCATGTTGTATTTTGTCACTCGGAAAAGCATTATACTATACCTAAAAATGTGCTTTCTGACATTTAATTGGTGTATGTATTGTGGTCAAGCCAAGCCACAACATTCTTATCAATGATGCTCGAGACCTCCAGGAAGGTGCAGTCTTCAACAATGTGTGTCATGGTTTGCGTTTGCCCACACTGAGGTAGTGGACTGTCTCTAAAACAGCACTGAAATTCCCCGTCCTTTCAGACATGATCCCCCAGCAACTCAAAATGACTATGTTATTATATAAATACAGTTACTGAGAAATCAGAAGGAACAGTCAAAATTCCCTGCCTTTCAAAACATCACCTCAGAATTTACAGCTGAGTAACACTGTCATAATTAGTCTGCTTTTCCCAGCAATCACATTGTAGTTATACTTCAGAAAACTCTGGGAAAGATCCACCACTGCTGCTATTTATCTTCCTATTAATCAACCTCTTTATTTTGTGCATTTTCCCAATACCATCATTAGAAGTGCTTTAAAGTGTACCATTCTGAGTCTTTTACATCATGGTAGAAGCACTACATAACCCTTAGCGAAGTGGAACAGTGAAAGGTGACATAACAATTCAATGTTCATTAAAGGAGCACTGTCAACATAAAACTCCAGACTATGCCTTACCATTGTCATGTACCTTAAAGTCAGATTATGGGAGCACTTTGTGTGGCTGCACGAGACCAGAGAGCAGCACAAGAAACTGTCCCCTCTCTTACATAAGGACCTTTCTGAATAGTAGTCCAGGAGATCTGTGGAGTTTAGGACTACTTGTTCCTGCTCCTCCACAAGAACGAGAAGCAAGGTCATGGCCTCATCTCGCTATCACACAGGCCTATAAGTGCAGATAGTAAATGTAGAGTCTAACTCCTGCTGAAGGCAATGGAGATGTAAATGCCACACTGTAGCCCATAGAGTGTTACAAATGAACTTAAATCTGATTAATCTCTCAGACTTTATGCCACGCTTTGGACAATAAAAAATAATTCATCAATTTCATTTTCTTTACAAAGAGTTTTCAATCAAATTAACTGTCTGGTTTTCATTCAGTGGCATTAACTTCTTTCTGATATAGTCACATGTGCATAATATTTTTTTTCCTATCCTATAGTCTGGGATAAAAGTTTCAAAAGCACCAAAGCTGTGTTTTCAAAAAGGACTTACACACATCAGAGCCTAAGTCCTGTTGTCTTCTCTTCAGAGTACAGCATTGCACACTAGAGTTGGTGGACAATGCCAAATGTGTTGTGCACCAGCTGCTCTGTGTAGACCCTGCTGCTGCCCTGCACAGACAAGGTCTCAAGTCCCCTTTTCCAATGGGACTTTGGCTTCTAACTCTGGTGCTTTTGAAAAAGATTTTCCTATAGGATTCCTTTTTTGTTGACCTTTACTTTAAAGTTATCTAAATTTTAAATTTCGGAAAAGCAGTAATTAGAGCTGAGTGAAAAATACGCATTTTCCTTTTTTTTAAATTCAAGTTTTCAAATTCAAAAAAAATGTGACCAGCTCTAGTAGTAATGATATAATGAACATATATTATTATATAGCCTACATTGTGTGTAGTGCATGAGAAAAAACAACAACCCGCGCCCCAATAAAAGAATAAAGGCACTTACACAAACCTACAACCTACAAGCAAGCAATAAAAATATTACCTACATCTAGAAAAAATAACCAAATGACTAACTAATTTTCACTGTGAAGTGTGTGTCTGTGTTTATTAAGTTAAGTCTTGGTCATCTCTTCAACACCTTCAACAGTTTAAAAGAAACTTAATGTGTACAAGCTCTCTATGTAACTCTGTAATCTACCTGTTCTTTGGTGTAAATTAACCTTCACGTTTCTATCAAGGGAGAAGGATAGGGAGACACTGCAATGAGCAAGGTAAGCTTTGTTGGTAAGATTTTTGTATGTATATGTAGTTCACTAACCTACTTCTCTCTGGATAACCACCAATTCTCTCAACAGATAATGATTCCTTTCTGTCAAACGGGTCATATAATAGTTTTTCTTCTCAATTAACAAAAGCAATTAAAAGTTGTGAATATTAAAGTATGCATTAAAATTATATTGGCAAATGGTACAGATAGGTGAACTGTCAACGGCCCATTTAGGATCTGCAATGAAGTATTTAACAACATTAATTCCTTGTCTTATGTGAAGAAGGAATGCTTTAAGTTTGGACTAAGGCTATAGTCAAGTTTAGCAATGTTCAGACACTAATTTTGTGGCACTCCAGTAGACAAGGAGTAAGAATAATAGCATAATAAAACTCCCTGCACATGCACTTGCTACATGCAATATATTCAAATGGACTACCTATAAAATTTAAAAAGTCATATTTTCAAAAATCACACAGCCATCACATGCTAATTACAAAGGCACAGGAGCATCTCATCAAACCATGAGAAGGCACAATAAAGGAGAGTATATAACAGAAAAATAATTCACTAATCATGATGATGTAAGGAAATATACTGCTGCAGACAGAACACACAAAATACAACAAGTTGTCAAGAACACGTGAAAATTAATACTGATTTTCTCAAGCACTAAAATTGTCACTTTTAATGGGAGTGCTTCTAATATTAATAATGCAGATGGATACAGCCCCAGTATGAAAATGTTTCTCTCTGTATGCAAATGTATCATATCAGAGAGGTAAGTCACTGCCATTTTATGACATATAAAAGATAAATGATATGTTATAAACAGGATTATATGTATTTAAATACTTGTCAATAAGACCTTCAGTAGAATAAATAGTTCAGCACAGGAGCATAACCCTTTGTAATGTTCTCCTGTAGTGTAGAGATAAGGAAGAGAGGAGATAGTAAGACAAGGCTGAGTTATGAATGTACATGATATATGTTCTCTCTCCTTATTGGTGTGAAATGGATGTACAAAGAGCCCACGGGTCCTGATCCAAAGCCCACCGAAATCAACGGCAGTCTTTCTCTTCACATTAATGGGCTTTTGCATCAGCCTCTTAGAGCATGTAGGATCACCTCTAGGTACAGCACTTCTGAGGAGAAATGCACACGCTCTTTTACATAGGTCTGTAGAAATCTTTATTTAGGATCAATTCCCGCCATTCCTCTTTCGGCAAACTCATCCGAAAAAGTAGCCTAAAAGAGGTATTTACAGAAAATACTTTGAAAGCATTAACAGAGATATTCTATGCAAGGTATTTTTTGCTCTTAAAACTATGTGTAAGTCAAAATATCAATATTATGCCATAGTCAGTTATAGAAATTCAGAAACCCTACTCCGCAGAGATCATGGCACAGGATTTATGCAGTTCTCTGGCTGACATAAGGATTGAAATACACCCTAACAATCTATGATGCTTTCATCATCTGAGGGGAAAATATGTAGACTGCTTCATTTTGGAAACAATACCTAGCAGTTATAATCATAACCTCTGCAAGCCTGGGATTCTGTGTGTGTTTGTCATTCTCTCTAAGATGATAATTCATCATAGCCTACAAATGCCTTTTTCTCCTAGCTCTCAGAGCTCAAATGAAAGGAGCTCATATTGAGGGCTCAGCGATGCTGTGCTGACATGCAAAGTAGCTCCCCAGTCTCACTCCTTGCCCCATGATGAAGACAGGGGCCTCTCTTTCACTGCAATATACCACCATCACCTCAGGCTCTCTCTCCCAATACCTCGTGATCTAACAAAATGTTTTTTAAAAAAACAATGTCCATTTGAAAACTAATTTTGCCGTACTCTGAAGAGAAGTGTTGCTCCTTCTCAGAGAACAGTGCCTTAGCATGTCAAGGATCCTCTAGGAATGCTAAGTGCATGGTCAAGATAATCACCAACAGATCATTTTACTCAGTCTCTTTTGGATTTGAGCAGTCTTGTTGCTCTCTTGGCATTTGATGCACCACTATGGTCAATAATGACAAATATCTGAATATGCTACTCCACACAAGTCATTAACAGCTTTAAATAAACAGAGGAAACACCAGCCATTGCCTGAAAAGATCACCAGACAGCTGCAAACAGCTACCTCACAAGGACACAGAAGCCGACATGCTGATCAATGCAGAGTCAATAAGAATTTTACCATTCCATTTTATTGCCTACTCATCTGACTTGGTCAGCATCATAGAACCTGGTCTGACTGTCACCAAAGGCCTGGCACTAGCTTACCTTGCCTTCCACAATGGTCTGTTGACCACAGATTGAGTCCAAGGGATGACAATTCAGAAGTCAGAATGCCTATTCAGTTCCCTCCTAAACTCAAAGGCAGGAAAAACTCGACTGAAACTTAAATTTGTGAATCCTGAGACAAGACTAGTCTGACCAGCCTGCTAATCTAATAACCTCCAGATACCAAATGTTTCCCAGAGGAATTGATAGAGATCCTGTCTGTGTTTCTCTCTTAACAGAAAGCAGCACCTGGGAATCATACAGACACAAGAGCACTCACTCACAGCTGAGCAGGACTTGATTGCAAAAAGATTGATACAGTCACTGGCAGTGACTTGTTCTGGTGCATCCTTTACTTCCCAGGGCAAGGCCTTCCTTTTGATGCAGAGCTCTTCAAAGCTTTCACCTGAACTGTACTGCCTTTGGGATTGGGCTTCTCTGACTATCCAACTGGTTTTCTAAATAAGACAACTCATCTTTCTGTCGTGCTTAAGGGCAGAGCCATTTCCGCAACTCCCCCACTGCCCTCTGTGTCTCACTCCCTCATTAATTTTTTTTCTTGGATTAGCCTTCCTTCCAGCACTCACTCTGACCAGAGTGAGGTTGCTGGACCCATAATGGACAGCTGTCCCCAGATGCAGAGCAAGAAGTCATTCTGATACCTGTCAAGTTCTGAATTTTGAATTATTTCAGTGCCTTATTTAAGCACAAAGACAGCAAAATAAACTCTAATAAATTACACCTTGCCTACTATATAGAATGAGTTTTAAAGTAATTAAGAAGAATTTTCGCCTACTTAGAAGACTTGCAGTTATAGCTGCATTATTTTTCTCATTAAACTAGAAATCTATTTTTCATCTTCAAATTCAGAAATTGTATTAAGCTATTTAGTAAGTAGTTATTACATCACCCTGTTTCCCAAAAAGGCATTTACAAGAAAACCACATGTGCAAGGAAGTAATCTTATTCAATAATAATAAATCTGCATTTTAATTGGAAGTGCAGCAGCACTCCCACCTTTGAGGGTTTTTTTTTAAAAAAAATATGATTCTGGCAAAGATGACTGAGGATGCTCACATTATAATCTTATCACAGTCTTCATGAGATATGATTGTCCTTACAATTAGCCATAAAGACAGACTTTATTCCCTGCAACATAACAAATTACTCTGTTACATAGCTTCAGTTATGCATGATGCTCATTTATCAAAAGCAGCTTACTAAAGCAAGACAACTGAATAGAAAAGAAATAAACTAATGTGCTATAGCAACCAATGGTAAGAAAAAATGTAAATATTTTAGCTGTTGAAGCTAAACTCTATTTCTGAATGAAGGTGTAAATTAAATTCCAATATTTAAACACATAATGCACTTTGTGCATTTCTTATTCTCAAGAATTTTAAGATGACACAGAAGCTTCCTTTCTATTTTTTTTTTAATTTTCAAAGTTTTAGTACCTGTGGTTTATCTGTGTCATTGGTTAACACAAGAACAGTTGCAAAACAGTTATTCCAGACCTAATACAAAACAAATTTCTGTCCAGGAAAGAAAATGTTATCCTTTAGCATCTGGTGTTACATAAAACCATTATAATGTAATTAGGCAGACTAGGGACAAGCTGCTAGAAACAAAAATTAAAAGATGATGCCCAGACAGCACTTGGTAATAGATTTGATTCCATGTGCTGCTGTACTGAACCATGCAACATCCTTTCAAATATAAAAATGTTTGTACAGGGTCCAGCACAGTGGTTCCAATCTCCGTTGCGGCCATAAGAACTGCCATAACCCAAGTAAATAATAATACTAACCCACACAAAAGATTAAGTTGTTTTATTTTAAACAATGTTTCCTACCTACTGCAGGTTTCAATAAGAACTAAGCCATTAACATGATCATATTAAAGGAGAACATCTCTTTTCATCAGAACCAGCATACTATATACTAAGCTAAAGTGGTAAATTCACCAACTTTCAAAGTAACACATTATTTAATACATTATTTGGAAAATAAGGGTGGAAAAGTATCCTAACCCAAAAAACTTGAAAGAAGCTGAAAGTGAACTGTTAGACAAGTTGTATAAAACAAGGTAAAATAGGTTTTACATCATTTTTTTAAATGGCTTAAAATATTTTTCCACTGTTTTAAAGGAGTTTACTTAAGAGATTACTTGTTCTGTTCATTCCATGCGGGGGTAGGGGGGATCAGTTTAATTTTTATGAGTATAAAACAGTTTTAAAATATTTATTATTGGAAATACTGAAGCTTTTATTATTGGAACTTAAGTGAGGTTGTAACTGCAACTTGGCATAAAACCGGTGCTGGGAGACAATATTTGAATGCAAAATGGAAAAAAATAGAAAATATTGATCAGTTATATAATACTAATTTGTATTATGTCTGCTATAAAAAGAGAATAAAATAATATGAATTTTTACCCTATATTTTAGATAATGTTTTTACTTCACAGTTCAGGAGACATAGACAAGGTTTTCATCTTGAGGCCAAAAGACCAAAAATATCAAGACATTTGATCACAGCCTTTGATAAGCCAAGACACTACTTACACTTGATCTGATTGAGCAAACTAGCAGCAATGGACAACCATAGAACTTGAAAAGTTATCCTATCTTCTAATGTCTGACCACCTATGCTTTGAAATTTGGAACTTAGAATTTCAAAGGCACTCAAAATCAATGATAAATGAAAAGAAGAAGAATTAATAAAACATGTTCTAACATAAAAATTTGCATGCGGTTATTGGAGATGGTTCAGGGTGATTTTTACTTTACAGAGACTTGTTTATGCAGTCCCATAACGGGTTTGTTGTATAGTAACATGCTTTCCTTAAGGGTCTTTGTACGGTAGGTCTTCAGAAAACCATAATTTTTATCTATACAAATGTTTCAGAAATGTTTAATCACTCGCACGCTATGCAAGCAAATGAAAATGGGCCTGGTACTTCTCCCCTCATGCAAAATTTCTAATGATGATGGCAGGAAGAGGTTGCTTTCAACTGGAGTTACTCTTCCTGATTTACACTGATGTAATTAAGATCGAAATCAGGACAAAATGGTACAAGTATAGTCATAGGCACTTCAGAAAGAATCCAGCAATTAAAATAAATTTAAATTGTTAAAGAATAACACTATTAGAAATACATCCATTACTGATGTTATGACGTCTTGCTAAAATATTGTTCCTTGGACTTCCTTTCATCCCAGTACTCTAATGATATGTTTGGAAACTAAGTAGAAACAGAGTAGGGAGTTTTCAATTAAAAGGTCAGTAATTTAATGATGAGTAAAGCCCTCTCTGATGTTGTGGACACTTCATCAAGAGAAATCTAATTGCCAGACCACACCTGGATAACAAAGGATGACTCTGTTAAACTAAACAGGCTCATCTTCCAGACAAGTCAGTACAGGAGACATGATCCTAGCAGGAGAAAAGAAAGCTAATCATCTGAAATTTCAGTATGGTCTTCAACTTCCAGTTAGGCCTGGAAAAAAACTCGTTATATCTCAGTCAAAGCTCTTATCTGTATCAATACAACAAAGGGGTTGCCATCCTGTGGCTCCGGAGCCTCTTCAGAGGCTAATATGCAGCTTCTTAACTGGGCACTGATTCCAGGGCTGGCACTATAGATGCTACTTTTCCAATTTGCTGGGGGGTACTCACTGTTCAACTCCCTGCTCTGCCCCAAACCCTGCTGCACTTCACCCCTTCCCGCAAGGCCCCTGCTCCTTCTCCTGAGCCTTGCATGCCTTCACTCCTCCCTCCTCCCCCCATAGCCTCCTTCACACGTGAAACAGCTGATTGTGGGTGGCGGTGAAGGCGCTGATTGGTGGGAGCTGTTAGCAGGTGGGAGGCTTTGGGGGTTGGAGAGAAGATCGGTGAGGCTGCTGATGTATTACTGTGGCTCTTTGGCCATGTACATTGGTAAATTCTGGCTCCTTCTCATGCTCAGGTTGGCTGCCCCTGTAGTAACATATTTTAACAAACAGGAGTGAATTAGGAATATAATGTTGCTCAAAACAGAGAATTCTGAATATAGAAAAAAACAATCAAATGTCATTCACCTAGCAGGAAATCTAGTCATCAAAACAGATTGCTTGAGTCACTGTACATATGTTTATTTAGAAAAACTGACATTCAAACTATAGATCTTTCCCTGGTCATGAGAAGCCAGTGTTGAAGCTTTTGATCAAGTCACAGTTACCAAGGTTTTCCTTTACTGCTGACATTAGCATATGGATCATTGAGACTTGAGTCCTGGTCTGCAGGGCTACCAGGCAACCAGCATCCCCATATTGGCACCTAGCAGCAACTGTAAAGTGCCCACCCCCCTCTGACCCATAATCTGGTTTGTGCAGAGTTTGCATACCACTGAAAATCCCACTTCTAGTGATCCAATTGATAGTTGACTTAGAAATCCCTGACTGGCTCCCTAGATCCTGTATATGCCTATGGGTGTACCAGGAAGTGTCCAGGGAACAATGCTGATCCCTAGCCGGCTGCCACAACCACACTGTTTCTGAACTCCAAGTACTGACCTAAGCCCTGATTTGGATTCTGACTCTCAGTCAATTGCCAGAACCCCAACACTGACCTGATACCAAGTATTGATCTTCAGTGTGATTCCTGACTGTCTCTGACCCTGGACTTGACTTCTCATTCTGACTTTGAACCTCAGCTTGACTCTTTATTCTCATTCAAGCTCTGAACTATGAATTTGGTTCTTGACTCTCAGGCTCCCGTCTAGCTTTGTAGAGGATCCTTACAGTTTGCCTGGATCCTCTAACTGCCCCTGTGAGAACATGGAGGCATTGGGCCACTCACTACCCACCATGTCCCAAAGGGTACTAGACACACCTGAATGGGTTGACACCCCTGAGGAGGAATTTCTCACATTGCAAACGTAGATGATGCAGCTCAGTGGAATGAAGCAGCCTGGCTCTTCCATTTCAGGTGATGATTATGTGAAGAGATCAAAGATGAGCTAGCTTGCATAGAAACCCTGCTCAACCTAGATGTCTTCATCAACTTCACCATATCTATCGGCAATAGGCTGCTTGAGTGAAGAAAAGAAAGGAAGAGAGGCTGTGCTGCCATCTAGCCAATATCTCCCAGGACGCATTTTTACCCCAGTCCCAGAACCCAGGCAAATCACCATAGCCCGTCGTCCGCTGACTCCCAAGAGAGGAAGTGCCACTGACACTATGGCTTGTGGCCCACACTCTTGCTCTCGCAAAGAAAAAGTTGTAAAATGACCAACTCCAGGCCCAGGTAAGCGGGCTGCTTAGGCAAGCTCTGGGTACCCATCCTGCTGACTCCTTCCTACTTCTTACCAAAGCACGTCCAAGGCACAGCAAGTCCTCACCACACTTGCAAGTCCACGTTTGCGCTCACATACCAGGGAAATTGCAACAAATACCCACATAGTGGGAACTCATGGACTCTGGGGTTGTGGACAACTTTAGAGATGCCAAAACAGCACAAGCTTTGGGCATCTCAGTGCAGCAAAAAATGACCCTTGAATTTAGAAAATTCGATCCTATTCTCAAGCCCAATAACACTGGAAATGGCATCCCTGGGCATTGTTACTCAGGAGCATGAGGAAATCCTATAGTTCAGAGCAATCCCTGTGTCACACTTCTCCATAATTCTCAGCATCTTGTGGCTGACCTTATGGAAGGAAATATGTCCTTTGGCATAAGCAGAAAGTTAATTTCTGCTTTGAAGTCTATCAGTATGTTTGCTTGTGCACACCACCAGACAAGTTCTAGCTTCAAGATGCATCCCGACAGTCTGAGTCCAGGTTGCCCCTGAGTAGTTCCCAGGTCCAGACTGTGGCCAAGCTGGTCCATAGCAGACTCCTACTCTTCCCTCGAAGTACCATGACTACACAGATGTTTCTGAGAAGGACATTATGAATGTCCTACCATCATACTGTGACTATGATTATTGAGATGCAGCCTGGAGCCAAGATACTTTTTGGCAGTACCTATGCCATGCCTGAGCCAGAATAGGCTGCTCTGCAAGCCTATCTTCAGGAGCATCTGGCCAAGAGATTTATCAGTCTCTCCACTTCCTTTGCCAGTGTTTTTTTTTAAATTAAAAAGAAGGATGGGACCCAGTGCTGGCAATGGATTACTTAGCCCTCAACCAGGTAACCATTAGAAAGTAATAACCTCTCCCATTAATTCTGGAATTGTTTTAATGCATACTATTTGCCCAGGTGTTTACCAAGCTCAGTTTGAGAGGAACATGTAACATATGGGGATTTATCCAGAGGATGACTTGGAAATGGTCTTTCACCCAGTATGCCACTATGAATACTTGTTAATGGCATTTGTTTTTACTAACACCCCAATAATATTCCACCAGTTCATGAATAAGGTACTTCAGGACATCCCAAACCTATACATTAGGGTCTCTAAATGATATTGTATTCTTGGTGAACTCTGAACAGCACACTTCACATGTCTGGTCAATCCTGGACCAGCTCTGACGACATGGCCTGTATGCAAAGCTTGAGAAGTGAAGCTTTGATCAGAAGTCCTTAGGTTATGTCTTGTTCATTGAGGAACTTTGAATGGACCTCAGGAAGATGAACCATGTTTAGACCCAAGAATATCAAGGAGAATTATTCTTTCTAGGGTTTGTCAATTTTTATAGGTACTTCATTGTTGGGTTTTTGTATAGATTAGCCTCATTTGCAGTGCTCTCTGCAAACACACCTCCTTTACCTGGTCTCCAGAGGCTCAAAGGGCATTCAGCCAACTAAATACGACCTCCACCCAGTGCTTCATGCATCTCTACTGAAGCCACATATCAACAGCCCCTGTGCGCATTGAACACAACTGCCTCCCCTGTAGTGCAAGACCAGGTTCATACCATATATGCAGTCTACAATATACTGACCTCTAAAATGAAACATGGCTCCCTCAGGTATCTCATTGATTTGAAAGGCTACCTCAAGAAGTGATTCTGGGAGCTGATATCCCAGGTCCATGCACTGAAGCTTGTGGCAGCTTTCCATGCACCCCACTCAGAAAAACCCAGCCAGCCACGGAGTGCACCAGGGAAGAGATGATTCAAGGATAGATGAGACTTGAACCCAGGCCTGCAAGACTATTAGACAATCAATAGCCTCACACTGCCACCCAGCTACAGCTGTAACCTGGCCACTCCCTGTGAATCACAAGCTGCTGACACTGCACACCAAGGGATGTCCTATTTTAGTAGTCCCTGACCGGCTCCTTGATCTTATATAAGCTTATAGAGCATATCAGGAAATACCCAGGTAACAATGCAGCTCTCTAGCTAGCTGCAATGATCTACTCTGCTTCTGAATTCCCGGTATTGACCTTGACTCTGACTTACAGTCTGATTCCTGACTGACCCCCAGAACTCCAAAATGGATTGACACCTTCCATTTACTATTGGCCCAATTCCTGACTCTGTCTCAGGCTTTGACCTTTGGCTTCATCACCTGGCTCCTACCACTATTCCTGCCTACCTTTGCCAGAATTCCAACAATTAGTCAGGACAATGAATGAATTCTTATCCACCTCCCCAAGAGGTGTGTGCCTTTTTCTAAGTCATCATAAAGAACCACCAGGAATAGTTTGCTTCATTCTAAACTAAACCAGAGTGTCTCAGGAGACAGATTCACTCTGTAAAAGCTTGAGTAAGCAGATCAGCTTTATAGTGTGCTCTCAAATCAACATTTTCTACTGGACCAATGGGAAAACCAAATTCCGGAGTGGAGCTACTTCACTGAGAACACTGTGCTTTTACACCTCTGTTCTAGGGAATATTAGTAATAGCTGTTCTGTCGTTGGGGAGGAGGACAGTTCTAAGGCTGAGAACCTGGCCCATGTGGCCTCCTCAGACAAAGGTAATACTGCCATCCTACTATCTGAAGGGATTCCACATCTATTATTGTTATATAAGCAGGGATATTCTTTTGAGGTTATGTACAACTAGACAATTTTCTTCTCTAAATGCCTTTATTTCACTCATATCAAACTTAATCCAGGAGGATTTAGATGAAGGTGAGCAAAAAACAATACAAAAGTAAAAAATATCCAGCTATCTGGTCACTAGGGGGATTGATAGGTGTCTTCCCGATACGGTGCCATCTGCTATCTATACATTCATCTTATATATATGGGCAATGCCCTTATTTTCTTTTATGCACAATGCCCATTTACTTGAGCAATGTCTAGAATTAAACTAGTAAATGTCAGTGTTTTGCATCTGCACCTCTGTTTATGTGTTTTGCAGTAATATCCAAAGGAATTAGAGGCCGACTTCTCTAGATGCTGTATAAACACATAGAAAGAATGGTTCATGCCTAGAAGAGCAGATATTCTAAATATTTAGTTAAATAGAATTTATGCTCCCTTCCCATCTCACCCCCGTCCTTTCAGCCTGTAGGTTTGGTGGTTGTAAGATTGTTGTCCTGGAAAGTTACCTCATACAGATAATCATTTCTTCCAGGAAAGTCACAGAAATTGTGGCTATGATTTATGAGTTTCTTTTTGTTTCCTGTCCCTCCATAATGTATGTGTGTGAGGGGTGGGGGGATGAGAATTATTCCCAGAATCCTTACAGTTAGTTCTGATTTCCATGTTTTTCAAGAGACCTATAGACTCTTTCTTTCCTGAACCCTCTTCTGAGAAAGAAAGATGGTGGTATCCCGTGATTTTGTCAGTGATTAAATTTGATCCAAAGAAAACCAAATTTCACTTCAGAAAGTTTATTTCTTTCTCCTGACTCAATAAGGGCTCTAAGGCTTCAAAATTGCACTGCCTTTTTTCATTAAAGAGTCATAAAAGTGAACAGCAACCTATCCCTCTTCCCAGAAAGAACACATTCTGCTGTTTGTGTTTGTTTTGTAGACAGAGAGAATCTGCTTCTGAAAGAAAATATTCTACAGAAGATCTCCATTTTCCACATTACTTCTCTAATTATAAAATAATAGATATATCATGTCTGCTGGTGTGACTTTCTGGTTAAAACCCTCTCAGAAGCTGCTTCCAGGGTAATAAGTCATATACTGGCCTTCCAAGATGGCCAAGCTTGAACGGTAGAGAAATATGTCCCTCTGGCCAAACCCTTGAGAGCTAAGGGTTACCAGTGTGACAGAGTCAGACCAGAAGGATATAGGAGAGTGCTGGAAGGCAGGTATATTAGTCTCAGGATATGCAGGTCCCTGTTCCCTGGATAGCCAAACAAAGGCTACTCCAGGCCAATCAAGACACCTGGGGCCAATTAAGAACCTTCTAGAAAGGAGTAGAAACAGCTAGACTAATTGGGACACCTGAAGCCAATCAGGGACTGGCTGAAACCAGATAAAAACCTCCCAGTTAGTCAGGTGGGCTGTGGAAGGAAGTGGTGCTGTTGGTGAGACTGAGTGGTGGACAACATATCATACAGAAGGAAGGAGGCCCTGAGGTAAGGGTGACGTGGATGTAGCGGGGCGGTCTGGTGCCCAACCGCCCCGCAGAGGGCCGAGCCTCCCCAGAGACAGGAGGGGGCGGAGCGGGAGAAACCTGCGCCCCTCCCCCAGAGGTCAGCCGGCCGACCCGGAAGGATAAAAGCTCGGCCTCGGAGCTCACTTCAGAGGGAGCCACCGGAGGAGCGAGAGGCTACGGCCAGAGCTCCTGACCGGGAAGCCCCGGTGACCCAGTTGGAACCCGGGAATTGGCCGAGCCTGCCCTGCGCCCGCTACCCAGAGGAGGAGGAGGGACCGAGCCTCCCCAGTCCGTGCTACCACGAGGAGCTTCCTAGCCTGCCCTGCGCCCGCTACCCGGAGGAAGAAGGACCGAGCCTCCCCAGTCCAGGCTACTCCGAGGAGCTGCCGCCCCTGCCGCCAGACAGCGACTCAGAGGAGCCCATGGAGGTCACCTCGCCTCCCCAGGTACCCTTTGAGGGGGAGTTTGGAAGTGGCCCGGGGGATGAGTGTTGAACCTATGTCAGTGTGTTGCGGTCTGGATCCCCACTGACTGCAGCTGGTTCGTAACCGCTGCTAGGGCCCCGGGCCGGGACGCAGTGGAGCGGGTGGGCCTGCGTCCCCCCTGCCACCCTTAACCGTGGGTGGCAGTCTCCCCCTCAGCCCGCCGTCATTCCTCGCTGTCTGTTCCTGCTCAGCCCCTGCTTGAGGGTCTGAGCCCCTGACTATTCCCCGTGTTTGTGGCCCCGCCCTGCCTCAGGGCCTGGGCCTTGTAAACTGCTGCTGCTCAGCCCCTGTTTGAGGGTCTGAGCCCCTGACTATTCCCCGTGTTTGTGGCCCCACCCTGCCTCAGGGCCTGGGCCTAGCGAACTGCTATTCCCCAACCCGTCTGAGGGCGTGTAGCGGGGCGGTCTGGTGCCCAACCGCCCCGCAGAGGGCCGAGCCCCAGCGGCGACCCCCTACAGTGGAGTTTGAAGAAGCGGGGACTGCTGTGGAGAAGTAGCCCAGGGAATTGTATTGTGTTTTGTGGATAAAAGGTCATCCATCTTAGCTGATACTATTAGAGGAGTAGAGGGCGGGCCTGGGCTCCCCCCTTTCTGCCTCTCCTAATTAGACTCTGAGATTGGGAGACAATAGAGACTGTGCCAGGAAGGATAGCTTCTCCTCACTGGCTTGTGATGAAAATGGCTCAATAGGCTGTGACCTTGTCTCTAGAGAGAGAAGGGCTACGTGGAGGGTCACAGTGAGCTGCTGAGGCTAGTAGAAATCTGCCAGGAAACGCAGGATCCACGAAGATAAGGACAGAGCTTTGTGACACCAGGTTCAGACACATGCACTGATCATCGGAGCCTTGGGCACATAGGACCCCAGTAATGAGTGAGTGCTGAGAGAATGCGGAATCGGTCAACACTACACTCAGCTGATGCGGCAACTCAATGCCATTAGGTGGTCAAGGGACATCTACATAGAATATATCACTAGACATCAGCAGTACCAGGAGGGATGATCTTGAGTGCAGTCAGGAATGTAACTGAAATACTTTCCTCGTGGACTGTATTTTCTAAATGGACAACCAACCTAATTCTCAATTCTGAGGGACAATCTCCACTCATTGGTATACTCTACTTTCCACAATCAACTGTGTACAACTTTTTCATGAGTGATGTACCCGAGTATTTGGATTCTAATATCTAAACTATTGTTAAATCTATTTACCTAAATTTGGGTTATTGCTGATTATGTACTCTATGTATCATCTGACTTTTAAAAACTAACTTAATATTTGTGGATAATCTAAGCACTACACCCAGATGCACGGACATTCTTTTCCCAACCAATATTTTTTAACATTAGCCTTCATAAAACTTTCAAATAGTTTCCCACCCAGATTTCAGTGTCTGTATTTCTACTTACAACTTGGCTATGGAGATCGATGCTCTGTAATGAGTAAAAGGGAAATATAATATAATCCTTATCTTAAACTATGTTTATGTGGGTTGTAGACACTTTCAATACCCCACTGTAATTGATGTCAGAGTACAAGTTACTTGTAAAAATAACTTATTTCATTAAGTTTAAGAAAGATTGCAATGGGAAAACCTATTCCAAAATGTTTAAAATTAATTCCTTTTTAATGTGTTTCAGTTCAGGACAATTCCTCTATTTTCCAATGTGAAAATATAATGAATCTGAAATGCATTTCTTACCTGCCTCTTAAAGAAAGTACAAAGTGTAACCTTATACCACAAGATACAGTGCCAAAGTGTTCCAACATTCTACATGATGTGGAGTGTAACAAATACAATCTACTATATTATTCTCTTCAATTATGTCACAAGATTATAATTAATTACAATAAATTCCTTTACATATATTTATTTGCCCTTTTAAAAATATTTTTTGCTGAAATCTATAAATAATTTGCTCAGAACCTCAGTATTATCCTTAATTTCGGGATTTTTCATTATGTTCATGTGGCTTAACTAATAAAAGCAAACTTTATGCAGACCAGATGAAAGTGGCATTCAGTTAGATGAAACCAATATAGCCCTACTGGCTAATGTGTGCTTGTCATAAGTATAAAGTAGCCTAGAATTACTGTTTACCTGTAAGGGGTTAAGCTAAAGGTAACATGAGAGGTGGACAACTGACCAATGAGAAATTCTTCAGGAGACAAAGGATTTTGAGTTTCAGTTTCTCTCTGGGTCTTTTTTTTCTGTTCAACTCGGCTATGGGATGAACCACACCTATTTCTTTTACTATAACTATCAGCTTTTTATCAAGTAAGGTAGTGAGTAAGTTTACCTTCTTTTTATCACTTGGAAAACTCTTCAGTTGGTAGAAATTTATCTCTGTGTTTCTCTAATACTGTAAGCTTCAGCAGGAGGAGAAATTCGGGGAGGGGGTTGTCTGTAACTCTTTATTGATTATTGTAGATGCTGTTCTATTGATGGTTATAAGGGATTTATTCCTTTCTTTGTTTCTTTTATTAAAATCTTTCTTTTAAGAAGCTGACTGCTTGTTTTCCATTGTGTAAGATCCTGGTTTTGGATCGGGCACGTCTCGCAGGATTAGGCGAGGCTTTTCTCTCAAGCTTCCCAGGGAGGGAATAAGTTTGTGGGTTTTGTGGAAAGAGAAAGAGGGGCTTCAAGTGGCCCATGTCTAATAGTTTTTGAGACATTCTCACTTGATGGTGGCAGCATACTAAGTCCAGACACAGAAGAAGTTGTGTTCTGGGGGAAAACATTTTAACCCAAGCTGGTAAAATAAGCTTGGGGCGAGGTTATTTCTTTTTTCATGTGGGTCCCCACATCTGTACCCTAGAGTTCAGAGTGGGCACGCAATCCCGACAGCGCTAAATTAAGAAATATTTAGCTATACTGAACTGAGTCATGCACATTTGTAATGCTCAGTGCCCATTGATAATAAAAAGAAGATCAATATGTCTCTCTTTGTTCTTAGTGAAATGTTAATGATTTAAATAAAAATAGGCCAGAAACTTCTGCTAGTGCCATAGAAACAAAACTTACACACACTGAAGCTAATAATTGATACAGAAAAAGTATTTACAACAGAACAACAGGTAGGAAATAGTAAACCACAACTGTGTTTTAAATAATCCTTAGATTTAAAAATTCACATTGCAGAGGGAACAAATGCATCCAAATAAGCATAAATACAGTCTTGGGCCTCTGAAAGCACATTCATGTGAGCAGAGCCATTCACCCATGTAAAGGCCCATTAACTTCAGTGGGAGTCCCTTGCTAGAGTTTGTGAAGGATACAGCCCTTAGCTGACGAAAATGAATTGGATTTTGCATGCATTTGAGTAAGTAAATTAGGTGGTCTGAAAGTTGCTCAATGCAGTGGTATTCTCCATACTTTAGATATTTTTTTAATCTTGCTTACCTAAGCAAATGATTTTTTAAATCAGAGAATGGAATTTGCAAATAAATTAATACTAAACAAGCCCTTCATAAAATATTATTCTTCTCTGAAAGTATTTTTAAAATGTACCCTTTAAACTTCATTTGATGTTAGCAATCACTAAGTGCTACTTTTCTATTCAGTTTCTATTTTTGTGCATTCCTTGTCAAAAAAACCCAAACAAACAAACAAAAAAAGCCAAAGGCCTGATCCAAAGCCTATTCAAATCAACTGAAAAGCTCTCAAACTCATGCATTTTCAAATTATTTTGTAGAAGTTCAAAAATTACCTACTGTAAAATACCCCAAGTGGTGCTAAAAGCTGAATGAGCAACTATGCCATTTTACTTCACAATAGGAGGACGACGGTAAAAAGGAACTGAAATAAAAATTAATTGTCCTGGACTGCACAGGACATTTTACTCATATAAGTAAACAGCCTCAAGTGTTTTCTTTTGCTTTCCTAGTGACACTAGGTAACTACAATGATTCCATCTGTTTCGGTTCAGGTTATATAAAGAGCAGTGTCTGGGACCATGGTAATGTGCTGAATTGCTCTCATAACAGTAGCTGATGATATAGTAATATACATCTTATTTTTAACTGCGAAAAATAACAGGCATGCTGACAAGATGTCCAGAAGCATCACACAGCATGGATGAGCTCATATTATGTTTGTTGGTGAACACCAAAACACAATAGAAACTTTTATGATATTTACAAACTTCCTGATTCACTTGGAAACTTATATTTGCAAACTTCCTAAATTCATGGAGGTTAAGTCCATTAATGGCTATTAGCCAGGATGAGTAAGGAATGGTGTTCCTAGCCTCTGTTTGTCAGAGGGGGCAGGATGGATGGATGGATGGCAGGAGAGAGATCACTTGATTATTATCTGTTAGATTCACTCACTCTGGGGCACCTAGCATTGGTCACTGTCGGTAGACAGGATACTGGGCTAGATGGACCTTTGGTCTGACCCAGTACGGCCTTTCTTATGTTCTTATGTTCATTTTGTTACTGTTTCGTTACTCAACATACTTCCTCACTGTTTCAGATCTATAGGTGAGGTCAGGTAGTCATGTGATTTCATAGAGTAAAATAATCAGACTACATATTTACAAAAATAAGTCATTAGTTACATAACTTGAATAGATTTATTCTCTTAATCAGCTAATTAAAACATATTAAATGCTACGTATTCAAACAGGGAAGTTAATATGTCATGGAACAATGTGCTCTCACCTGCTCAGATCGGAAGTTATGAAAGTACTCCAATTTCTTTCTAGTCTACTGTGGGAAACGACAATGAGATCAACTTTATTGTCATAATCAGATATTTGATCACTGCAGCTAAAGTTTGTTATAACATTTGTTCTAAACTTTTCTTCTGAGATTGCAAAAGCACTGAGAGAGAAACTCAGCAGTGTCAACAAGCTCGGTGGCTTTGTTCAAGCTGTGAAGGTTCAATAAATAGGTCCGTAAACATTGCAAATCAACACAGCTTTTGATGAAATGTCAAGCAAGACAGAGCTTAGCTATATTCGGCTCAGCTTGAACTCATAAACCATTAACTGGCCTCTGTAGTTTCCAGAGAAATCTGTCTTATGAATAAAACACAAATACAGAAATTAAAAAAGTATTTTAGAAGAGATTAATAAAAGGCTTTTAATAATGAGAAATGGAATTTAGTCAGTCACGAGGGATGAGACTTACAAAGTAAGCCACATTGGATTATTATAGATCTTTAAGCTATAGCAACTTTCACTTTATACCTCCAAGTTTGATAAGGAGAAAACTGGGAAGATCAAACAAAATCCACTTTGAAAAGTCTCTTATTAATTTTACTTTAGGTTTGAAGCATTGCAAAATAACTTCCATAAAGATTTTCACATTTTTTTCCTCCATGCATGAAATTTAATATTTCTTTATGCTTCAGAAATACATTATACTAGATCTGTGTCCCTTCTTAGAAGGAGACATATGGGAGGATTAATTCTATGGAAAGCCATGCCAAAAACAGAAGTAGGTATGCATTTTAAAAGTTAAATATTGTATTATATAGCATATGTTAAAATATCCTTTCTTTTATTTAGTGAAAGATTTGAAGTTACTATAGTTACCTTTCACAATCAATCTTTTGCAGACTAAATCTAAGTGATTATCTTAGGCTGACTGCAAGGTTGTTTTGACCCAGTGGCCCAGTTTTTGAGCTAAATCTGTATAATAAGTAGGGTAGCTCATTTGACCATGTCCGAATTTGTCTGTAGTGAACTTAACATCTTTCTGTTTTTACGAAGGCCTCACCTTTAAAAGAAAGATCAAAATGTATTTACATGCACAAAGTAAAATATTTGTTAGGCATACGTATGCAATAACTTTGGTATCACTGTTATGTACATATTTGCACTATTAAGTTCCTAGTGAGTTATTTATTCTAATGAGATTCATAGATAGTGCATGCAAATGTGACTATTCCAAGTTTTCAATCTCTGTATTAACACATAGCTGATACGATCTGAACAACATTTCTGAAGCACCTAAAAAGTTATGCAAAACTCAACCACTAAACAAAAAGCTACATTTAAAGGTTAGTTCTCAATGTTCTGCATTGACTGATAGCTTTCAGAAGCATAGTTCTGCCTTCAACTTAGAAATCCCTTTATTTCCTACAAAATACTATGCATGTAGACAAACAGTGATGTAGTAGTTCAAAAATATCCCAAGAGATAGCAAACTGCTATCTTTAGGGATTATATTGTTAAGGTTTATTCTTCCGAATATTTGTCATATTTATCCACAGCCTTTACTCACCAGATGAGTCACCAGACATTTCAAATATTGCAGAGTCTTGCAATTTCCTAGGAAAGCTTTTTGTTGATTTTCCAGTTGGTACTTCTCTGTAATACATTCTACTGAATACAAAAAACCTGGAGGGACACTCCTAGTCAAGTGCAGGTAATGCAACCACATAATCTATGTCCATCTTTACAGGCAAAGAAAAGAGGCACAATCCTTTTAGAAGTCCACAGGAGTGTTACATTCCATTTTGCTGTCCTAAACAATAGTGAGGTACTCTCCATGGATATATATCCACTGAGTGTTGCAAACCCTCCCCTCTCACTGCAATGGTTCCTTCCTACACAGTTTCAATCTACCTGATTACGTTATCTGTTCTAATCAGTAATCTTACTTTCCGCAGCAGTAGCTGGACCTCCTGTTTCATAGATGATTTTTGTATGGCTGACAAAGCAGCAAAGCAATAGTACTCTGCAATGGAATAACATTTTGAAAAACTATTTTTGTCTGCTCTTCATTTAAATACTAATACCGTGATATATATCAATGTGTGTCTGAGAGAGACAGAGAAAGAAAGAGAGAAATTATTACTACTAATTTTACAATCTTGTTGTAAGTACCCTTGAATCCCTTAAGCAATCCAACTCAATGATTCAATATTAACTTCCCTTAAATTATGTCAAAGCTTCCAGCATTCCCCCCTTAAATTCATACCAGCAGATATTGTTACACTTATGCCTAGTAATATTTTATTCCTACTTTTGACAACTACTAGAAGCCAACAAAGTTTTTTATATATATATAAATAGGACACAAAATGTTAGCTAGTCATTTGAAAACTGTGTATTCACTGAACCTAATCCGTATACTTGCTTAAGCAATGCAAGGTTAGTCCTGGAAGATTTTCCTATGAAGGAGCACAACCGAAAAAATCTTAAAAACAAAAATCTTTAATTACTTTAAAACAATCTTCAATCTTATTTTTAAACACTATATTACAATACACTCAAGATTCTCCAGCTAGACAGCAGTTTATTACTTAAACTGTTTGCTCTGATAAACACTGGAGAAAGTTTCTTTTATAAATCAGGAAGATTTGTACAATGTAGATGTTTTAGTTATTTGTTTATTGAGATTAATGGGTTTTGGCATGAGGGCTGCATCATCTGCAAGAAACAGGTCCGCTGGTGATCTCCTCCACCTTCATCTTAGCTCTTAACCTTGCACTGTTAAAAAGACCTCCATCATGTCTAGCAGTATGACAGACACTTTTTCAAACATCACAGAACATGCGTTGAAGCCGGAATGAGAAGTAAATATTAAACAATGTGGGAGCCAATATGAAGCCCTGATTCACTCCACTGTTGGCGTTAAATAAGTCAAACTCTAGGTTTTTATACGTTAAAGTTGCCTTCATACCACTCTGTAAGGATTTCACAAGATTTAGCAATATTGATGGACAACCAAGCTTCTTCAGAACAATGAACTCCCTGATGGCTAATCATGTCAAAGGCTTTTGTTAAATCTATAAAAGCAATGTATAGCAGAATATGCTTCTCTCTGAAGTTGTCTTACAGAGAAGACCCTATCTATGGTGGGTGTTCCCAAAAGGAACCCACACTGTCTCTCAGGATAGATTCTCTCAGCTAAAGCTTGAAGTTTAGGTAAAAAATATGGCTTAAGATTCCCCCCATGATGTTAAGAAGAGATATACCTCTGTGGTTATTATAATAACTTCTGTCTCCTTTGTTTTTATAGAGTTGGATGTAACAAGCATCCTTAAAATCTTTCTGTAGTGGGGTTGCTGCCCCACTCCAAGAAAAAGGGGGTTAAAACAGCCCTGGGGAGGGCTGTTGGTGGAGAAAGTCTGAGTGGGGAAGCAGTATCTGCTGGGCCATGCCCCAATCAAAGCCCAGCTGGCCCTTATAAGAGGGCAGTGGACCAGGAGCAGACAGTCTCCCTATGGCTGAGAAGGGAGATGGATATAAGCCTGGGAAGCCTAAGGGTACTTAGAGTGAAGCAGGGCTGGGGAAAAGCCAGAGGAGCAGGGGAGCTTGAGGCTGGCAATTCCCCAGGCTGCAGGGCCTGGTCCTAGGCCCTTAGAGGTACTGGGTTGCAGGGGAAGCAACTGGTCCAAAACCCCTTTGCCTATGATGAGTGGCTGTTACACTTCAGTCTTCCCCAGGGAGCGGGCTTGATGATGACTAGCAGCAGCCCAGACTGAGGCAAGGTGTGCCTCAGAGGTTGGGGGTTCCCCAGGGAGGGGAGACCCAGAGGCAGAGTGTGGGGGTATTGCCAGGGGGCAGAACCCCAGGTAAAAGGGCACCAGCGTCAGGGAGGGACACGGGGCCAATGGACAGTGGGTCACCAGCCTTTAGAGGGTGCTCCGAAGGCGAAAGAGCTAATTCCAAGACTGCCAGCAGGAGGCTCCGTAGGGGTGAGTCACCGCACCACTACACTTGCCAAATAGTTTCTTCCTTCCAACAGAATAGCAATACCTCATGCAATTTTTGCAGCAAGTTTTGTTTGCTCATTTGTAGATCTCAGCAGGTAAGCAGTCTGATTCTGAAGCTTTGTTCTGGGGAATCTTTTTGATGCTCTGTTCAAGTTTCCTTTAGTGTGGGTTTGACATCCAGCAAAATCATAATTTCAAATCCAGACAATTTGTCTAACATATGTTGGACTACTATAGACTCCCTTGAGTATATGTTAGATGGAGTGGAATCTGAGTTACTACAGATAATTCTTTCCTGGGTGTCTGGCTGATGAGTCTTGCCCACATGCTCAGGGGTTAGCTGATCACCATATTTGGGGTTGGAAAGGAATTTTCCTCCAGCACAGATTAGCAAGGCCCTGGGAGTTTTGTGCAACATGGGGTATGGGTCACTTGCTGGAGTATTCTCTGCACCTTGAAGTTTTTAATCCATGATTTGAGGACTAATAGCTTAGACGTACGTTAGAGGTTTATTGCAGGAGTGAGTGGGTCAGATTATATGGCCTGCATTGTGCGGGAGGTCAGACTAGATGATCATAATGATTCCTTCTGACCTTAAAGTCCATGAATCTATATCATTCCATAGTGCTCAGTCACTTCTCCAGTTGCTTCCCTTTATCAGTTATAATATTGCCATCCAGATCTTTCAGTTGAGCTATCTTGTTCTTTATCAGTCCAATGACCTTTCTAATGCCCTCATACAACTGTCTACTGTCACCTGCATTACATGCCTATTGGATGCTATTGCAGAAACCCAGCCAAAATTCTTGTGCACACCTCCTAGAAGTTATTTGAACAACCTTCCAAGCTTCTCTTAGGCTGTTGCTTGAACACTAGTGTAAGTAGACTTGTAGATGATCAGAGATGTTTCCTCTCAATGAGTGAAAGCACTATCTTCAAATGGCCTACAGACAAGTCAACATTTTTCTTAGTATTCTTTCTAAAACTCTTGATTACCGCATTGTACATACTTGTATTTAGAACTTCCCATGCATCTGAAGTAGTTCCATTCATTCCAGATGCTTTTGCTACTTCATTAAAAAGCAATTTCTTGACCGGATCATTGATTTGGTGAAAGTCAATATGAGATTGTATGGTAATTTTATTATGGTGGATCATCTTAGCTTGAAATTACACTTTTCAGTAGCCAAGAGAGTGGTCTATATTATGGTCTGTGCTTTGGAAGGATTGTGCACGTAGGATATCTTTGTACATCCTGTGAGGATCAAGTCCAGCCGGTACTAGTGCTTGGATCTCTTGGGCCTCCATGGTAGTCTTCTTTTGATGTTATCAGCAAATAAGGTGTTTGTCACTGATAAGCCTTCACTAGCACTGAGTTGAGAACTCTGATCATTGTCATTCATATTTTCAGTGCCATGCCCAACCAGAATCCTAGGCCACATCTCAGCATTGGACACAACACTTACATTTAAGTCTCCATGTACTAGGATAGGTTTGTTCCGTAGAATGCTGCCAGTCAACTCTTCTAGTTGTTAATAAAAAACTATCCTTCTCTTTATCACTAGCCTGAAGAGTTGGAGTAGAGAAACTCATGAGATTGGGGAATCCCTTCTGTAAACTAACACAAAATGCCATGATACATAAGGACACTGAAATCAGAGCTTCACATAATGACATAAGTTCATTTCTGATATCAAAACCTACACCATGCTTTCTTACTTCTTCAGATTTGCCATGCCAGTAAATGGTGTAGTCCTCCCTCCTGAAAACTGTATATGAAGTCAAGTTTCCAAAAGAGCTGAAATATCAGTTCTGAAACATTCAAGTTTGTTACTCAACACCACCATTTTCCTCAAATCCAAATTCAAGTCAAAGTCACCTCCAGGACGTAGGATGTAAACAATGAAGCGGGGCTTGTTTGACCCACCTTTTCTAGGCCCACTATCACATGAGGTAAGCAAACCACCCCTATGCAGGGTTGCTTGGAAATCTTGGTAGCTAACCCAGAGATTTTATGCCTTTCTTGGGTGCCTGTGACCATTTTACCAAGCCCTTCCGTGCATACGCCGAGGCAATGTTATGGAGGAGTGGAGGCTGGCACAGACCTGTCATCCCCCATAGACCACTGAGCCAGAATGCAAATGCCAGAATGAGTCTGGACACGCAGTGACTCAGGAGTTGTAGCTTCTTCCAGAGATCAACCCAGCAGCACTCACCTCAGAAGTACAAGTTAACATAACTGTTTCCCTTTTTTTCACTTCCACTCTCTGCCTTAAAATCAAAAGAAAAAAAAGATTCCTAATGTTATCATATTTTAGTCCCTAAAGAAATCGTTCACATCCAAAAACTGTACTCCATGCATCAACTAGAAGTCATTCTATTTGTGTATGTTGATGTGCTTCTATATTTAAAACTCAAAATATTGATTCTACTATAACTGAGAATACCAGAAAAGTGACCATACCCTCTAAAAGCAACAGAGTCTTGTAGCACCTTATAGACTAACAGATGTTTAGGAGCTTAAGCTTTCGTGGGCGAAGACCCACTTCGTCAGATGAAGTGGATCTTTACCCATGAAAGCTTATTGTCCTAAACATCTGTTAGTCTATAAGGTGCTGCAAGACTCTTTTTCGCTTTTGCAGATCCAGACTAACATGGCTACCCCTCTGATACCATACACTCTAATAAGTTGTTTGTCTATTCAGTAGAATAGTAAAATATATTACTAAGTTAGACAAACAACACTGCACTCATTCAGCCACATGGATATTATATACACCTATATTACACTATTTTTTGTTTACATTTCTGTAGTTTCACTGCTGTACATAGATATGCTACATGTTATCTTATTGACAAATTTTTAATGTTATTCACACTGTAAGTTCCCTGAGTATATCAACTGTATATGAACAAAAGAAAAGAAAACTTACAAGCTCAATTCATGCATGGAATTTTAGAAGGAGAGAGGAAGTAATGAAAACACTTTAGCTAAGGAGTGAAAGATTTGCTAACATTTTATTACCCCAGATAGTCGCTAAATTACAATAAAACTCCACTTTAATGAAGTATAGTTAAACAATTTCTGGTTAGGTTTCTCAAGGATGTACAGAGACAGCTATCATATTGGTTTGGTGACTGGCTCATCGGCTGAGAAAGAAAAGGCACATTCTGCCCTGGAAGAGTGCCAGGGATAGATGCAACCTCCTAGGTCAATGTGCGCACTATACTAAACTGCTGAGGAGACAGTGACCACCTGCAACAGCATCCTCTGCCCTCGCACCGCAATCCCAATCCCAGCCCAGGGTGGAGAGGAGACCCTGGAGGGGAGGCTGGAAACCCTCCACTCGCCTAGCAGCAGTGGATACTGATCCTCAGGAATGGGCTCCACCTCCTGCTTCAGGCATTTCGACCTTGTGCACAAGGTCCTCGCGCCACTCAGGTTTGAAGTTCATGGTTGCCTGTTTTGCACTCTTCATTTCATGATTTCTGTGGGTACAATGGAATCCACTAACCCTTCCAAAAACCACCTCTGGAGAGTGCACATGATGAAGTTAAGCTTTGAACATAGGAAATGTATACCTGTTATGAGATAGAGATTTATATTGTACTGAAGCTGGTGTAACTGTCATAGACTGTTGTGATGAATGAAGAAGAAATGCCACTAAATCTGTATCTCTGAACAATCCCACTCCTACAGAATACCAGAACTGCCAAGATACCTTTGCAGCTATTAAACCACAAAAAAGAAACATATTTGTAGACAAATGCATTAGGAAGCCACAGAGTAAAGATATTATTGCTCACTAAATGGCTGTCATTGTTATATTATAACCTGTACAGTATTTTTGCTCTAAACTAATGTTTGTAAAATGCTTTGAAAATATAACTATGCAAGTTATATGGCAAGAATTATAGAATGTTCAGCTTCACTTTTTCCATTTATAAAACTTTTCCATTTTCGCTTGCACAATCAAATGCAGAGCTAACAGAATTTAGCAGCGCTCCAGTCAAATGTGACCCATATAACTAAACATTCTTCTCAGTTTTTGTTATCTACATTCACTTAGAATTTCATTTTTAATAAGAACATTGCTGGGCATCCTTCCTTGAACACTGGTGGATTTTAAAGAGTTTACTTTTAATGCCACACATTTCAAAAGTTCCCAGTTTTAGTTAAAGACTGGAAAAGAATTTGTACATCTGTCTTCAAGAGTTATGTTTACTGAAATCTGATTATCTGTTAAGAATAAAGGTCAAGTTTTCAAATATATTTAATTTTCCAAAGATGTAGATAGGCATCTAGTGGAATTTTTCTAAAAAACCTCAGTGCCTAATTTCTATTGAATTCAATGGGAGCTAATCACCAGGCAGTTTTGAAAATCCCACTAGATGAGTATCTGCAGTATCTTTAGGTTCCCAAATGCCTTTACAAATCTGATCCAGTGTTCATATACAAAGAATCAATTATGAGTTTTCAAATGGCATTTCAGTCCTCATTTGCTAATGCATTAGCAGATTTCCCAATTGTTTTTGAGCTGTAAAATGATGCTCTTTGCAGTTGTATTTTGTGCAGTTCTCTAAGGAAACTGGGTAACACAATTTGCAAAAGAAACAGTTATCTAGTTAGTCTTTTATAAGTACACATACCTACTGTTTCAGATTATTTTAAAATTTCACAAATGAAAAACAAGTTAAAAAAAAAAATCACAGGAGATGTTTGAAAATGTTTCCATACTCATTCTTCTGTAGAAAAGGAGCTGTAGATTGTGGGCAGGTAAATACTAATGAATAAAATTTTCTAATCTTATAATTGTGGGTACTCATTTTTTCCCCCACATTTTTTTTATACCTTTTCATTCCTTTTTTTTCCTTTCCCCTTCTCTTTCCTAACTTTATTCCACTATATCTCTGATCTCTTTCTTCCTTTCCATGATGTTTTCATTGATTTGTATCCTCTTCCTCCCATACACCTCATGATTCTTTGGCAACAAAAAATCTCAAATTTCTCTTTTTTTAAAAAAAGGTAATTTTCTCTTCCTATTTCCTAGTTCTGTTGCTTCCTCTCTCTTCTTCCACCCTTGCTCATTCTGTGTTCCTGAGCTTGCCTCACAACTCTTTTTAGAACACAAGTAACCAGAAATTGGAATGTTGTCCAGGACATGAGTTAAAAGTCCTATAGCATCCTTTTCTATAATAAAAATAAAAATATCCATAGTGTCAATGACTAAAACCAGTCAGAAGTACATTTCCAATAGCACGGTGCTGATCCATGTTGGAGTGGTTCAGTACCAAATCATAAATTACTGAATCAATAATACTGCTGCCTAAGGCTTCTGGATTTTGTAAGAAGTTCTCCCACCAAGGAACTGATTGGATCCAGTATTGCTTAGTTTGTGAGAACTGATGTGATCACCACTCAAAGAGAGGTATATGTGGGTTGCAGTTAAAATTATAACCCTTCCTAATATACATTTCACTGATAAGGTTTAATTCAATTAAACTGACCACAAAGATTAGCATAAATTGAACTGCTCTACCTCACACATCCTGACAGTCATTTAACACAGAGCAGTCAACATGAGGTCTCCAAACATCAGTTATGATGCTCAATTACATGTCTTACCCCCTCTGCCCAAATCAAATTTGTACTAAAGTTTGCTTCAGAATGTCTGTTGGGAGCTAAAGATTATCTGAAGAAATAAAGTTCAGAGTCTTCTCACAGAAAGAAGCATCAAGCATTTCAACATGATAAAACAAATTGCCATATCATTTGAAATGTGCATTACAAAGTAGCCATCAGTTCAGTTACATTTACACAAACAAAAATCAATACAGACACTGGATCTGAACCAAAGGGAGGGAAAGGTTTAAGAATAAGACATAATGCTAAGGTGTACTAGCACTAATTTTATTTTGAGTAAAGCAACTGTGATTAAAGCATTTTCCCCCTCCTATTTATTTTTTATTTTTCTTTTCAGACAATGCGTAGTTATTTTTCTGGTACAAGACAACAGGCTTTTTAAAATATTTGCATACTTCATAACTGGAGCTTTAGGCAAAATCATGACTCCTTATTCAGTGGGCACTAATTATCTTCAAAAGTTAAAATATGTGAGGAATGGATGAAATAGGAGTGAATTCCATAGGCTTCATATTCACTGAGACCTTGATCCCGTGCCATTGCAGTCAATAAGGTTTTATCATCATACTCCATATGTGTAGAAGCTAGGCCTAATTTCTCTGCCTCTTGTGTTTCTCTTCAGAAAATGTGTGTTTGGAAAAAAAGGCACAAAGAAAGCCTCAGTACTATCTACCTAAAAAGAACAAAACTCAAACTCTGTGACAGGTTAGTTGGGTAGTTTGTGTATGTGACAGGATCAGGCCAGATGGCTACGGAAGAGTGGTGGAAGGTAGATACATTAGTCCCAGAGTAAGCAGGTCCCTTTCCTTGGGTAAGATAACAGGGACTATTCTAGAACAATCAGGAACCAGCTAGAACCATTTAAGGCTGGTAGGCTAATTAGGATGTCCGGAGCCATTTGGGAAGCTACTAGAACCAATTAAGGCAGGTAGACTTATCAGGGCACCTGGTTAAAAGAAAGACCTCCTTTCAGTTAGAGACAGGCGCATAAGGAGCTGGGAGTGAGAGGACATGCTGCTGAAGGACTGAGGAATACAAACGCCATCAAGCATCAGGAAGAAGGTCTTGCGATGAGGACAGAGAAGGTGTTGGGAGGAGACCATGGGGAGGTAGCCCAGGGAGTTGTAGCTGTCACGCAGCTGTTACAGGAGACACTCTAGATAGATGTAATCCACAGGGCCCTGGGCTAGAACCCAGAGTAGAGGGCAGGCCTGGGTTCCCCCACATTCTCCCAACTCCCTATTTGACACAAGAGGAGTTGACCTGGACTGTGAGTCATATCAGAGGGGAAGGTTTCACACCTGTCCCTGACCCACTAGGTGGGACAACAGAGACTGCAGGGATTGTTCTCCTTCCTTTCCCCTAATGCTGGCCAATGATGTGGTTAGCTGAGTGAATGGCAGATTTGAGCCAATAGCAAAAGTGGACAAACTGAGGACTGCTGTGAACCTCTGAGGCAAGCAAATCTGCTGGAAAGCACAGGACACACCAAAGCACAGGAGGAACTTTTTCACATGTAGTATATTATTCATATTCACACTGTCCCTAAGTTTCCAGCCTAGGTGGTTATAAGACAACTAAGAAGTTCAGAACTAAGCTTTGCTATTAAGCGATATGAGTTCCTAATTCCATTTTGCATGCAAGTCTAATGGGTCATTTTCTGAGTGGAATAGCACATACCAATGAATGTTGTTTAAAATAACTCACATTTCAAGTGATAAAGGGCATTTCCACTTCATTCTTGAAAGTAAATTTACCTCTTGGTACGGAATGGCCACACAACAACTACACAACATGTTTTTTTAAGTTGTTTCTTTACATGGGGTCAAGACAGAGAAACTTATCACATATAGAAGAATTCAAATAGGGTATTGGATATTTGAGCTCAGAATCTTGAGAAAAATATTTAGATTAATTTATTGGTAGTTTTTTTGTTTGGTTGGTTTCATTTTAATGACACCAAGACATTGATTCCTAGGTTTAGGTTACAAATGTATCCTTGGTTTTACATAATCATTAGTAGCTTCCATCCTGGAGCACATTCCCTTAGTAAAACATAGTAATTTAGCACTAATCTGTTGCTCATCACTGGATTTTGAAATTCAGTGCAATAAATTAAATGGCCACATGTAATTTTTTATTCTGAGAATCACAGAACTCTGCATATACATAAATTGAGACCTAAAGTAGCAGGAAGAGAGGGATGTTACTCCATTTAGTATTTTGTGGCTTTGCTTACTAGTTCATCTAAAGCAGTGAGTTAAAATATCAATTAATCTGAGCCTTCACCCAAAGCTCAAAGAAAAAGTTTTTGAAGCAGCTTCCTTTTTACAGATCCATCTGAAATTGGGATCAGAAATGGTGAAATAGCAAAAAAAAGGCTGTTCTTGTATTTCTAGATACAAGTGCCATACAAGTTATCTTGAGAGACTATTCTCATCAAAGTGTCAGACTAATTTTGCAGGCCCAAGAAATACGTATAGGCATTAATATTTCAGGTGCTTAGCTGAACGTTTTGAAGCTTATCCATCAAAAGAAGCTTCAATCCAGCAAGCTGCTCCATGTCTCACACACCCACACAAAACCATACTGACTTCAGCTCCATATAGGTGCAGCAGTCTACCTAAACAGAGCTATCTGTGGGATCCGGGCCTAGGAAATGAAATCAACATGCTACAGGGCTCCAGTCCAAATTCACTGAAATCAAAGAATGATTTAGTCAGGAAAACGTGCTTTACATTGAGAAGCTAAACAGGTCAATCTATTTGTTTATCCAAGAGATGGTTAAGAGAGAATTTGATCACAGTCTATAAGTACTTACTTCTTGAAAAGATTTGTGATAGCAGACATCTCTTTAATTTAACTATCAAAGACATAACAATATCCAATAGCTAGATGCTCAAGCTGGACAAATTCAGATGAGAAATAAGATGTATTTTTTAAAGTAAGGGTAATAAACCATTGAAACAACTTTCCTAGAGATGTAGTGGTTTCTTCATCAGTAGAAGTCTTTAAATCAAAATGGAATGCCTTTCTAGAAAATATGCTATGGCTCAGCTAGAAGTTATGGATTTGATGCAGGAATTCTGGGTGAAATGGCATAGCCTGTGTCATGAAACAAGTCAAACTGATTGTAATGGTCCCTTCTAACCTTAAGTATCTATGAGTCAATGTCTGTTCTTTCATTGACTTCAACTGGCTTTGGTTCAGGCCCTAAATCCCGTGAATATATACTGAAAATGCAATTCAGGTTTAAATAATTTATGAGTATCATTCTAGGTATCCCAATTAATTTATTTCATTTATTTTTTATTCATCAAATATTTGACTTCAACTACAAAAGTACTTAACATCTATATTGCACTCAAATTATTAGTCTCTGTAGTACAGCATAAGCAATTTAAACAATCCCACAATGCCTGGAAAGTCATCTACAATTTAATCCCGTAAAATTTATGAAAAGGCAAATCTTTCGCTATACTGAAAGGAGGACAAGACGCACTTGACATGGTTTTAATTAGTCTGCAATTTTATTATAAGATGCCTTGGACTACCCAGCAGATAAAAGTGAACAGTGCAGGTAACTCCATGTTCATTCTATAACTACCCAGAGAGCTTCTGTCAGCCCCTCCTCACTTTTTCCATCTAGATCCCTCAGCTAACCCATTGTTGTGGCCTTACCATCACCCTCCCTCCCCCACAGGAGTGTTAAGATGGGCTATAGGAAAGGAGGATTGGCTGCCTGCTATGTTAGTCATAGGAGCCAAATCTCATTCCACTACTTCAACCAACACCTCCTTTTTAAGTACTTTACCAAGCCATTTATCTGGTCACTGTATCCCTTCCCTATGGAGTACCTGCACTAGAGATCCACTCCACACTTACATGAGTTGTGACTTATAGCCTAACTTTTTACATGCCTCAGGTTAACAAAGCCTTCCCTGAATCCACTGTGAGGAAGACGAACCCCACCCTGCCTCCCACACACACACACCACCTAGGCCAATATGGTGATGTGGGAAAAATTCATTCTCAGCACCTCTGGAAAGGAGTCTCTAGCTCAGGGATCTTGAACTTGAATCACCAGAAGAGCCACATGAGGACTAACTAGTACATTGGCCTGAGGGCCACATCAGTAACACCACCCCTTCCCTCGCCCCAACTCCACCCCTTCCATGAGGTCACACCCCTTCCCACCCCTTCCCTGCTCCCATTCCAACCCCTTCCCCAAATCCCCACCGCTGCCTTGTCTCTTCTCTGCCTCCTTCCATAAGCGTGCAGCTCTCCACTCCTCCCCCTCCCTCCTGGAAAGTGCCAAGCATTGCCAAACAGCTGTTTGGTGGTGGGAAGAGCCTGAAGGTAAGCAAAGGAGCGGTGACGTGGCGCGTTAGTGGGAGAGAGACCAGGGGGAGAGGATCATGGCGGGCTGCAGGAAATACCCCGTGGGCCACAAGTTTGACACCTCTGCGCTAGTGCAATGCCCATAGCAGATCCTGACCAAATCTGGTATTTTGCCATATGAAGGGAAGGGAGGCTTGGTGTTGCCTTATCTGCTCCATGGAAAATGGCTTATCCTGATCGGGCTTGCCCCTTTTCAACCCATCTCCCCTTCCAGTCACAGGGGATGAGTCAGCATTGTCATGCTGACCCATTTCCCCTTTTTAAAGCAACTTCTGACCTCTCTCCCCCACCCAACCCATAGAGCACTGTTCCTTTTCCCTTGGCCATCGGTTTGGTCACTATAAAGGATAGAGAAGTAATGCATACAGTAGTAACCAAATAATGCTCTTGGCCATTTCCCATTTCTAATGATATTCTCTGTAAAAACAAACTCACTTTACTCCTCTTTTATATCTGTGTGGAGTCTTTAGAACACAGAAAGTTGTAATGTCTCACTAAACCTGCCTGCTGAGGGGGCTCTCTCGCATATACAGTACAATTAAGATACAAAGATAAAACAACTTACAGAAGGCGATTGCAATTTTATAGTCACTTTGAGCTTTAATATCACTAATAGATCACTTTGTTTCAACACTTGTACCTCTCAGCATAATACTTCCTGGAGATCCCTGCTCCAGCCAATACAAATGTTGATGAAAAAAATAATTGGAAGACTGTCTGGGAATTAATATAAACAAAATGCAGCTTTGCCACAGGAGAGGCAGAAGGCTCCACATTAAAAACAGCACATTAAGAACAGTGAACAAATATTTTATTTGTTTTGGAATCTAAAGTAATTAGATTCTCTCTTCTCTAAAGTCAGATTGTAGATCAGTATTATTCCAATGACAGATTTAGGTCCTTTTTTTCTGCAAAGATCTATGAATTTGCTTAAACTTTAAGCATGTGCATGGTCTTGTTGTAACAGATGTGTAATTTACACATTGTAAGTCATTGAAGGACTAGTGCCTCAGACAGTATTGCATTTATTTATTAAAATATAAAATCTTTGTATTTTTCCATTTTATATCATGTAGGGGCAGTAAAATGTTCCTGGAACATCTGAGTAACCAGTAGTAGATGTAGCTATAAAATGACTTGATAAATTGCTCATAAACTGCAGAAACCTTTAAGGCCTTCCATGACACCTACCTTTTTCATTGACTTCAAATAACAGGGATGTCTAAAGATAGAAAAGGCAATCTTAGATTTCTTTTGTTTATAACAAGATGAAATTCGAGCTGTACGCGGATTCATAAATCTTCACGACTAAAGAGGTCATAAGATGTAAAGATTTCCAACAGAATTCTGTTGTGATGCTGACATATTGCTTCATCCAACTGTTCGACTACAAGTTTCCACATCCAAACTATACTCAAAGTTAACAATAAATATGTTTGCATTTTTTTCTGCCATTGTTCATAACCTCAGGCTATTCTTCTCCCATTTAGTTCCTGATCTTATAAATGCTTATGAATGTAGGATTGGGATTTAAGTGCAGCTGGATTTATCAGAATCACAAGTAGCTGAAAGTTCAATAAAATATTGTTTTAAAAAAATCAAAACAAATACTACATTGCATCATTCTGAAATACTTCACATTTGTTTCATTTTAATTTATTGTATATGAAAGGGTGTCAAATTCTAGGGGCTGACAAGATAGAATAAATTTAACGAGGAATGTGTCAGTGAAAGATCCTGCTACCACGTTCTCAACCAATTTCTGAAGTTTGAGAGGATACTTCAGTCTTGGATTTTCTGGTGAGAGGGCCAACAAAATGCAAACATTTTGGTAGTTCTGAATACTTTGGCATACATTTCAAAGGGGATTTTGGTTGCCTCATTGTATAGGTGTCCAACCAGTGGCACCAAAACGGGAGCTGATATTCAGAGGATGGGTGCACATCATTTCTGAAAATCAGTCACCCTTAAGGTAACAAGTTGGACACCCTAAATCACTAATCTCATAGGGAGAATTTCTCAAAAACACCCAAGTGAGGTAGCAGCACAGGTTTCAAAAAACCTCCCCTTAGACAACGTATGCCTTTGCCATCAGTAATGGTTCTAAAACCACAAAATAATTTCATATAGGAGAGGAAGAAATCTTTGAATCCTGCTACTGGCTCCCCATTCTCTATTGCATCAAACATAAGCTATTTGTATTCATTTTGAAGACCCTTCATATTCAATCCCACCCCATCATCTCTTGTTCATTACTGAGCTGTTGGTGTTCACCTCTAAACAGCCCAGGATGCCAGCTTTCAGCACCCACTTGTTAAATTTTCAAACAAATACCTTTGTACCTTTTCCCATGCTGCCCACATGTTTGGAAGGCATCCCCTGTAAACATCTGCAAAACTACCTCGTTATCCACCAAACTACCTCATTATCCACCTTCAAATCCCTCCTCAAAACTCTTTTTGCCATGGCAGCTACAAAAAAAATCAACAAGTGTTAGGTTACTAGTATGCAGAGCCCTATGATGCTGACCAATTTAATTGTTTACTTGTACTCCCAATCTGTCTATATTCACCTGTTCTAATAGATGTAGGTAGAACTGCCATAGCAATAGCAGACAAACCAATTTAGTGTGGAATGGTGAAGGGTCAGGGGCATAAGTTTTCCTCTTGGCGCAACTGTGCTGCTCTCCAGACTGAGACATTGTTTTTCCTTTGGGTCAGACTTTCCACTGGGATGGTTATACTTTCATGCAGTTGGAAATCAGGATTTTTCCCATTTGTTTTCCTGGTTTAAAAAGCTGCAGATATTTTCTAATAGATCAAACCCTTTACATCTGTATACAATGCAACCATGTGTCTTGGATCACATGTATGTTATTAAATATTCAGCATTTGCACATACACACACAAAAAAAGGAGAGAGAGAGAGAGAGAGTGAGTTAGATATTCCCCCAAATAATCCCAGGCAGCCTGAGAAACAGATGAGACTAAACAACTAAAATTTTAGGCTTCATCCAAAGCCCCCTTGATGTCAAAGGGAGCCATACCATTGAGTTTTAACAACTGAGGATTCAATACTGAAAACAGTCACAGGTTCATCTGTCACTAGTTTATGTCACTGAAGTATTTCAATGTAATGTTAAGTATTGACTATAGTAAGTGTAAACTAACCTAAAACTTCACAGTGTTCGAATGAACAGTCAGACAATCAGGATTAATAGAATATGATAACACCAAAATGTTATAGCTCAGGAATCTTTCATGTGATCCTTGTTGAAATAAGTGGTGAGTGAAATTACCACAATACAGCTTCATATTTCAGGATATAAATTATTCAGAAATTAAAAATATCATCACAGGCAGGGATGCATTACTGCCTAAATGTAACTATAGGTAACACTGATTTCAAGCAAAAATCCCATTAGTTCATTGGGAAGAGGACTCTCTCATCATTTGAGCATTTAGCTAAAAAAATATTTGACTATCTGGATTAGCACAAACTCAGAATACTCAGATTAGTCTAACTAACTGAATAATTATATATGTCCTAACATATAGAAATCCCTTCAGCACTTCTTTAAATTCAGTATGCCTTTTTCCTTTCATTTTGCGTATCCAGTACAGCTTACAGTAATGTACAAATCATAAAAATGTTGCTCTATCCGTACCTTGAATTATATGGACATCAGCTAGTAAATGGAAATTAAAATGCATATTCATGTCATTTTAACTAAATGCAATCTTGTAGATGCCCTTTTAAGTGGATCGATGGCTGGACTAGTGCAACTATTAAGAAAACTGCTTTTGGATAATACTCACTGAAGTAAATATACTGGGCACTTAGGGACATTAACATCCAAAGGATCCCCTTTGCTCAAGGCTACCAAACAATCTTAAAGCATTGACAGCTCACTTTCTGCTACGGTGTATATTACACAGATTGTTAACCAGCGCTAGTAGATTGACTGTACTATCTTTCATTGTTGACCTCAAGTGGTGGAGGGGGTGGGTGACGAAATGAGGGTGGAGAGGAAGATACCACTCCCCTATGTCATTTTTGATTTCTTATTTATACACCTGGCCAGAGGTGTATGGACACTTCCATGGACACACAATGGACACTTCCATTGCGCTGCAACTCCTGCTGCTTTGAAATTTGCTTTCAGTCTGTATTTTTGGAATGAAAACAAAACCTCTTTTATAGAATTGAATTATAGGGAAACAACCATTTTCTGAGTCAAAAGGTCAGTTTTCGAATCCGGAGCCTGACACGTCACACACACAACTTTCTGGAAAACTTGGTTGAAACCATTACATTTCAACAGAATAGCTTATTTCAACAAAAATTACACAACTCCTCCTTTTTGGACTGAAGACAGAATAGTGTCATCGTCTCTCTTGGCTGAAGATTCCAATATTGAGCAATGGTGATTCAGGAAAGAGGAAGAAAAATAGCAGTTAAGCTTTCCTGAAGTGCTCTATAAAGTTTTTTTTTAATCGAAATTAAAACATTTGTTAAATACGTGAAGTTACACTTTTTTGTACATTTTGATTGTTGAATTCAGAAACTTTCTATTTGTCATTAACATGCTGTTGCCACAATGATTTTAATATCTCATAATTATTCTGACTAAAGTAGAGACCGATCTTATCCAGGAGAACATTTGATTGGCTTTGTCAGCCACAGTGCTACAACACTATGACAGTAAGGCTACTTTTATTGATAAGGAGAACACTTATCAACCCTTTAAACTTTGAAGGGGAGACAGAAAGAAATAGGATAAAATATTATAAGGAAGATTTACCTTTCTGAGCTGACTACATCCTGCAAAATAAATAGCAACAGATGCTACCTACTTATTGGAGGAGGTGACATGAGAACACATTTACTTGGCTTGGTGTGTATATTGCAGGGATTCAAGAGACAGGCAGATTAAAGATATGGCTTAGTTTTAATGGTAATTCTGTAGTGCACCTGGGACTTGTCCTACATTTAGAACAAGCTTTAACTTAAAAAAGAAAAGCAGAGTCTTACATTTTAAAAGTCGATATGCGACTATGCAAGGTTATTTTCACCCTTATTTTCCTCATTGGCTGTGCTATGATACATTGCTCTGGGTTGGGGATTTCAAATATCAGCTCCCTTTCATTCCCCCCTCAAATTATCACTTCTCCATTGCCACAGGGATGCTCTCACCCTCTTCCAACTGACAGCATGGCTACGTAAGCTGGTAAGTACTGTTGTATTTAATTATTGTACATTTTTAAGTGGGGACGTGCCAATGAGCAAAACTATTTCCCTTTTAAGAACATTTTCCTTTTGTGCTAGCTTATTCATTTTAAAGGAAGCCCTCTGACTGTGTGTGTATGCATACAGAATGTGTGTGTCATTTTCAGTAGTGTTCACCAAAATGTTCCAGACACACAGAGGCAGGAAGAGACTGGAGAGGCTCACTTAAAAATAGAGTTTGGATTATCTTTCCACTTTCCACTTTGATCCTATTCAAGATTTAGAACATGCCAGAGCAACAACTGACTGTTTTAAAGGATGGGCATTTAACTAACAGACTGGCCAGCCATTTTCCAATTCTTTTATATTGTTTTTTTTCAATAAGCTTCTGAAATGTTTTATTGATTATTCAAATATGCACTCAGTTTGCTAAATTCCTTATGGAGCATTAATCTCAGAATGCAGTTTCCTTATGAGGCACTAAACCCAATATCAAACTTAGAAAAATTAGTGTTTAGAAAGGTACATTTTCTGACTTTCTCCAAGTTTCAACTGTGCAGTTTAAACTCAAATTAATATTTTTACTTCTTGATTATTAGTTAGAAAAAGTACAAAAGATGCAAAAGTGTTATTTCCCAAGTGAGCACATGGTGTGAAAATTTACCATATAGAACTTTTAATAGATCCCAGTGCTTGATCCTACATCTGAAAAGTTCCCATTGATATCATGGAGATTTGCTTGCATAGGGACTACAAGATTAGTTTTACAGAGAGCAATAATGAAAAGGTCCTATTATAGTGGGTCATCTAATCCACAGCATACCAATTCAGGATCATTGCTTACATCTTGTTCTTTTTGCTCCTGTCAAATTACATGCTACAAGTGATGCAGTTCTTTTTCCTTGGAAGTCTGTTCCACAATATTTGTCATTTTTTTCCTGATATTCTAAGTATTCTTTTTCATATAATACAATTTTAATTTGTTCCCAGTTATTCAAAAGTTGCTTAACATTTTTTTCAATTACAAAAGAAAAAATTAAAAAATATGATGCATTATTCATATATATTGTAAAAATATAACATTTAAATACTCTCTCTCAAAAATCAATCAATCAGTTAAAATAGAAACAAAGGCATTGATATTACTGGTACAATATAAACAAAGCTTTATTGTGTGATGATTACAAATGCATAGCATATCTAAGCCACAATGAAAAGCGAAAAGAAGGAGAATTAACTATGAAGTCAAATCAATACCTAAACATACTTGGAAGTTTCCAAACTGCTAAAGTTTCCTTTTTCTTCCCTGTGACATTAAATGTATATTTTTATCTTAGAAGCAGTCATCTGCTTTACTTTTCAAAAATAAAGAGAACAGATCAACAGGAAACCAGGAGGATGAAATAATGTAATTATTGAGCTCTGAATTTGGGGGTGGAATAAATATATCAATAAAATTAGTATACCAAGCTCTTCCAAAGAATAATAAAATGTAATGTTATGTTCAGTTTACTGGGCTGTCAGTTATTCCAGCTGTAAAATTTACTTTGAGATAATTATTTATACTTTTTCTCCTTGGCTGCCCTTTCTATTCAGCATCAAAGTTTCAAATTTAGAGGATGGAAATATACAGTACAGAGCTTGAACTGTGATTTAAAAATCCATAACTAAAGTTGGGCTTGAGGTGAAATTCAGGTTCCAAACCCCAAAACTACATTAAACTTCTTATTCAGATTTGTATTTGAACATTGCACACTTCCCTTTTCACCCCCCAATTACATTGGAACAGCCGAGGCCTGATACAGTGCCAAATCAAGTCAACGGAAAGATTCCCATTGACTTTATTGGGCATTGGCTTAGGCCAGTGACAAGCTATATGACTTGGTCTACACTTGGGGGGGAGGAGTCGACCTAAGATAGAAAACTTCAGCTACGTGAATAATGTAGCTGAAGTCTTAGGTTGACTTACCTGGCATGCTCATGGCAGCAGCAGGCTCCCCCATTGACTCCGCTTGAGCCTCTTGGCAAGCTGGAGTTCCAGAGTCGACAGGGAGTGACTTCGGGGATCAATTTGTCATGTCTAAACAAGATGCGGTAAATTGATCCCCGATAGATCGATTGCTACCCGCCAATCTGACAGATAGTGAAGACATACCCTATTTTAAAGGCAAGATATGGTCAAGAGTGAATTGCCACAAGATTACACTGCTTATGCTGTAGATTACATGTGTACAAGTAAATGGATTGTTTTCCCCATTTTTTTTCTTCCCACATCTTTCCATTTTTTGTAAGTGGAGAGTGAAATGTACAGATCTAGATACTAAATATAGTATAATAGGATTCTAGATCAAATAAACCATTTGTAGTTTTATGATTTTATTTTCTGGAATGATTTATTTCATTGTAGATTTTTTTTTCAAAAGTAGCTATATTAAATAAACTATTAAAGAAATGTCTAGTAAGCTTTTCCATTAAAGAGTGACCTCTGCTTCTATTTACCAAGTATGAAAAGTTCAGGTGACTGCTTACTTCCACTTCACCTCCATGAGACTAGTGACTGGGAATACTGAAAATCAGTCAAAAAGCCTGGTGGTTCGGTTAAGTATCCAAACGGTGGATTGATTATCTGACCCTAACCTCTGCTGTAAATCTTGAGAGTAAAGGCTCCCTAGAAAGATGAATGGAACATTTGTTTCTGGTCTTAGCCTGAACCAGGAAGTACAGACAGGAGAAAACTTGAAAAATATTGGAATTACTTGTGGATGCTCAAATTTGAGTGCTGGGTAAAGGTTTGGTGTACTACTTATTCTAGTTCAACCTCTACTCCATCCCTAAATGAAGATGGATATATGTATTTAGTATTCCACATATTACATTTTCCCTTCATTATTAGTTCCAGTTAAAACCAGTATTTGGTCCCGTAAGTACTTGGATTTTTGTCAGTATTTCTATCCAGAAGTAGCCCTGGATAGAAAAGCCCATAAGTACTTGGATTTTTGTCAGTATTTCTATCCAGAAGTAGCCCTGGAATTAATCTCTTGCTGCATCTCTTCCAGTGCATTTTGAAAAGATATTAAATCATCTTGGTTTTTTTACTTCATTGCCAACATATGCCACTTACAGAGAAGTTTATAAAAGTTTCTTTTTATGGCAACACAAATTGCTAAACATATTTTTCTCTATTGTCCTATCTTGTTTGCTTAATTAATCTCTAATTCTCTTCTAATTCTAGCATTGTTGCATTGGCTTATATATTCCTGCAACTAGATCCTTTGAATCATTTTTATTTGTTACAATTTATTCCTTCAGTCAGTAATAGTTTGAAATTCTTTACGCACTTTGGATACAATAAACTGTGTTTCGACAGGTGTTCTAGTGGAACTGATGATATTCCATAATCTCTTTGCAGTGTTTAGACACATGTTCTATTCAATATCTTTATAAATGATTTGGATAATGATACAGAGAAAATACTTGCAAAGTTTGCAGATGAACCCAAGCTTGGAGAGGTTGCAAATGCTTTGGAGGAGAGGATTAGAATTCAAAATGAACTTGAAAAACAGGAGAAATGGTCTGAAAAAAATAGGATGAAATTCAGCATGGACAAATGCAAAGTATTGAAATTAGGAAGGAATAATCCATTGCACAAACACAAAATGGGAAGTGATGGCCTAGGAAGAAGTACTGCAGAAAAGGATCTGGGGGCTATAGTGAATGACAAACTAAATATGAGTCAACAATGTAATACTGTTGCAAAGGAAGTGAACGTTATTCTGGGATGTATTAGCAGACATGTTATAAGCAAGACATGAGAAGTACTTAATCCACTCTACTCAACAGTAATAAGGCCTCAGCTGGAGTTCTGGACACCACACTTCAGGAAAGATGTGGACAAACTGGAGAAAGTCCAGAGGGGAACAATAAAAATAATTAATGATCTAGAGAACGTGACCTTTCAGTCATTGATTTGTTTAGTCTGGAGAACAGAAGACTGAGGGGGGACACAAAAACAGTTATCAAGTATGTCAAAGGTTGTTATAAAGAGGAAGGTAATAAATTGGGATCCTTATCTACTGAGGACAGAATAGGAAGTAATGGATTTAAATTGTAGCAAGGGGCATTTAGATTAGCCATTAGAAACAGCTTCCTAACCATAAGGATAGTTAAGCACTGGAACAAACTACCTAGGGTGGCTGTGGAATTCCCATCATTGGAGATTTAAGAACAAGTGAGACAAATACTTGTCAGGGATGGTCTAAATAATATTAGCCCTGCTGCAGTGCTGGGGACTGGACCAAATGACCAGTTGTGGCCCCTTCTAGTCCCTACATTTCCATGTTTTATAGAAAATAAACTATTAAAAAATCATTGTATCTGTCATAAATGGAAACAAAACTTGCATTCTATACAACTTTATATGGGTGCAATCGATTCATTGCTTTACAAACACAATGTCCTTCACAGAGTGTCACAAATCAACATAATGCCACTGACAGCTTGATTTTGCATTTGCATCTTTGAGTTAGCTGAAGTAAGTGTAAAATAATATGTAGTCATATAGCTTCCTATTGTTTATAGATTTAGGAAGTGTTATATATGTTACTTCTTCCAATAAAGAATAAGTTATGCTCAAGAATTTTGTTTTGGATGTGCCTATTTCAGATGATAGGATATGAACTATGGGTACATAGTGCTAAAACTGTGATCAAACCATGCCCAATTTTCATGATCATCACAGACATAGTGGATACACGTAATAGGCTTAATTAACAAAAGTGTGCCAAGAAAGCTGCTGTTAGCCTCTAAAATGCATAGATAATTCTGTTGATTATGATGCATATTTGAATGATGGAAGGCACGACTGAGTCTGAAAATGTTTTCCTATTACTAATTAGATTAGGAGTTTCACAATTCTGCAAGTGTATTAATATATTTGGGTTTTTTTCTTCCATTTTCACTGCAATGTAGTTGTCCCATAAATAAATATTATTTTACATTCACTAGAAATTTCAGTTTGTGAGAGCAAATGGTAGGCAACTTTTCCTAAACTCCCACGTCCTGCTGTAACACATAATACTTCAGTTCATGAGCTCTCTTGAACAAAGACTGTCCTAGGTGATTTGAAAACAAACCTAATAGGAAGTAAAATCATCCCATAAAGATTATTAGCTGGGATCTTTCTAATAAGATCTTAGAAATCACCTTGTGCATGAACATGAAAGACTCATTGCCTTTTCATAAGACATGGGGATTGCCAAAATGTCATTTCCCCAAGATAGGCCACACCAACTAGAAGTCTTTAGAGGTCAATCAGGGTTTTTCCCAGTATGCTTCATGCCTATTCATCACTCCCTTCCACTCAACAGATGGATGCATTGCAGTAATCCTGTATGCAGAATAGTTTGTAAAAGCATTTTGGAACTTTATATTAAGAAAAGTGCCGTAACTGAAAATAGTATTTGTTAAATGCCAATTAATATTAAAGAGCCACTGTGTCACCAATTCTTTAAAGTTAGAAAAACTGAATAAAAGTTACAAAATAATAACAAACCTATGTAATAATAATATGTAATAAAAGAAAAGTCTGGTTAAATTGGGTAGCATCTCTCAATGCAAATCTTTTCCATGATTTACATTTTTTCTACATTTGCCATGTACCCTGTCTCAGATTCTAGTAATGACATTTAAATTTGTGCATTTTTCCTTTGAATATGAAAATACTGTTTATGTATTAATACCTGGTACAGTCAAATGACTAAAGTATTTTTGTTTCCAATGTAAATTATTCAACTTCTCCTCAGTAATTTGACAGGTTGCAAGCTATTGCACTGATTTTATTCTAGTCAGTCTTTTAAGCACTTTTGGGTGTTTTGAGAGTCAGACTTCATAAAAGATTGAGCCCCAATGCACTACTTGATGGAGTAAATGGAATAGATTATAGCTGGTAGGAATTTATCCACCAAAGTGCTCTCTACCATGCATGAGGTGCATCAGATGAGGGAGAGTTCCTGGCAGAGGCTTATTACACCTATCTTCCACTACTGCGGGTTTGTTGAGGACCCTATACTACTGGCATAAGTTAAAGCATCAACATAGACACACTAATGATTGTTTGGGCTACAGGTAGTGCAGACAGGCTCCCAGAATCAGGGAGCTGTAACCAGCTCCCTGATGCATATGGCTCTAACTGGGGTAATTTGTTTAGTCTTTGATGGGTTGGAGCAGAAAACAAAACACTTTTGTACAAGCAAAGGTATCCCATTTATTCTTCTTATCTTAAAGAAAAGAGTATATTGTAGCTCATTGAAACTCAAAAATTTCTGTTCCCAGGAAAATTCTGATATTTTGAAATTTCCTTTCATCCCAAAGTAGAACAAAAATCAAAGTTTCCAGCTTTTCCAAAAAGAAAATTCAAGAAAATTGTTTCATATATTATATATTGTAAGTCTGAACATCACACTTTGACTTTGTATAAATGAAGCACTTCAACGCTTTTGTGAAAAATGTAGACAAAAATTGTTACATCCTCTGAAGCGTTTTGACTTTCTTGAATCAGCATTTCCTGATGGACAACTGTTCCATCAAAAAAAATTTGACCAGTTCTAGAGGAAAATGCAACCCTCCATCTGAATTCTCTCTCTTTCCAGGTTTTTTCTTTCAGTTAAATGGTTTGCAGTTGAAGTAACCAAATACTTACCATTTATCATAAGTAGTATTTTACATCATGGTCATGCACACATTATAAGGTGAAAGATATCTAAACACTTTTCTTGCTAAGGACATAAGGTAGTATAAGAAGAATTTGTTATGTTCTACATCAGAACAAGATCCAAATAGACCTTGACACTCTGCATTATCAACAATCTATATTTAATCTTTCAACAGTTTTATCTTTTCAAAATAAATTATTTTTCCTATGTACACTCTTTTATATTTAACGTAATTTATTATATGTAATTTAATTTACCACCTAAAATTGTGTACATGCTTTTAAAATATACATTTGGGATTCATTACAACAGAGATAAACATGATATCTTAGGGATACATGATGTATGCAGCGTGGGATTTAAAACTGATTTCAGCCACTGGACACTAGGCCAACTGAATTGTACTTACTGCAATTACAGTAGTATATATAAAGCCCTGTAGGAAGTGGGTAGAGGGCTTAAGAATTATCCTTTGGAAAGATTTAATGCATGGATCATATAACATAGAAAAAGTAAAAATTCACCCATGGAGAGATTTTAAAAGGTAATTGAGAAGTGGTATAATAAAAAAGTTTAAGTAAAATTTCATAATAATAATATTAATAATAACGAACATTTTCTTAACCCTTTAAAAGGGTTAAACTACACCACAGAAAAATTTCCAGAGAAGAGAACTGTAAAATCCCTAAAACTGTATTTCCCTAGAAACACCAATATTCTGAGTTTCACAAAGAGAAGCCAGAGAAATAATCTAAGAGAATGTGAATAATTCATGAATTCTGAAACGCACATAAGACAGAAGATAGGAGAAGAATGAGGTACCCAGGTGTACCCCTGCCAAGGTGAGCAACATTATCACATTGAAAATCCTCTACAAAAAGATTCTTGTCTTCATCTCAAGGAAATATACTGTTTGTTAGCTTCCAGAGTTTACAAAAGCTATTTTAACATCAAAAGAATGAAAAGTTTATGGAAACGGAATGGCAATTTACAAATTTTAAACATTTGTCAAGAAGAAACACTAGTTTACATTAATGTTGACCTGAAAATAATTGCGAAAGCCAGAACAAAACCATTTTCCCATCCAACTTTTTTCATGACTTGTATTTTAAAATGTATGATAGTAATTTCTTTTACAAGGAAAATATCCTTATTTACTTGCATACTACATGCTTATTATTCAATTACATACTAAGTACCATCATTAATAACAATGAGGAATTCAATAGGAGTTCAGTTTCACTTGTTGAAAGAAAACAATTAATCCCTAAATATTCTAAAACATCCTTTTATAGGGAGATCTTGTACTGTAGAAATTGGCCTTGGGTAGTACATCTGTTAGGTGGGCAAACAAATCCAAACATGATAGGTAATCCTGATTTTATGACTTCCATATTATACCCTACTTTTAAAATCCAATGGTAACAGTGGGCCAGAGAGATCAAACACTTAAAAATGCTAAACCTGGACAGTTCATCCTGAATAATTTCCCTCTCATTTTAATCTTCAAAACAGTGTGATTTTGCCTCACAGATAACAAGACTTGTTTTGATCTCCTCCGAGACATTTTTTATTCTTTGAAACAGCCCACCATAGGTTCTACATGTGTCAAGCTCCTAAAATGAACAGAAATGTCTAGGTTTAGCAGATTTAGTTTCAAAATTAAGTCTAGAGATACTAGAGGATAAGTGGTTATGATGAAGAGTTACCAAGAGAATGTTTTTAATTGTGCTATACACAGTTATTTAACAGTTAATCAATTGCACTAGTTGAACATACTTGATTTCTCTGAAAATGTTCTGGCACTTTCAGGACATAATATGGCTATCCAACTGTTCTGTATACAGGGTTATAGGAATGACCAAGCAGACAAATAGGCCAAATTTGAGTACATTATTTGTCCAACATGAATTTGTATGAAACGCATGACTCTGAAACACTACACACACTTATATTTTATAAATATACAAAACTTATATTTATCTTTCCATATTATGGAAACACCTTGGAAGCTCCTTTCTATCGTTATGTTCAGAATTTCACTTAAAACTGGACTTAAGTCCTTCTCTTTCACATTTTTAACACAACAAACACACCCATTTTTAACACAAAGACAGGGATTTCCCTCATTCATTATAACTATCTGTTTTCCACAGACAACTTGGAGGGTAACGTTTTCTGACCTGCTATACAAAAGTCCATTGGTAGATGTCTGGAACCCCAATTAGGTTTGTGTGGGAAGCATCCAAGCTAATTGCTGGCACCTCATTGTGGCAGATGTCCAGTGCAGGTACTCCATAGAATGCATCCAGTGACCAGATAAATGGCCTGGTAAAGGACTTAAAAAGAAGGTGCTGGTTAAAGGAATGGAACGGTGTGGGGCTTGGGGGTCCCAAGACTGGAACGGCAGGAAGCGAAACCCACCCGCCTTTTTTTTCATAACCCAACTTACCTATGAGGGGGGTTATGGTAAAGGCCTGGCAATGGATTTGATGGAAGGACTTGGATGGCAGCACTGGGGGAGCTGGTAACCCTCCCTCTCCCCCTCTACCCCCCTGGGTTATAATGAGGTCCCGGCAACGGATTTGCTGGAGGGATCTGGATGGAAAAAGAGAGGGAGCTGGTTGAAGCCCCCCAAGTAATTACAGAATAAACAGGTCTTACTTGCACTGTACACTGTTATCTGCCTGGTAGTCCCAGACATGTAATAATAAAGTTGCAGCATGATTAAATCCATATTAAGTGTCTCCTGCCCTTTTTTGGTATTGCTGAACAACAAGGGCACCCCTGACACAGCTGCCTCAATGTACAGAAGAACGGAGGCAGCAACGAAGAGGTAGACCTTCAAATTCCAGTTCTGAAGTAGAGACACTGGGCCCACCCTGGCCAGTCCACAAAGTTCCCAGTTCTTCAACATCAGCCCTCTTCATCCAATGACTCTAAACTTAGCTCAGACTTCATGTTTTCTCATGTGCAACCAGCACTTTACCAATTCATATATGTCCATAGAGAACACATATGCAGAACTGGCCAGTCAATGTGCACTTGGATTTGATTCAGAATAAATAGGCGAGTGCATTGTGGATATCTGTAATTTGGTAAGGAGATTGTGGTGTAGGTGAGAAGTCTGAGATATGTATGAGTAGTACAATTTTGGGGCAGGGACTGAGTTTTGTTCTGTGCTCATATAGGGCCAAGCACAAGAATGTCCTGTTCCATGACCAGGAATCCTAGAAGCTACCACAATAGTATTTGTTCATATTATTAACTGACAATTTCATTCAATTGTAATGATTGTGTTAGTGACAACTGTACTTGAGTTATTTTAAACGTATACTAACAAATGTTGTTTGGTAGAATATGGTGAAAGGGGGAAATGGATCAGAGATCACGACACTGCCCATCAGTACTCAGCCCGAGGAAGCTAATGATCCAACCAGCGGACTAAATTCGGTGATGAATCCTGGTCATGTGCCACCTGAGGCACATTGCACATATGCTAAGAAGAAGGTGGAATAAGTATCTCATGGAGGTACAGCAGTAGCTCCATAGGTAAGTTTGCATTAGATTTTCCACTGTAATTTTTGTTCCCATACAAAAATACATTTTATCTCAAAAGAAAGGCTCCCAAGGGTAGGATCAAGTCTTTATTCACTCAGACTGGCACATGTATATATTCTATCTATATGCTTTGTTACTAGAAATAGGTCTAATTTTCAAACAGTTTTCAACAGTTGTCTTCAGTAACATAAGTAGTATTTGAAAGTCATCTGTGTAGTACCTATAAACATGACACTAGACTGAACAGTAAAAACAATTTAAATTACAATCAAAAGAGAATTTAAGATGCCATATACATCTGCTGGCAACCTGTAATTTAACATTTCTTTTCTACTTTTTCCCTCCTCTTAATTTTAGCATGGGAAAAAAAAAGAATATCTGATTGCAAGAAAACACTGTTGTATAGCCATGGCACACTGAAATCAGCTCAATTCACAATTAAATATCTATCATGCATGAGGAGTGCAGTTTGCTAAAAATAACTTATTAACCTCTCAGATACCAACATTTGTTACATTACAAATTAATGAAGTGTATTACAAGGGCAGCCTGTATAAAATCAAATCTTTTTTTTTGTATAACCTTCTCAAACAGTATGCTAAATTAACATGAAGGGAATCTTGTATCATAGCACACTGTATCATTATATACTATACACCCACTTACACACACTAAAGCTTTCCATGAATAGGATCTTGCACTGTGTAATTTGATGTTTAGTTGTTCATTGGTAAGAATGGAGGAACATGACCAGAGCTCCATCATTGCTTTTTTAGGAGAAGCTTGTGAGCCCAATCTAAAAAAAGCACACAAATGCAATTGGGTACCATGTTTGTGTAAACTGAGCGCTTGCGTGTGCAAATAGCCAATAAGTTAGGAGGCTACCTTCCCATCTGCATATATACTGTGAATATAAACACAGTAATTATGCATGCAACTACGATCAAAATACACACATTGTTGCATAGATAATTTTGAATATCAGGCTCTATGGGTGAGTTCATTCCTGTGCAGAGGGCCAGTGCAAGTAAGGCCTAAACACAATTCAAGTCCCACTGAAACCGTCAATAGAGGGCCCACTTTCATTCTATCAGAACATATGTCTCTCATACACAAAAATAGAAACATGGTACATGCTCATGTGTTACACGATTTGTCAGAATAAAAGAAGATCCTTTTAAAAATCACTGCCCAGTCATAAAAAAATCTGTATTCTAGTTTTCTGAATCTTTCTCTTCAGCAGGAATTAAGATGCTTCATTTGATAATGCACACAAAGAAAATAAATGATATTATTCCCAGGTTAAAAAACTAAAACACAGCTAGTAAAGCTTCATATCATTAATAAAAATGTTGGTCCCACTCCCCCGCCCCCAGTACTTGTCTTTTAAAAAAGAAATACCGTAGAGAAATTCAATCATCTCTCTACAGGGAGTTCCTGTTTGACTCAGCTGTCTGTATATGAAAATTGTATTAACTAGCATGATTTACTTTATTTTGAATAAAAGGAATATCTGTTGACCATCATTACTGCAGGTAACAGAAGACAATGCCAGCTCAGATCAACACAATGCTTAAAGGTTTCTTCGCTTTCTTACGACTGCCTATGGATTAAAAACTAATAACTAAATCACTTATTAAGAAGTCCAGATGATCTAAACAAGGTACAATATCAAAAAACAGTATTAATAATTAAAGATTTTCCCCCCCACAATGTCTTATTCCAACTGACATGAACACACTGTTTCATCTGCCAAAATATAGTAAGAAACACAGGGACACTAAAAGAAATTCAAATGTCAAACAAAGCTCATTAATATCTTAGTGAATCATGACCTTAGTTCAATATTGACAGTTTATTGGGAGGTCTAGCTTTATCTAACATATAAAATAATTCACTTAGCACTTGAAAAATAGTTTGGCCTTTACTTTAAGTTTTTTACTGCTGCATATTGTCTGACTAATTTATAAATAGCAATAAAAACACTCAAATCAAAATATTCCATTATGGCTTAAGATTGATGTTTGTGGTATGGTATAGAATTTTATTTCCTCTGTCGTCCCACATGGAATCAGGAAAATGACTCACTTTGATCACATGGTTAAAGTTCAGGTTGTGATCAAAAGACAGAGAAAACTGAATATAAACACAGATTTTCTTTCCTGGTGTAACACAAATGCTATCAATATTTGTATGCTAGCAAAAACTGTTTCACTCAAACTAAATGAAATTATAATTCAATGCACAGCCTGTCATAAGTGTGAAGTAGCCTAGAATTAGTGTTTACCTGTAAGGGGTTAAGCTAAAGGTAACCTGAGAGGTGGACAACTGACCAATGAGAAATTCCTTAGGAGACAAAGGATTTTAACTTTCAGTTTCTCTCTGGGTCTCTCTCTGTTCACCTCGGCTATGGGATGAACACAGCTATGTCTTTCACTGTAACTATAAGATTCTATCAAGTACTGTAGTCAGTAAGTTTACCTTCTTTTTATCACTCGGAGGGTTCTCAGTGGTGAGTGTTGGCTGGGTGCTTCTTGAGATTGTAAGATTCAGCAGAGATATCAACAGTTGGAGAAAGTTGCCTCGGGGGAGAGGTTTGGTTTCTGAATCCTTTTGTTGATTATGGTAGATGCTGTTCTATTGATGGTTATAAGGGATTTATTCCTTTCTTTTTTTCTTTCATTAAAATCTTTCTTTTAAGAAGCTGACTGCTTGTTTTTCATTGTGTAAGATCCTGGTTTTGGATCAGGCACGTCTCGCAGGAGCAGGCAAGGTTTGGTTTTTTTTCTCTCAAGCTTCTCAGGGAAGGAAGAAGTTTGGGGGGTTAGTGGAAAGGGAAAG
>ML677385.1:8959299-9265809 GCA_007922305.1 Dermatemys mawii | reverse complement strand
AAGGTGCCACAGGACTCTTTGTCACTATCATGCATATTGTGACTTGTTCATGCCATGTCTATTAGTACCACCCTTTCATTAGCACAAGATTAATTCCAATTTAAAAACAAATGAAAAATAGATATAGCATTGAAAAAAGAGCATGGATTGAATATCAAGTGCTTTTTGCTGACTAAAATTTCTTTGATGAAAGTGAATTGTTAGTTTTAAGAAACACTTTCCAGTTACTACTTTTGAAAGAAAAAAAATCAATTTTGTGATAAAGTGCCTTTTAAAAAGCCAGACATACTTATAAAATACCTCTCAAATTTATAGAAATTTCTCTTTTCAGTTGTTATGATAAGGATATTTGGGGGTAAGTTAGAGAACAACATCACCTAACCAAACATATGATGAGCCCATCTTTTCTCCCTTCCAATTACATGCTTGCCTGTTGCCTCTTCAATTTCAGCCCTGCTACTGCAATTACTGGAGCTGGCTGAAAATTTGTGGGAAAGTTTCCCAGTTTGTGGGAAATTTTGTGGTTTTGACATTTGATTTTGTTGTGAATCAGAAAAATCATTTTTAAAAGATTCCCAGAAATTGGATATCCTAAAAAAGACTACTTTCAAAAACACTAACACATATGGTATTTCCAAAACAAAACCTGCTCCCTGGGACCCAAGAGCTGCTCAGTAAAACTGGTATTCTTGTTATTAGCAGTGATGAAACTGACAAGAGTGTTGATTTCAGTCCATAGCTAGTGGGTATCCCATAGTCCCCTGTCTGGGGAGTTTGCAGGGTGCAGCTCAGACCCCAAGAGCCCAGGAATTCCATGTTCCTAGCTCCCCAACATGGAGCTTGGAAGCCCTGAGAGTCCCACCTAGAGGTTGGGTTCTCAGAGCATTCCAGGCTCCCTGTAGTGGAGTCTGGAGCTGAACCCAGCAAGACGGGTTTTCCAAGGCCTGACTGCAGGTCCATGGCAGGGAATCTGGAAGCCCTGGCACAGCAGGTCTGCCAGGGAGCTGCAGACATCAGAAAAGCACACTCCCCAGCAAGCTGTCAGGTTTACCATAGAATCTTGCGTTGATTCCCTAAAAAGATTGTTGAACCAAAGATGTTTCTACAAAACATTTCAGGTCAATGAATGACATTAAAAAAAAAAACAAAAAAATCACTCTTTTCGTCATTAAATGTCCACACAACTCTAACTATGACTGGTAATCATCTCTTTTTCAGAGCCAACTGAAGAGCAGGTATATGAACTAATCCTAGAGCAATACACACAGATTATGTCATCATGCTAGTCACTAAGATTGATACAAATGACCGTCAGCAAAGCAATGCAAGTGACTATATAGAAAGTACCGTCTAATGCACAAAGTAAACTGAAAAAAATAGTGTGAAAGAGAGACACATATTTTTCTCCATGTTCTAGTAATCTTAGAGGTTACTCTTAAAAACAGAGGGCCTGATTTTCATTTTCATTAAGGCCATTTTACACCCCTTTGGCACTAGAAGGGAGCTTTAAAACAAGTGTAAATGTAGAAAGTCTCTTTTGCACTGAAAGAGTAGTGTAAAGTGGCCTGAGTTTAAATTAGGTTCAGACCAAGAAAATACAAAATATTCAGATGGAAAGATTCACAAGTTGATTGTGTCCCTTTATGAATAATTTCTTAAGTAAACTACTCTTAATATACATAATTTCAAAATATGTATTTAATAGTCTTTTCCTGTTGCAGATATTTGCCTTAAATTCTACGTAGTATAATAGACAGTATTTAGAAGAAATATACCCATTTTGGAGTTCATTTTGTAACTCATCACTGGTTTCATCTTATGGACAATATAGTCTATAGTCCCGTGCCATTGAGCAAGGGGAAAAGGTGGGCATATGGAACCTTGCCACACAATATAGAAAGGCTGGGCATAAAGTGGTTGGTTAGTATTGCTTCCAGCACCACCTTCTGCACAGTAAAGGAGGCCATCCATGAGAGACAGAGATTTCACAGTCTTCGGGGGGTGAGAGGAGAGCGGGCGGGGTGCAGAGGCCTTACTCCTGCCTAACTTCAAGCATAGTGCTCCAAGAGTGCCCACTGGAGAGTCTCCAACCTACATTCTACAAAAGGCTGTACCATGTAGACACAATGGAACCCTGCATGTCCAGTGACGCTCAAGGGATTGCAAGAATGTGACTGTGTGTGTAGGAATGAGTTATGTTTACACATGAAACAGATTTATTCGTTTAAGAGGTTTTTTCACTGAACAAGTTTGATAGTGCTATACTGGCTCTTAAGTACTTGGAGTTTTTGTTTAGTATGTTCTATTCCAAATATTTGTCTTAAAAACATTCACAACCACTACAAGGTTTATAAAGATTGTAACTGCATCCATTTATTCTTTCAACAGGTTTATTTTTATGTCAAAAAGTCATTTCACACAAAGTATACTCTATCATTTTCCAACACACCATGCTCCACTGGGGAAGTTAAATTTTTCATATTCTTGAAGAGTATGTTTGCAGCTTTGAATCCCTTTCCTCCTTGGATGAAAAATGTTATATCCAGATAAGCAACTGCTTTTTAACTCTGCCATTTTTATATCAGTCTTGTTATATTAGACCCTTGGTAATCTCCTGCTGATATCACTACTTAGTAAAGGCACCCAAGAATGGGAACATATCCATCTTAGTGTAAAGAATAGCTAGCTTATCTGATGTTGTTTAAGTTAGTTGCTAGTTTTTACCAGATCCATTGCCTGAAGAAATATCCCTGTGCATTCTACTTTTTATAATTCATCTTCATTTTTGTTGAATCTGGATACCCCGTATATAATATATAAAATTCAGTTACCACCAAAAAACAGCAGTATCCTTTTTACTCCAGAATTCATCTATCTAACTTGAAAATGTAGAGAGAGATGTTTCTTTGGAACTTCTATAATGACATGTAATTCCTGTCCTGTATTTTCATCTGGGTATACATCTAGTAAGACTGTCATGCCCAATGAAAATCACTCTTCTTTTTGTCCACAAAAGTGATTTCCTACCACAAAGTACTATTGAGCATGAAGTTGGTTTCACAGAATATAAAGGACTAGGTCATTTTCCCTGTATTAAAACTCTAGCCTGAAACGTCTGTTTTGTATATGAATGCAGAAAATGCACTTTGGGAAATAAATGTAACTACTGTCATTTGTAATATTTTCTTTCACTCCACAATATGAATTTTATAAATTCAATGTCAGGATTTTACTTTTTCTTTTTAATTGAATTAATTGCTTTATTTAGGCTGCAATCTGTTTTCTGGTGGATTGCCCACAATAGAGCTTTTCTAGTCTTCATTATTGTTACTGCATATGATAATAAATCAGATTAGAATTCAAATACTACATGAAAGACTTGAAAGCTATTACAGATGAAAACACCATGGCAATTCACAGTGAATGTCCTTGTGGGCTTTGGAACATTAATGAGCTTCGTACCACAGCAAAAACCATGCATTCTGCTAGCAGAAATCTAGTGCTACATTGTTGTCCATAAAGTTGTATAAGTTTCCAAAAAAGAGATCAGATATTAGGCCTAACATTCAACTAGCATAGCTTCACTGAAATCAAAGGAACAACACCCGTTTACACCAGCTGAGGAAGTTTACTGATATCAAACATCCTATGTTACTTGCTGCTGATGAAGATGCCACTGTTTCAATGGCTGCAATGTCAATCTTGAATGACCATGGCATCATAGAACTGAGTTTAACAAGAACAGCAAGCAAATGACCTACAAAGTGTTGCTTTTGAGTGATGTCTTTTTTCTTTTTCTTTTTTAAACAAAATATAAGCTCACATCCTGCCTTCAGGGACAAAAAACAGAAACCATAATAGTAATGGATATCCTGACAGTGATGAATATCCAGCTTCTATCTTTAATACCAGACTATACGTTCTCACATCTAATTTCCCTCAGAGGCACAAATAGAGTGTTGTGTCTTTGAATACTGCAATACACAGCATTTGTCTTTTGTATTTCCTATTATGTGAGGATAGGATATGAGATAATTGTGGAAGATAACTTGTATGTGTCCCCCTCACCCTCTGCAACATTTGAAAACATTACAATACTGCATGCAGTAAGGTAAAATCTCTGAAGGGGATATATCATATAAAATTAGCTGTTACCACTCAAGAAAGAGATATTGGAGTCATTGTGGATAGCTCTCAAAACATCCACTCAATGTGCAGCAGTAGTCAAAAAAGCAAACAGAATGCTGGGAATAATTAAGAAAGCGATAGATAATAGAAGAGAAAATATCATGTTGCCTCTATATGAATACATGGTACGCCCATATGTTGAATACTGTGTGCAGATATGGTTGCCGCATCTCAAAAAAGATATATAGAAATTGGGAAAGGTTCAGAAAACGGCAAGAAAAATTATTAGGGGTATGGAACTGCTTCTGTATGAGGAGAGATTAATAAGACTGGGACTTTTCAGCTTGGAAAAGAGACATAAGGAGAGATATGATTCTCTACATGACTGGTGTAGAGAAAGTAGATAAGGAAATGTTGTTTACTCCTTCTCATAACACAAGAACTAGGGGTCACCAAATGAAATTAATGGGCAACAGGTTTAAAACAAATAAAAACAAGTATTTTTTCACACAATGCACAGTCAACCTGTTGAACTCCTTGCCAGAGGATGTTGTGAAGCCAAGATCATAACAGTGTTCAAAAAAGAGCTAGATAAATTCATGGAGGATACATCTATCAATGGCTATTAGAGAGGATGGGTGGGGATAGTGTCCTTCTAGCCTCTTTTTGCCAGAAGCTGGGAATGGGCGACAGGGGATGGATCACTTGATGATTAGCTGTTCTGTTCACTCCCTCTGAGGCACCTGGCACTGGCCACTGTCAGAAGACAAGATACTGGGCTAGATGTACTTTTGGTCTGACCCAGTAGGGACATTCTTATATTCTAAGGAAAACATTTCTTTGCTCTTCTTACAGAAAGACCATTTTATAATTCAGTTTGCTCTAATTATTAATGGATAACACTTGTTTTTCGCATTCGCGTTTACAATGGTTAGTTAGTGATAAGTGCCTGTTTAAACACTGTTGTTGGGGGTGGGGAGAGAAGGAGGATCACCAAACAGTCCTTCAGGCTTCAAGTCACCAAACAGAGGGAAAGATTAAAGGGGCTGCCCAGAGGTGCAAAAAATGAAAAACATCCTATCACGGTAGAATTCTTATGATTTACAGGTTTTTGTTTCAAATAAGCCAACATAAGTCTACAGAGAATTCTCTTCTATTGTGATATGGTCATATGTTGTTCCGGCATTTAGCAAAGGAATAAAGAAAGAGGAGGGAAAGGTAGGGAGGTAGGATGATGGGAAAACTGAGACAAACTATCCAGGGGAAAAATGCGTATTATGAAAGGAAATAACATGGGTTTATGCAGTCCTTATGGATTAAGGCTTAATTGTTAGGAATATTGAACAACAGAAATTAACACTGGAAACTTACTCAATGGTATCTGCACTTTTTTCTAAAAAGATTAAAGGGGTATATAATGGCTTTGAAAAGAAAGAAAAAACTGAATGTAATAAGGTCTATTTTTTGCAGTTCTGTTCTGTAACTCTTATCCAAAGATCAATGAAGTGTACCTTTGGAAACTCTAAGGAATTGTCTTTTATAGCAGAAAGGTCAAAACAGAATTTCGAAGAGCAACTATTAAGTTACATGGCCCTTATGGATTGGTCCCAGATTGCCAGTGAATTTGAAGAAATTTCTACCTTGGGTAACAGAGCTAAGATTTAATAGTACATATTGATGAAATAGAATGATCACCACTCCCTTTTGAATATCTTGTACTTCCTTGCTTATTGAATGGATTTTACTTTAATGTATTTGGGATGAATTTAAACATATGTTGTAACCATTTTTTTCATGGCACAGAGGGGAGCACAAGTGCAGGTATCCTGCAGAAATGGAATGGAGGGGCTGCTGAAAGAGGAAAGGCCAGTAGGTGGGAGCTTTCCCATTCGCCCTCTACACAGCCAAGACACTCTCCACTCTAAAACTGCAGATGTGGAGCTCTTTGTGATTGGACTGGGTATAATATCTTGAGGATGCTCAGATGCCTAGGTGGTGAAGAGAGAGCTGTATTCAGAATGTTCAGCTATTTCAACTGCATAAAAAAGTGAACTAATGTTAATAAGCTCCTCTGTTAATGAACCTCAGTCAATGGTGTCAGAATGAGGTTTCATGCACCAGCCATGGGAAGTATATGCTGCCTGCTAAGGGGCCAGGGAAATATGAACATGCAACTGGGGCCAGGGAAACATGTCATTTCATGCTCTGCAGATCACTGCCAAGTTCATCATTTGGATGCCACATCTCTGTTGTTAGTACAGAAAAGTATGAACTAGATGTCAGTTATAAATAAATCCACACAGATAATGTTCAGGTAATGTTCCTTCTTCTATATGTTCATACGCATAAATGACCAAATCCTGATACCATGGAATTCAGTGACGAAACCCGCATTAACTTCAATGAAACCAAGATCTAGTCCAAAGAGAACGTAACATCGGCCCCTAAAGCAATAGTTAAATGTTGTGATTATTTTCACATTATTAAAATGATTGAAATCCTCATTTTAACATGTCCCTTAATTTTGAATATCTTGCCACTTTAAAAAAAACAAAACAAAAAAACCCACAACCCTCTGTCAGCCTAACTCTGGACCTCACACCGTAATTCAATTAAGATGAATCCCCTTTGACACATAAACAGTACAGATGAGCCATGGAGGTAATATTTGGATTCATACACCTGAATAAGTATAAAGCCTAGACAGGAATCAGGGTTCAACTGTAAGACAAAATTAGGCTATGATTATGATTTAATGCACCAAAATAATATGACATGAAATTTTGATTCTCAAAAGTGCAATTCTTAGTAGATCAGCTGGTTCTGAGAGAAGCTACCAGTTGCTGCCAAAATATTATTAGAACAACTGTTCTTGGAACATTTTACCACAGCTGGAAAATAGATCCTGGCCATTACAGATCTGATGCTGAACCAAAGTCTGGGGTGAAAGTAATATTTGTTTCTTACTGGTATGGGGGCAGCTTCCCGCCCCCACCAAAAGAGGCGGGGCCTCAGGCAGAAGGGACGGGGCTGAGGATCAGCAGCCTCCTCTCCCCGCCCCACCCCAGCGCCGTTCGAGGCTGGGTAGCTGCTCTTTTTGCATCCCCCCATCGGCGGTGTCGGGGGGGTCAAAAGGGGCAGGGTCCTTTAAAGCCCTGCCATGGCAAAATAACTTTGTTTAAAGCACTTATATGGCAGTGCTTTAATGTCCCTGTTCCTTTTGACATCCGGCCCAGTTGCTGACAGGGGCATGTGTGCAAAAGGAGCAGCTACCCAGCCCTTCTGGCGGCCAGGGAGGCAAAAGGGACAGAGATGTTAAAGCATTGCCACAGCAGTACTTTAAGCAAGGTCCTTTTGTGCAGCAGCACTTTAAAGGACCCTGCTTAAAGCGCAGCAGCGCTTTAACATCCCTGCCCCTTTTGTGCCCCCCCATTGGCAGCCCTGCCAGTAGGGACCTGGCAGGGCCACCAATGTGGGGGGGTGAGTGCACAAAAAGAGTAGCGTTGTTAAAGCGCTGCTGCTTTAAAGCAAGGTAGTACAAGCCACTACCGGCAGCCACTTTTTACCTGGCCCGTACCGCTGTACTTTCATCCTGACCAAAGTTCAGGTAAAAGTTCAGATCCAGAGATTCAAATCAGTACCTGCCAGAAGTTCCAAGGAGCTCACATTCAGGACTCGTTTTCGACCAGCTTTAGTGATGTCTCATGTCAGAGGGGACTATGTTGATAAAGTCAGCATTTTCCAACAGATGTCACATAGTGGTATTTGACCGGGGTGAAAGTAAAATTTGTCTCTTACTGGTACCTGGGGGTGGAGGAAGCTACCCTGGGGCAGTCCCTCAGGTGGAAGGGGTGGGGTGGGTATCAGCATCCCCTTGCCAGCCTGCCCATGAAGCCCCTGGCTCTAGCCTTGGAGTAGTTGCTCCTTTTGCCCCCCTCCCTCCATCAGCGGCCCGTCAGTGCTTAAAAGGACCCTGTTTAAAGCCATGGACCTGGATGAGACATGGCAGGGCTACTGACGGGGATGCGGCGGGCAGAGCAGCGACGTCAAAGTAAGGTGGAACAGGCCAGTACAGGTGGCAACTTTTTACCAGTATGCCATACCAACCTTACTGCCTTACTTTCACCCCTGTATTGGACTGAAACCATACTTCTTTCTTATCTAAAGGGAAAAACTGTAGTAACTGCTGACATTTTAATGGGAAACATTGTAGCTGTCATTTCTGCCAGCGAGGAACGTTCATCCGTCTGGCCGTCAGGAAACTGTGCCTCAGGTAATTCAGGTCAAAGCTGTTTTAATTTGCTGCAATTGACACTATTTTTAGTGGCCTTGTGAAGAGCTGCTGCATCAGACAGGTAGCCACCCAGAGGCTGAAGTGTTACTATTGTGCTTATACAATACTGAAAGAAAAAGACAACCTCCTGTGGTGTGCAGGTTTTTTTCAGGATGAATGCTGCTATGTCAGCTTGGTCTCAAAGTCAAACTGGCAAGGTTCTGATGCTTCCAAAAACCTTATTAGGCACGGAAGGGTACATTTGAGGAAATGAGGTACATTGAGGAAAAATGATGGGTTTTTTTTAATACTCTTAGTGACCCTTGAAAATAAAAGGTCATATTCTGGCACCCTTGCCCAAATCAAATAGCACACTACTTCATGAGGTATCTCACTGGAATTAATATGACTGCCTACAGAGCCAGGGTGCTAGAATCTAGCCCAGGTAGACAACAAGTAACCTGTGACATACAAGCTGCTGGGAGGGGAGAGACACAAATAAAAGAACACACTCCAGGAATAATTTCTCTACTATTCCCAAAATCTCACTTCTGACTACACAGTTCTTCTGTGATTTAATTAGAAAAATCAAAATGTATCTTTTTCAAATTAACTAATATTTTAAGCATGTTCTCCAAAAAGCGAGCATGACTAATTGTATTGATACAGTAGTTTTCTCTATCCCCAGAGATGGTAAATTCTTGCATTTTGTATACCTCTACTTGCTGCATCTCCAGCTTTGTAACAACAGGATTTTGAGTCTTCCTTGGTTTGTAATTAGCTATTCATCTAGCATTGACTAAAATGACCTGAGTTCTTATAAATATGTACTTTTGCCCAAAATATATTAAAAAATTCTCTTCCACATGCTCAGTTTCCCTGTCACAGACTGAAAAACAAGAGAAACTAGACCCATATAACTTTTACAGAAGACATACTACATAAGTCTTTACAAAACAGTTATTGTATCTCCTTATCTATGCACTTGTACTTATATGGCCTCTATCGCTATAGCATCTGAGCGCATCATAAACATGAATCGATTTAGCCTCACAGCACCCTTTCGATGTAAGGAAGTACTATTCTCATTTTACAGATGGGGAACTGAAACACAGAGACGTAAGACTCCACTCCTGGAAAGAGCTATGCACATTCTTAAATGGACACCTGACTTGCTCAAAGTCACAAAGGGAATCTGTGTCAGAATTGGGAACTGACTAAAGGTCTCTTGAGGCCCAGGCCTATACCTCAACCACCAGACCACTCCTCTGTAAGTATGCATCTCATTTATATAATAATGGCAAATATGTTCCAGAAGCCAATACTGCAGTAAAAATAAATCTTTAAGTGGAGGGAATATTTTAGTCTCTTTTGGGAATATATAATTAGGAACTTACAGCAATTAGTCAAGTTTTATTATATAATTTCACGGAAAAGATTTTAAAAATTCATTAATATTACATTAAATGTTAAAATATTATGAAATAAGTCTTACATTAAATATAAATGTAGTAGTGGATTTCTGAACTTCCCATGTCACATTATTATATAGAAAAGTTACTGTTTTGTTCATTCTAACATAATTAAAAGACTATTTTTGGTCAGTAGAGGATGTGAACTGTACTAGTAGGAAAAAATGGGACATATGACATGTTCCCTTATCACTTTTGTTTGTAAAAGATTATATGTTTCTCATCTAGTACAACTATAACACTTTCTGCCTGCCTTTCTACAGCAATTTCTAAATATAAATATGAATATGAATTATAAATAAATATGAATTATAAATATAATTATCATCTGCAAAGTATTTTCCAATCATTATATATTGGATCAGCGGGTAGTGATTGATCTTTCGGGGATCAATTTATTGTGTTTAGTCTAGACACAATAAGTCGATCCCCAAGCACTCTCCTGTCGACTCTGGAGCTCCACCACCGCAAGAAGTGCAGACAGAGTCAACGGGGGAGTGACAGCAGTCGACTCAGCGCCGTGAAGACACCACGATAAGTCAACCTAAATATAACGATTTCAGCTATGCTATTCCCATAGATGAAGTTGCATATCACAGGACTTGTCTTCACTACAGCGGGGAGGGATCGATCTTATGGCGATTGATTTATTGCGTCTCGTCACGATGCAAGAAATCGATTGCCAGCACTGCTCCCGTCAACTCCGTAACTTCAGCTTGACCGGAGGCATAAGCTGGAGTCGATGGTGGAGCACGCCGCCAACTGCCGCCGCCATAAGGATAAATCGGCTGCAATACACAGACTTCAGCTGTGTGATTCACGTAGCTGAAGTTGCGTATCTGCAGTCGATCCCACCCCCTAGTGAAGACCAGGCCACAGGTTGATCTCCCCCGTCCAGTGTAGACCAGGGGTTAGATGAACAGACTCAGGTTTTTTTAATCTCTTCTCGTATGGGAGCTTTTTCCATACCCCTAATAATTTTTAAAGACTAACAGATTTCTTTGGGCATAAGCTTTCATGGGTAAAAAACCCACTTCTTCAGATGCATGGAGTGAAAATTACAGATACATTTATACCTGTATCTATAATTTTCACTCCATGTGTCTGAAAAAGTGGGGTTTCTACCCATGAAAGCTTATGCCCAATGAAATCTGTTAGTCTTTAAGGTGCCACCTGACTCGTAGTCGTTTTTGCAGATACAGTCTAACATGCTACTCCTCTGATACTAATAATTTTTGTTGCCCTTCTCTGCATCTTTTCCAATTCTAATATATCCTTTCTGAGAGGTGGCGAAAAGCACTGCATGCTGTATTCAAGATGTAGCTGTACCATGGATTTATATGGTGGCATTATGGTATTTTCTCTCTTATTTATCTCTTTCCTAATGGTTTCTAACCAGTGCTTAATTTGTGTCAAGGCTGAGTTCCAGCACCTCTAGGCTTGGCGGTTCCTAGCCCTGGCACACCTACAGCCCTTGCTGCATCAGTTATGAGTATAAAAAAATTGTTGAGCCCTGACACCTCTTTCATTACAAATTAAACACTGCTCCTAAAATTCTGTTAGCTTTTTTGACTGCCACTGCACATTGGGTGGATGCTTTCAGAAAATTATCCACAATGACTCCATGATCTCTTTCTTGAGTGGTTACAGTTAATTTAGACCCCATCATATTGTATGAATACTTAGGATTATTTTTTCCAATGTGGATTACTTTGCATTTATCAATACCGGATTTCATCAGCCATTTTGGGGCCCAGTAACACAGTTTAGTGAGATTCCTTTGTAACTGTTCACAGTCAGCTTTGGACTAAACTATCTTGAATAATTTTAAACCGTCTGCAAATTTTGCCACATCACTGTTCACCCCCTTTTTTAAATCATTTATGAATATGAATTTAATATACTGTAGATTAATACATTTGCAGAATATACAATTTATTACTTCTAAAAGCAGCTAATTGCTTCTTTGCTAAGCTTTATAAATGCATGGGTGGCTAAAAGTTAAAGTAATAAAGTTATTTGGTGCAGGGAAATTTTGGCAGAAAGGAAAATAATTATACAGTTTAAAGAGCTACTGTACCTATTGCATTTGCTGCTTCTCTGCTTTCTTCTTTATAAGAATCAGAACAGGAAATCTACTGAAATTATTTTATGTGAGAAAAGATAAAGAAAAAATCACAAACCAAATCAAATCCAATATTAGGATCTAAAAAACTGGATTCACCAGCATATGAAGAATTAGAACAGCAAAGTCAAATGTCTTTTTTCTATATAAGTGGGTATAATCTCTGTATTGGACAATAACAACAATTTTAATTGCAAGGCAGAAAAATATTAGACCATTTTGGGAATGTTTCTATTTGGTAGAATTTTTAACCTCATCCTTTTTTATTCCAAACAGAACAAAAAGCACAACATGTTTGTACAAATATTAAATTCAAGGTTTTTCAAGTGTTACATATATTTTTATAATATTAAGTTGTCTCTAACTCTGATATAATATCCATATTTCTTGGAAGAACTACAGATTTCAGAGAAATCAATTTACTAATAGCACCCAAAATAACTTTGTTACTTGTATCTTTTAAGCAATGCCAAACAATATTTACTGATACTGTACTAGCTTTAGCGTACCTTACCTTTCACAATAGCTTGAAATAATGAATAGATTTTAACCTATAATTAATATTTTAGACTAAATGTTAATTTCATTAGATAGGCCTAGAGAGAGTTTACAAAGAATCTGACTTTTAAAAGGGTAGAGCATTTAAAACATGCATACATCCCATGTCTTACTTTGGGGCTAGCTCTGAAGGAGCACATATTGGGGAGCCATGGTTTTAATGTTTACGCCATTCAAAAACTGAGGGTGTTTTGATGATCATAGGCCCATGTGAAGGGGGCAAGATATAAACTTTAATTTTCTTTGGTTTAAATGGGAATTATAGTAATATGACCTAAGGAAGCTTTGTCTCTATCTCTTATTGCTGAGATTAAGGCCACTCTTTACCCCATTAAGCCTCACGCAGTTCGCTTTCCAATTCCTTGTTGGTAAAAGGACAACTAAGAATTGCAAAGAGGCCTGTAAGTGTATTTTGAGAACGTGTGAAAGGATGTATGAGCAGTACATTGCAGGTGAGAAACAATGACAATTCTTTGGGCTATGTGTCACATCGAGGAAGATGTCAAGACCTAACAAAGTGGGAACCACTTCTACCTTCCAACTATTACCCCAAAGGAAGGAACTGAGACAACTTCTGTAGAGTCATTTCTCATTTATCTCATGCTTTTTTATATTTTTGGAGCACATACACTGCTTGCAGTTGTAATGACAGATATTGTAAAATAACTTCCAATTGAAAGGGACTTTTCAAACTGACCCAGGGTTAAGGTAGTCCAATTCTGACAAGGACCGCACCATGCTACTGGAGTCCAAGACATGTGATGCTCTGATTTGCTTGGAAGACCACTAAGAAGGTGCCATAGGTAGAACAAGCTAGAATCACAACCTGAAATGTTAAGGTAAATGAGGAAGATGTTGTGTTCTCCTTGGGCCACCACCAAACCAAGAAAAGCTGAGACTTCTACTTTCCAAGACTGGTCCTATGGAAAAAGGAGACTCTGAAGAGCCAAATGCCAAGAGGGAGCTACTGACATGAGGTACCCATCAGAGACACCACCACCTGGCCCTTTGAACTCCAGTCCCGACTCTCACACCCATCTGACTCTGAAGATTATGCAGCTGAAGAGTGAACTTTTCCCCTCTCTCTGTCCCTGAAGCAACTTTTTTCTTTTTTTTGTTACTGTGTGGGGACATTCCTCTCCAATTGTTATTTCTCTGCAATATTTTTAAAGTGTGAATGAGAGAGTACATGTGAGTGTTTTAATGACTCTATGTGTGTATAAATTTATATTAGAAAAGCATCATTAATCATTTCCGAACCCAACTTCTAAGAGAATCCCACCTTAAATCACATTGTGTCCCCCTGGGTTATAAAAAGTGTCAGTGAAACCATTCTACTCTATAAAGAGGAAGCAAAAATTGCTGACTGCTCTATATCAAAAGTAGGGAAATTAGACTGAGAAGGGAGCAAACTGTGCAGTCACTTGCTACATGGAACTTTGGAGGACTATAAATACCTCTTGGAAGATTGAGAGAGAAAATGACCACTGCCTTACTTTCCTGGGGTGAGTATTTGTATGAACTGTATGTGCACCATTAATCTCATGATTTGATTATTGTCTGTGTCTATTTGATAACATGATTATCTAGTGACATGATTCAATATCATTGTTTATTCATTGATTTACTGACTTAATTCAAATTGTAACCTTGATTTGATACTTGTGCAGTCTAACTTAGTTAAGAGAAAATTTAAAATAGCCTTAGAGAGCAGTTCAACTGCTTTTCACTTTGTTTATTAATTTGTAATGAACCCATAAAAAGCATAGAACATTTTATTTTTCTTTCAAATTTGCAGTTGGGCCAATAGCTATGAGATCAAAAATAATTTAGCCAAGGTATTTGAAAGCCATTTGGCTCTGTTTCTGAATTAATATCTCATCCCTCACAACCAAGAGCCACATGAAACATCTCAAAGAGAGCAGAAATGTGTTCCCACTTCCCACTTCCACTCTGGCCAGCAGAGCAGAACTACTGCAGACAAGAGCACACATTTCACCTCTTAATGGGCTGTAACAGATTCTTCTCTGGCATGCAGTCCCTGGAAGCATTTTGAGTCAGCCAGAACAACGCTGGGAACTCCCAACTGGGGCTGGAAAGCTCTACTGCCCACTGAACAAAAACTCTGGCTGGAATAACCAGAGAGCACCACCTAACATTAACTCTTAGGAGACTGGATAGTCTTAAAATGTGTTGCACCTTCAGGCCAGGCCAGTTATCTGAGGTGGGGTAGGTGGGTAAAAAGAAAGATATGTGGCCAGTTTAGGAAAGGCTGTTTCCTCCTTATCAACTCTGTTTTACTTTTCATTTTTTTACATCACAGCACAGCCAGCAGGAGGCAATTGATTCAATACAGCAGCAATAAATGGCTCCATGCTGAAGCCCAGGGATAATGTGGAAAGTAAGCAGGCCCGCTTGGAGAAGGAAGAGGCTTATCTAAAAGACACAGCAATAAGGCAATAAGAAGGCTGAAGAGAAAGGAGACAGGTGATAATGGTGTCCATGGAAAGGGGTGGGATAGACAGGTGCTGAGTACAGCTGTGTTACATTTTTTTCGACGAAATTTCATTTTGGCAAAAAATGAGGTTTTGGCATCAAACATTTTGTGAATTTGAGTTGGTTTTACTGAATTGCATACAAAATAAAAATCCAAAAAAATTTTTTAAAATAAAATGTTTCAATTTTTTTCCTTCAAATGACTTCATTTTGAAATTTCCTTTAATTTTACTTTTAAAGCAAAAACATTTAAAAGTGATCAAAACATTTCAGGTTTGTCACAACATGTCTTGTTCTACCCAAAACTATTTTCTTCTATTTTGTTACAATTGCCAGAAAATCAAGCATTCCTTATTCACACAGCTTCAGTGCTGAGTTAACGCCGCTCCTGTCCCTTGATTTAGAATCCAAAAGATCACTATGTTCATCCTGAGGATCCTAAACTGAATATAAGGGTACAGACAACCTTGATTTTATGATATTTGACTTATGATGAATGGCACTTATGACGTTTTGGAATGGACACTCTCATTTGACTTACGACAGTGGGTTTCTACTTTACGATGCTTGCTCCCACCATGAAATGTACTGCAGTTCTGAGTGACAACGTTTTGACTTACGATGCAATTTTCAGGAACCAATTGTGTTATAAGTCCGAGCACTGCCTGTACTTCCTGTTTAAAATACCAAAGCATGGCTATTCAGAGCATCAGAAATTAGTGATGAAAAAATCTATTAGATCATCTAGCCCATCCCTCTGCCAGTGCAGGAATGTTCCTTACTTAGCCCAAATCCTCCACTGCAGCTTTAAATCAGTCAGGCAAATGGGGTTACAAATACACCTGGAGGACTATTCCCCCACTTATCTGAAAGTCTTATAAGATTTGATATATATTAATCTAATAGTATTGCATTGAACTGTAGCAGAAATGACTGAAGAACATCACAGTTTAATTCAAATTGATATCCTTACCGTAGACATCTTGAATAATCCTATATAATTCTATTGCCGGATTGTCATGTTGTATGAAATTAATATATGATCCAAAACATTTACAGTAAAGTTCTGCAAGGTTTATAGTACTTTTCCATTAAGACACAGTCTAATGTGTTTCACTGTGTAATAGTTCCTAATATTCACCCCATATTTCACAATATTACATTTCATTCCATTGTCCCTTATACCTTCCATTTTTTACCCATTATTCATGTAGGGTCCAGAAGGCAATCACACTTACAAAATGCTTCAGAAATTATGTTTCTTCTACAGTCCACTGTCAAAGGATGTGTTCTAGCACGCTTGGTTAAAAATTAACATTAGCACTGAAAGATGTAGCTATTTTGACCTCTCATGCATAGGAACCATAGCTTAAAGCACTTAATGAGGAAGGAAACCATGGTCTGAGAATAAAAATGAGGATAAAATGGTGTAAGAATGAATGACAAATCAATGTTGCTCTTTTCTAGATCCAATAAGACACATTAATAATGTTTTGGATTGCTAACATTTGGCTTAAACCAAAAGAAAACAGAGAGAATGATCTGGCTGTAGAACTCTGCCACAAAGGAAACATACAAAATGGAAAGTAGAATTAATAGGGCTATGCACAGGGCCAACTCTAGGCACCAGCGCTCCAAGTGCAGGACCCATGGACCTCCCGCAGAAACGTCGTCGAATCAGCGGTACACTGGACCACCCGCAGGCATGCCATGGAAGTTCAGCGCTTGGGGCAGCAAAAACCTTAGAGCTGCCCCTGGCTATGTACACTTTAAATGTGTGAGTTCACAAGACTTTGGGGAACTCATTGCAGTAGTTTCAATTCAAAGAAGGTTTGAACCCTCTGAGCTCCTCTTCTGCTGAATATTTTTAACAGGTTAGTTCTAATCAATCCCAGGTAAATTTGACAGCATCAAATTTACCCATTTGATTGCCCAATCATAAGAGCACCTTACCTGTTGAAATCTGCGCAACCCTGGAGGTTTTCAACCAGTCTGTCCACCTATGCCATGGGAATGTTAGTTGGTTTACTCTCATATCAGTCTTTCTGGGGTAAAGGGAGGATGTGCTTCACTTTTCAATTGATGAATTTTTTCCTCCTTTAGTACTGTTCAACTTTAGGGGTTGACTGTACATGTGCTCAGAAAAAGATTGTTCTTAACGGGATAAATGGAAACCTTGATGGGGTAAGGACAAACCTATCTCCTTGTCTTCCAAAGGTCTTACTGTGTGAAACAGGCTTTTCAGCTGAATAGAAAATTACATTAAAGGCTTTCAGAACTTCTACAGAGGACACAATAGGTATCATGGATTCTCAGACTCTGGGGAAGGTTTTTAGTTGATAAGAAGGATACATGCCTGTGAAAGAGTTTGAATCTGTGGTCAAAACATGGATGAACCTTCCTGCGAACATGAGCTGAGATTTGTGTCCTTAATGCAACTGAAAACAGACTGGATTTTGTTCCCAGCATTTCACACAGTTCTAGGAGGAAAATATATTTTGAAGAACATTACTGAGAGATTTTATAGGTGTCCAGGCTATTAAAAGCTCAATGTTTACCCACAGTTACTACAGAGAGGCATTTGTCATATCACAGTACTTTCCATTCCAACTAAAGGAACAATTGTGGTATTTCAGATGTCACTTCATGGTAACTCAGAAAAAAACTGCTTTTTTTAAAAAAAATCTAGTAGTGATTTTTGTGTTCTTTGTGCTCTTACTTAATTTGGAAGGTCTAACGGTGTTGCATTATGCAAATAAGCATTGTGCAGGCTTCTCTCCACAGCTTTGCCAATACACTTGAATTCTGACCTGAAACACTTCTACTATTCTACTTCTGGGTCTATTCACCTAAATGGAGATTCACCCATTTATACCAGCAGAGAATTTTACCTGGCTTTTTAAAATCAGCTTATTTACAGCTTTCCTTAAGAGACTTCAGTAACTGGGCTATAAAACAGAAATCATTCGAACTCCATAACACTAATATTGTCATTGTTAATAACAGAATCAGAGATTTCATTTCTTTGTTCCCATGCTCCCACATCCCCACCTTTCAGAAATGAACTTTGTTTACAAAGGAAATTGAAAATAAATCTTTTTTTTTATTGAAAGAAATAAACAACCACGATCAAGAGAAATATCAAAGTGTGTGCAAAGGGAAGAATCCTGTAGCTCTCTGCAAAGCTTTTCTATATATCATCAGTAGTGTGCTAGTCGGTTCAAAAGGGTAATAGGTCTCAGTGCAGAAATTTTCTCATAAAAAGATGGTACTTGGTTGGGTCCAATAAGGAAATCTTTCTTTTTTTTCCCACACAGCAGCCCACGACCTTCACAAGAAAATGCTCCAATATGAACCAGCTGCTTTGATAACAGAATACAAGCCTCCGAGGATTACAACAGTGCTTTCTGGGAAAGAAAACTGTTGCCTTGTTCAGAATCCAATCAAAACCTGAATGTACTGAGTGAAAAATAAACCAAGGTCATCATTATTCCCTCTCATTGTGATTTGGCTTTCCTTCAAACTGCATACTCTGTATATCTGAAATAGCAGCAACGCCTCCATTAACTGAGATCTCCGTCATTTTAATCAAAGTATCTTTCAGAATAAAAGGGCGAAATGTCAAAATTCCAATAACGCTGAAATTCTTTCATTTCCCTAAACTGTCTGAAAGCTGAAGAGTCTCTTACGTGGATAATGTCTTTAAACTCCCAAACAAACACACTCCAAAACAACTATCTTAGAATCTGGTGCTTGACTATGCAAGCAGACACTGAGGCACCTCAGTGGTTTACTGTGTATTCATGGTCAAATATGAAATCAGTCATTGTTTTTTTCCCCACAAATAATAATATTTTTTAAATTTAGTAAGCTAAAGCATGACAAGCCAATCTCGGGGAGGGGAGGACATAACATCTTTGCTTATTGAAGGCAAGGGTTTTCTTTTCTTTTTCTCTCTTTCACCCCCAACCCATTCTTTTTAGGTTTTTATATTGGGAATACCAAGTATTGTCTTTGCTGTTCTTAGTAGATTATTATTGGAGGGCTAGAGGATTGGAATGAGATCTTTCTCATCTCTCAGCTGGAAGAGTACAGTGTTTTACTTATTGGCGAAGAGATCTTTTCTCCCAATTGTTTGTCAGGACTTGGAGTAAAATACCTAACACAGACAAACATACAAAGTTTTGAATTGCCTTTTCATCTCACTCAGACAGTACTGCATTCGTTTTGTTTCATGTGCTTCTTTGTCCCACTAGTTCTCCAGTTCTCCATACAAAAGCAAGGTGGGCAAGACTGCATGGATCAAAAACAATTTAGATCCTTTTTATGGACAGCAGAGCTTTGAAATATATAAACATGGAGTTATTTTTTCCCATATTGATTTTTAAAAAAATCAAACACAAACTAGCACAACCCCTCTCCACACCTCCGCCCCCTGCAACCTTACAGTAAGGCTGTTCAGGTTGCATACTTTTTGTAACATGTTCTGTCATGAAAGTAACATAGCCATATCCTCTTGCTGTCAATGAAATTAGGCTGATTTATGGCAGATGAGGATGAGACCCTTTAAAGCAAAAACTAAAAAAGGTTCTGTTAAGCAATCAAAATTAAGCTTGCATGTCCAACCCTAATTCTGTCTTCTTGGGCATTTCCATTACAGGATACAGAAACATATACTATTTATCAAATAATACCCAACTTTTCCCTACAACTATAGATACACATATGTAGCATCTTGCATTACTGTTTGAAATAATATCTCCTTCCCTCAGGCAGAAATGTACACAGATGATATATATGAGCTGTAGAGAGACTTACTACTTCTGTAGCAAATAATCAGAAATAGAAGGGACTGAAAAATATTTCAAATTTTGTAACCATAATGCTCTAAAAGTTATTCAATATATTAACATGGCTCTTCTAGGAAAGCAAGTAAGATTATGATTAACTCCTCCTTCAATGCCAGCACTTTCCTTCCAAACATGTGGCTACAAACTTTGTTATTTGTTACACATGTGGCAAGAATCTTGGAAAACTGGACTTTAAAGGACTTGAGGCTAAAACTTGAAGACAGAATGAAAGCCATAAGTATTTCCTATCTCCTCTGTTCCACGTGTTTTTCCTCGAAGGTTAATGAATATGTTCTCTACTATAGCCCAGCTGGCAAGCAGTTATAAAACACCAGTCTGCTAACCTTTTCTTTTTCCTCTCCACTAAGCAAAGTCTTCAATAAGGTAAGGTTGCTTAAAATTCTTGGAGCTGTTCTGCTTACTCTAACATTGATACAACATTACCACAAGTGGATTCTTCTTAATAACACTGTGATGATATGAAGTTATGCTAAATTTACTGAGAAGTCTTTTTCAGTGGTTAACTACAACACAACACAGCACAGCGGTTATCCTTCTAAATGATTAGGCTTTGGAGTGCCATTTAATTGAAAAAGCCCTGTAAAAAAAAAAAAACCAACGAGTCAGCCTTTTCAAATCACAGATCCTTGGTTTGCAATCTATTTTTTGGTAGAATTCAAGCTGAGTTTGTTTATCTGGTAATCATTGATAACAAAGGTACGAACCTAATTCTGCTCCCAGTGACGGCCATTTATAAATGCGGAGTCTCTTTGGATAATACTGAATCTCAAATGATTTCACTCTTGATACTAATGTTGTTGCTCTGGGGTTAATCTCCTTCATAAATTTTGTACGTTTACAATTCTACCTCATGAAAAAATACTACATATTTGACTCAATCAGTAATGTAGTCATACCTTTACACCAAAAATAATGGGCCAGATTCTCAGCCCCATCCATTTCATTCCCTTTTGTGCTGCCTGAGTTCCACTCACCTACAGTAATCCTCAGATGGCTAATGGTCCTTAAGGAACCACAGCCTGTTATAAATTAGAGCAACCCCTACCCTTCTCCAATGTACACAGAAACCAGGGCATCTTAAGAATCGGGGAACTATTATTCACCTATTTTGTTCGTTTAGGGCTAAATCCTGAGCCTGGCCCAAAACTTGAATTTCTGGCTCAGGTGACGGGCAGATGTACAGGACAACTGGGGAGGAATCCTTTCCCACAGGCTGTGGAATGCCTGCACAGCTGCGTGAGTGAGGAGAATGGGCAGAGTGAGTGAGAGAGAGAGAGAGAGAGAGAGAGAGAGAGAGAGAGAGAGGATCCTCTATTCTTTCCTCAAGTCCAACATACCCTGCTCTGACCTGCTGCCTACCACGCCAAATCCCCTTTTGTACACTAATTCCTCTGCCAGGGTAGCCCCTAATGACCATAAAGGTAATGGCAAATTTTGCTCCTTATTACACATATACAAGATCAAATATTGTACTGAATCTAGTATTGTAATGAAGTCCATATACAGATATACTTGTCCAAATCCATGAAGTGAAGAAAGTTTCATGGATGTAGCTGTAGGCAAAATCTGACCCCACTGCTTTCAGCGTGATTGCATGTGTATAACTGAGAAACGAAATGGATCTGTTTTGGTATAGAACTATATACAGTGATTGATATGAATGTCCCTGAGAGATGGAGGATTCTAAGATGAAGGTTATAATAATCTAAGCTTAATTTTTTTTTAAAAAAATGAAGTCTGATTTTCTCCATCACTTTGTTATTATTTATAGATCACTGACAGAGTGCTTAACACTGTACAGATGCATAAGGAGAGACAGTCCTTGTCCCAAGCCCAAGGAGGTTTCAATATAGTTCAAGAATATACAAGGTGGCAATAACAAGCTCAAGGTGGGGAAAGAATACTGGAGACGTTGCAAAGGTCATTGTTGAAAGATTTCATAGTAGGGTGCCTAAAGGGGGTATGTCAGGAGGAAGACAGAAGCCATCTGAAGGGAGAGAGAGCTCCAAATGGAAGGAGGCAAAAACAGAAGAGTAAGAAAGGTGGGATAAGGTAGAAGCTTTTTAAAAAGAGAAAGGAGAGAGGGAAAATAGAAAGAGAGCAAAGCTATGTGCAGGTTTGTTACAGCACAGAAAGTGAAGAGAAAAAGCTTGCTACCTGATGTATAAAGAGAGGGAACACCAGTGAAGGGATTCAAAGACACAGATGATCTGTTCAGAGCAATGGAAGAGGATAACAAATTTAGGAACATTATGTTGGACACACTTTGTAACAATTGTAATATACCATGGACATCTTTTCTTTTTACATGGATATAACAAAATAAGGGCCTCAACAAAATCCCAAAAGAAGTCAAAGTTGAGAAAAAAGTCTAGCCCTGTTAAAGGGGCAAATACAAAGTGACAGGACCACAGAGACATGGTACTTTAAATGTCTCCAGTTCTCAATAGATATCGTCACACAGCAGTGTATCTGAGGCTACCAGTTTATCCTTGTACTTCAAAGAGGAGCTTACCTGGTAGCTATGCAGAAAAAGCAAACACATGACTTTTTAAACAGCTTCTGTATTAATCCTCCACCTAATAAAAAGCCTCCAATCTCTTATTCATATTTTCTCAAAAGTGGCACACTCCAGATTTGTGTCTCTTTCATTTACTGTATTCTTGGGGTGGAATTGTACCCCCATATCCACAGAGAGATGACCAGCCACCCACATCTCCCTCTCCTGCCAAGCAGGGGTCCATAGTGTAGAGCTGATAGAAAGTCAGCAGCCTAGGTAGGGGAGCGTATGGGATATAGGGGGATGTACACTGTCCCCATTCCTCCCCAACAGAACTTAGACAGAAAAATAACACTATGTGGAGTTGTATTCTCTCTTCCACACAGCTGTCCCCATATAGCCCTGCCACCTTGATGGGATAATTAGGAGTGAACTTCACCAGGGACTCTCTACAGAGATGTCCTCCAAGAATACCATTCTATATGTTGTGTGATGGAGGAGCAATCTGTCCCATATCTGATGTACAGACGTTGACCAAGGCCATTATTATTTTATTTCTGATAGAGTTCCCTAAATGAATATAGGTGTCTCTTCTATTTATGTGTAAAGCAAAGTTTCTGTCCTCAGGACCTTACAATTCAGTTCAGCCCCTGCCAGTGCAGGATTTTACCTACAGCGCTAGATGTAATACTGGATCTACCCTTTTCCAAGTGTCTCAAAAGACACAGCTATCTATTTAAAGTCAAGAATGTTATTTATTGCACAAGAAGTAGAACCAGACTTAGCCTTAAACAAAAGCAGCACACAAAAACCCTCACTTGTCATAAATGTCAAAAACGGAATTGAGTGTTAAGCTATCTTCCCTGTAAAACATGATAAAAGCCTAACACTGTATTTGAGAAACTTCATCAGACTTAAGTGAGAAGAAACTGTATGGTTCAGTATAGGCAATGGACAAAAACCCATCAGCACGTATTCCTCTGGAATCAGTTCAAACTGGTAAGGCAAAAGCAGGAGAGTTCTGGTAACGGCTCAAGCGTTGGTCTGAGATGAGTGCAAAGCTCAGAAGGCATACCACAAAGTAGGACTGAGAACTGCAGAATAGGTCTGACCAGATTTCTAACAATGGCACTTTATTTATTTACATTCTGTTTTTTTTCTTTAATCCACCGTTCATTCTTTTACTCATCATCCTTTTTAATTCATCTTTTTGTTCAAGGACAGCCTTTAAATGAATAAACTAACCAAACAGAAAATGTGCTGGTTCTCTGCTCTGATGGGAAAAAGAGCAGAATAGAGCTAAGCTGCTGCTCACTTTGAGTGAAGCTGGAACCTCTACCCCATCATTTCATTGTTACCAGCTTCTTCAATAATAAAGAGAGATCTCACACTGCATATGTTAATTTAGGGCAGTGAAACGCTTACGCCATTAAAGTTCAAAGCAACTGATTAGTTCTTTGATGTGATGCCAGATTATTAAAACAATAATGAAAACCTTTTTTTTTCTAATACCAGTCTGTTTCCTTCAAAAAGTCTTATTAAGTAGTGAAACTCTGGAAAGAAATGTATTTTCTTTATTTCCATGAGAGCGGAATAGAATTTATGGAATACTTCTTTAAATATAAAGGGTTGGTATTTTTTATTTTTTACAAAAATGTTAAATATACAAGACACTACTCCTTTTTCCCCATTACTCTGCTTTTTCATAGTTGGAAAGTAAACACTGAAAAATGCCTGCTGTTAGCAGGCTGTGCAGCATTATCAGATTACGTCAAAGTGAGTATAGTGAAAAAGTATTCAGTCTGTTCATACTTACAACAGTCTTCCACTTCCTCATACCAAAGCATGTGAGCAGAAATGAAATCTCAAGGCAAAATAACAAGAAAATATTTCTTGGCAAAGTATGTTTCAACTTTACTGCTCCAATAATTTTTGCAGAGTTTTGCTTTTGTCTGGATAATGATGATGACGTCCCAAGAAGCCACACCAAATTTGACAAATAAACCCCTCTTCAGTATACTCTTTAGTTTTGTGTAAAAATAACTGCTTCTAAGATCTGGAGCCTGTAGGGGGGAAAATGAGCGATCCTGACTTCCAGTGAGCCGACATAGTAACTAATGCCAGAGTTCTGTGGAGGCCCCGAGATGTTTCAAATTCCAGGACCTGCGCAGAAGCAAATAACTATGCTTCCCTCAAAACAAGTTGGTTTCCCATAATAGGAGAGCCTATGAACTCTACATATAAGGCTCGGCTTCTAGGATGGCAAGTGTAATGGATTTAAATGATGTCTAACAGCTTTCCAAGTAACATTCATCGCAGTACAGTACAGTGGATACAGTCCTGCTCTCCCTTCAACTGCAATACATGCTCTGTGGAATAGATTTTGTTTTAGCAATAAACACACACCAGATTGGAAGGTTTTGTAAATGTTCCTCCCTATTTGGGGGATGATCAGAGATTCTGGTTTATCAGTGTTTCATTTTCAATTTATATTTTGGGTACTTTAGGGTCTCCTAAAAAAGATGTTTTCATGGGTGATTTGAATTGTGATTGCATCAATTTGAGCGTAAATTGTTGTTTTATGTAGAAACTATTTGTTTCTTAAAGAATTCTCAGAGTTTGCATTTAACATTCTTATGCATTAAAAAAAAAGCCAAATGACACTCAGTCTGCTGTTATACACAATCAAAAAATAACCCATAAAGGGCACAAACAGGAAATTACATAGACTGTAACTCAGAGAACAGCATTTACAGGTCATGAATTACATTGTAAATCCATTCAAAGGAACCTGGTCATTATCTGCTTTTGTTCAGAGTTTATTTTTTTAGAATCTATTCTGGAAAAATTGCAATAGATGTTTTATTGTTTAATTTACTTTAAGCTGAAGACTAGAGTCTGAAGTTATGATGAATACAAAAGTATGAATACATTTCTGGATTATCTATCCAAAGTTACACATTGACAAAGAAGATAATAGATCCTTAGGAAACTTTGTTTTCAAAACTAAGACACATACAACCTTTACAACTGGTATTTTCTGCTCGGATAGCTACTTGAATGCCCAGGAAAGCTTGGATGTACAGGACATGTAAACAGACTCCAAAGGATTAATTTGCAACTCACAGGAAGCAAAAGTCATGAACTGATGTTGAAAATAATCTGAAGCAGAGCACCAGTGGCAGCCTGACAGCAGCAGCAACTTGAGGATTTGACAGGGAAGAAGTCTGAGGAAACTAGAGCCGTAAAGCAAGGAATTGCTTTTTTATGCAAAACCTCTCCTTTAAAATGTTAAAAAAGTTTTCACTTGATAACATGCCTTCACCAGTAACTAAGAGCATGTCTACACTACTGAGCTACATTTGTGCAGCTGCACTGCTGTAGTGCGGCTGGTGAAGATGTGCTATACCAGGGATAGGTAACCTGTGGCATGGGTGCCAAAGGCGGCACGCGAGCTGATTTTCAGTGGCATTCACACTGTCCGAATCTTGGCCACCGGTCTGGGGGGCTCTGCATTTTAATTTAATTCTAAATGAGGTTTCTTAAACATTTTAAAAACCTTATTTACTTTACATACAACAATAGGTTTGTTATATATTATAGACTTATAGAAAGAGACCTTCTAAAAATGTTAAAATGTATTACTGGCACGTGGAACATTAAATTAAAGTGAATAAATGAAGACTCGGCACACCACTTCTGAAAGGTTGCTGATCCCTGTGCTATACTGACAGTAGAGCATTCTTCAGTTGGCATAGTTACTCCATCTCCACTCCTCCCGCTGACCCAGCATGGTGTGAACAGTGCTTTAAGTGGATGGAATTTACACCACTGAGGGGAGTGTTGTTTTCACAATCCGAGTGAGGTAAGGTACATCGACTCAAGTGGTCATTTAGAACAGCCTTAAATTTAACTTCCTGGGAAATAATTACTTTAATTATGATTTCCCTTCCAGACACTTAGCCTCTGGGCTGCTTTGAAATGCTGGCCTTTTTTAAATCATGACATTGTACTTTGGTGGAAAAATAAGTTTTTGAATGGAAAAATATCATTGGAATAATTTCTATGACAGGACAGATACCCAAATAAAGAAACAATATTCTATGTAGTACCAACTGTGTAGCAGTAATCAGCACAGAGCAGTGATCTTCTCAGCAATTGTAATTTACTATAATATCCAAATAAATAAACATATAATTCAGACTTATGATTTAAGTAAAGTAACTTCAGAAAACTATTCAATCTATATTAAAAAGTTGTCAAAGATGAATGAAAAATACTGGAAATCCAAGTCTGTTGCTCCATTCAACTATCAGGCTCGTAAACAAGCTCTTTCTGTGCTCTTGTCAATATTTGCAAATCTAACATATCAATCTGTGTGGGAAGAAGTGGTTAGAGTTCTAGGAACATGACACCAAAGTTAAGAGGAAAACTGGGATGTGAATCTTTGAAACACTAATGTGAAGCTCTCATTTGCTTTGGTTGTTGTATTAGATTGCTCATAGTCTTTCTATTTTTCACCTCTTGTTATGACCGACTTAGCTGTGTTTTAGCAACAGAAGAACAACAGCTCTTCCATATCCTTATTGCAGCAAAAGTAAATAAGGGATCTTTTCATTTTATTACAAGGCTAACAAAACCATTCCGAACATGGAACCACAAAAGCAGAACAATATGTTTGCTTAGTTTCCCAAACCTGTATATTTTTATATTAAAAAAGGGAATACACTGTAGAAATTGCAATATTGGCCCAGAGTGTTGATTTATATATTCCAGCACCCCAATTTGGTCTGTGCTTCACGCAGTGGGAAAAAAATACTTTGAGGATAAAATCCTTATGTCAGCATCTTGCCAGCCTCAGCAGCAGGTCTAGGCATTGGGCAGATGCAGGAGAGTATTTCCCTACCTCCTCTTTCACCTACAGAGAGGCAGTGGACCTTCTTCAGCTGGGTCAGCCTGTTTATTCAAATTGCTGTGTGTGCCCTTCGCACATCTCTCACATGAGTCATAGAACCAGAGGATCTAGGCAGTTATAGGTCCTCTGGCCTAGCCCCCAAAACCCTCTGCACTACAGACAGAGCTGCCCCAAATCCTATCTCCACAGGCAAATCTTCATCAGTTCGTTCCACAGGGGACACATTATGATCCCTGAAACAGAGGCAGATTTGTCCTATTATTACTAACATCACCTAAGCTGTGATTTTATGTCCCTTAAATTCAGTTCTTATCCAGGGTCATTTTGCATGTTAAGTGTCCTAGTTGGTGGTGTCTGTCTGTAAAGAGATTGGGACTGTATTTTGTGATTATTATTAAATTATGGTAGCGTTGCAGATGCCCAACCTAGATTAAGGCCCCGTCACTCTTCACGTTATTCCACTCTATGTCAAATATGAATGATTGATGGGTTAACATATGGTACATGCCCATCCATCTTTAACATGGTGGAGGCATTGCAGTCCAATAGGTAGAGTAACACATTAGGAATCAGGAGATGCAGATTCTGTTCCAAATGCTGGCAATGATCCATCATGTGAACCCTGGGCTTTGTTCTCCCTTCTGGAAAATAGGGATAATAATGCTTACCCATTTTTGTACGGTGTTTTGAGATCTATGGAAAAAGGGAATACATGTAAGTGCAGCATAGTGGTATGATTAATTATTATTTAAGATATGCAATTGAAACCACTTTGAGTACTGGATTGTTTGCGGACCTCTCTTATAATTACATTGTCTTTCCTTAAACTCCCTCTGGAAGACAACTGTTGAAAGTGTTAGTTACAGTGGCAAGAGATTGTCACATTAAATCTGTGAAGACCTGGTTATTGTGACGGCAAATTACGATAAGAAAATTCTGTTAGTTCAAGTCTAATGAGACATTATTGCACATGCCAGGATGAATGCTAAATTATTTCTGTGCAGGTCTATACAGAGGTTAGTATATTAAGATGATGGCAAAATGAGGTTAGCACGAGTCTGCTGAGTTGGCATTACAAATGTCAAGATGACTGCAAAATGATGTTGCTGCCAGCGTACCATAATTAAAAAAGAGGAAACTAAACATACAAAAGTGTGCTAAGGGAATGTTAAGTGTACTAATAAAGTCACATGAACACTTGAAAGGAAAGAAAATTTTAGTTAAGGCCAAATAAGGCACTGGTTATCATTGAAACCTATGCTAGGTTCCTACTATAATGGCACAAAACCAGAATGGGGACAGAAATAAACAGACTATATGCAATTTATGATCAATAGTGACACTCGGGAAATCCGTCCATTAATAATGGCTATTTGAAGGAGTAAAAATGTATAGCACTATTGCAAACTATGATGTTGCAATCTATGTGTAACAAACCACTCGATGAACTATAATTCCTGTCAAAAAAGGGCTCTATACTTGATTGTTCTGTGGTAGAATCTGCTTACTTTGGAAGTTTACATATTAAATTTAATTATATTACTATTCTTCTTATAGACTCTATGAACATTAAAAATATCCCTGCATTAGACTAAGACCAACTCAGTTTATAGAAGCTGTGGCTGGGTAAGATCACAGGATGGTGCTCACAATTTGTCATAGATGATGCTGTGAAGTCTTACCCCTTGATTAAATCATTGGGATAAAAATTTGCAGGCATATTTTCTATCTTCAATGCTTAATTAGAAATCCTAATGCAGGGGTCGGCCACCTTTCAGAAGAGATGTGCCGAGTCTTCATTTATTCTCTCTAATTTAAGGTTTCGCCTGCCAGTAATACATTTTAACATTTTTAGAAGGTCTCTTTCAATAAGTCTATAATATATAACTAAACTATCGTTGTATGTAAAATAAATAAGGTTTTTTAAATGTTTAAGAAGATTCATTTAAAATTAAATTAAAATGCGGAGCCCCTCAGATTGGTGGCCAGGACCCGGACAGCGTAAGTACCACTGAAAATGAGATTGTGTGCTGCCTTTGGCACGCGTGCTGTAGGTCGCCTATCCCTAACCTAACAGCTTATAATGAGCAGTAGCTGAACAATTGAAAAGGAAACTTCTTCTAGCAATTATTATCTTTCCTCTTTCCTATCACCACTTTTTAGTTACTCCCACACATGATACACAACTAATTTCCAGTTTGGAACAACTGGTCATCATGTGTCCTTTGGAAAGGCTGATGTATATATAATATTTCCCATAAAGTAACAGTGGGTGTTAAATTATCTTTTTTGTGGCTGCTACATATCTGATATTCAATTTCCTGTCAATTACATTGTTGAACAAAAACTATTTTTGGTTAAACAATATATCTTTTCAGATAGTGTAGGTAGTATCTGACCTTTAAGTTCGAAGCATAAATGATTTCCCTCCATCTAGTACAGAGAGGAAAATGAAAAATTCACTCTTGTTGTGAGTTTATTATTCTTTATTGACAAATTGTTCATATTGTTGAAAATAAAGAAAGGCAAACACTTGTTTAAAAAAATAAAAAGGTTATTTGCCTTGGAGGTGGGATATTATGCAAACAAGGATTCCAATACAAGGACTTACAGGCCTTTGTTTTCTGTAGCCAGATGGCTATTTATCTTAATAAAGATTCTACATTACAATTTTTTCAAGGCTATGTCAGATTTCATTCCATTTTATAGTACAGTGGCTGGAGTAGCTTTTGGAATGTAAGGAGCAGTTGTGTGGGAGATGGATTCGTGGTCAGAGTATAGATGAATTCGATCAGAGTTTCAAGATGAACAATCAGGGTCAGATTTTCAGTTGATCAACATGAATCTGAAATTTATCAGAAAGTTATCCCCACTGCATAAATTACATAGCTACAGGGCCAGCCTTACAGCTGGATGAGGCGGGTGACTGACCAGGGCACCGGGGTTGGGGGACTGTGGGCACTGTGGTCAAGAGGCTGCAGAATGGCCATGCCGACATCGGTGCTCACATGCATCCTCTCCCCGTCCTTCTGGCAGCATGACATCTACTACTGCTCTGCCTGCTAAGCAGCCACATTCTGCACGGGGAGCAGTACTTAAAGGGCAACAAAGGAAGTTCACCCAGGGGTAGGGTGTCCAGATGTCCTGATTTTATAGGGACAGTCCCAATTTTGGGGTCTTTTTCTTACATAGGGGCTCCTATTACCTCCCATCCCCATCCCGATTTTTCACACTGCTGTCTGGTCACCCTACCCAGGGGGCTATTTATCCTGAGGCTGGTGCCACCATAGCTAACACCACACACACGCTCTCCTTCCCAAATGCAGAAACTTTACATAGGATCTTCAAATTCCTAAGAGCAGGCACTCAACTGGCATACATTTGTAGCACCATGAAGTCACTGGAGCTATGCCAATGTATACTAGCCCAGAATCTGGCCTGCAATGTTGAAAAGGAAAACACTTAGCTCATGATATATGAGAAGAACCACAAACCGGGTCATCCCACTTTCAAGTAATTTTACTTGATTCAATACATTTCCATGTAGATCTGTTTTTTCAATGTTGACTTTATATAGTAGTTAAATTAATTGATTGGTTTTACAATTCTGGGAACTTGGAGATTCAAAAAGAGAACACAGTTCCTGCTAAGATGGACAAAGAAAAGGAGAAAGAAAAGGAAGACGAGCAAGAAAGTCACTGATGTTTGAAAAAGAAAAGATAGAAAAAACTTCTAGACCTCTCTTTTCTGCTGACTTTTAACAGGTTCTTTTTTTAATGCTTTAATTCTCCTTACTAAAAAGTTAATAATATCAAGAAATTGGAACCTACCTATTTTTAGAATGCAGAGGACTCAGAATTGAAGCTGTCAGGATTGCCTCCCCACTCTGAACTCTAGGGTACAGATGTGGGGACCCGCATGAAAGAAGAAATAACCCCCCCAAGCTTATTTTACCAGCTTGGGTTAAAATGTTTTTCCCCAGAACACAACTTCTTCTGTATCTGGACCTGGTACACTGCCACCACCAAACTAGGTCTGGGGTAGTTTGGGACCCTTCTTTCCCTTTCCACTAACCCCCCAAACTTCTTCCTTCCCTGAGAAGCTTGAGAGAAAAAAAACCAAACCTCGCCTGCTCCTGCGAGACGTGCCCGATCCAAAACCAGGATCTTACACAATGAAAAACAAGCAGTCAGCTTCTTAAAAGAAAGATTTTAATAAAAGAAAAAAAGAAAGGAATAAATCCCTTATAACCATCAATAGAACAGCATCTACCATAATCAACAAAAGGATTCAGAAACCAAACCTCTCCCCCGAGGCAACTTTTTCCCACTGTTGATATCTCTGCTGAATCTTACAATCTCAAGAAGCACCCAGCCAACACTCACCACTGAGAACCCTCCAAGTGATAAAAAGAAGGTAAACGTACTGACTACAGTACTTGATAGAATCTTATAGTTACAGTGAAAGACATAGCTGTGTTCATCCCATAGCCGAGGTGAACAGACAGAGACCCAGAGAGAAACTGAAACTTAAAATACTTTGTCTCCTGAGGGATTTCTCATTGGTCAGTTGTCCACCTCTCAGGTTACCTTTAGCTTAACCCCTTACAGGTAATCACTAATTCTAGGCTACTTCACACTTATGAGAGAAGCTTTTGAGATTATTTAACACATGTTCTCTTAAGAATTAATTAAAACAAAATTTCACATTTTAAATCATCTGATTTCCCTTTTGCCCCTTTAATTGCAGGCTTTTGTTTTGATTTTTGAGTGTGAGTTGCTGAGATGGTAAGTACATGAATGATTATATGATTAGATGAGAGCGTTGACACAGGACCAAAGGGATTGTGTGCTAAGTGAAAACAACTGATTTCTCTAGAAACATTTCATGTAAGTGTTAGAAGCATAATTTAAGGCAGTACTGGGATGTCTTAATGTAATACACATAGTAGTAGTAGTATGGAGTATGGAAGTAATTGGCACAGTTTTGCAACTTAGATCCCTTTCCATGAGGCCTTAGCTCCCACATTCTTATCAGCAGAATGCTTCCCAAGAAGAGTCCACATTTTTATACAGACAATTATGATTAGGCATGTTACAGAAGAGAAAACCTGTGGACCACACATATGAAAAGCTAAGGAAGTAGATTGACTGGATTTGTGTTTTGGAACTTTCTCAAGTACTCAGCTCATGAGAATATAAAAAACATGGATGGCTCTGTAAAGTCAAAAAACAGTAGCTGAAAGGAACTAGTCTCAGGAATCCCACAGGCATTTCTGGTAAGAGTAATTTTACTAAATCAAATGAGTTTTTTTCTTCCCAAAGGAATGCTGCTGTTTCTACAGGAGGCGAAGCTCAGAACAATGAAGTATTTCTCATGGGGATACAGATAAATATTTTTTCAGCTCCACAACAAACTGAAAATATATAGTAAATGTACATAGTTTTGAAATTTTACCGTGCTAATATGTCTTCCAGTGCTCTAGCCCTGAATTAATGTCCATTAAACTCAATAGACAAGTTCCCAATGTTTTCAATGCCCATTGAACCAGATATTTTTTTCTGCTCATTTTATGAGTCATTCCAGTTGACAAAGATCATAAATTAGTTCCCAAAAGGTGTAAATTTTCCTAATCTCCTAATAAGAGGATGAAGGTACTCAACATCTCCCATTCTAGTCTCATCTAAATACTGTAATAACAGAGACAGATAACAGAGACATGTAATTAATGCTGTATTGCACTAGGAAATTTAAACATTGTCTCGTCCTAGATTCTGTATTCTCACCTTGCAATATATGATTACTTAGGCCTTCTATGTTTAAAAAATATTTTACAAAAATATATTAGATTCCCGTAACAGAGAATAATTGTGTTAACATATAGAGAATAGAAAAAGAGGATTTGTGTGCAGAGCTGGATTAATTCTCCTGTGGGCCCAGAGCTATTATATTTTGTGAGGCCCCTGTATACAAGTCTTTTTCCTAATTTAAAACAAAATAATCACAATTATGGCATATCAAATACAATATAATATCAAAAAACTGAAGGAAGGGATTGGGCCCAGAAGTCTCCTATAGTAGAAAGGCTAAATGATTGGTATTATTCAGCAATAATGCATCTGAATCTAAGAACATTTATGTGTTTTATTATAACAATGTTTGTATGACTATGTGGCGGGGCTAGTCAACCCCGCACTAGGGAGGAAGGGGTTAAGCCAGTAGCTCTGGCAGTGGAAGCCCCACCTCCCGAGGTACTGGGCATGCTCTAGGTGCCCCAGCAGTATAAAGGCCAGGAGCTCAGCTCAGTCTGGGTTGGTGGCCGAGGGAGGAGGACGTGCCTGGGGAGCTCTGGCGGAGGACCAGACACAGCCCCCAGAGGAGCCGGAGTCAGAGGCCTACCCAGACCTGCCGGGAGCCCAGGGATGGGAGCCGCCGGAGGGGACGACTGACCCGAAGGTGCATGGAGGATCCAGAGGCGCCTGGGAGACCCACACAGCGGAACTGATAGGAAGCGACCTAAGGTGGGTGGGGGAGTGGTATCTCCCACCCGAAGATACTCAGCATGTTTCGGTGGGACCACCCCGCTGAGTCTGGGGGAAATTGCTGAGCCACTGTTAGGACCCTGGGTCGGGGCCCGGCGGAGATGGGTGGGCCCCGGGCCCCCTACCTAGGCCACTACCCCGCCTTCCCCTGCAACTAGTGGCTCTCCCATAGACTTTGGGGTTCTGCCCCAGCTTACCCTGCAATTGGGGTGCTGATACAGACTTTGGGGTGCTGCCTTGCCCTGCAACAGGGGCTCCTATATAGACTTTTTGGGTGCTGCCCCGCTTTGCCCTGCAACCGGGGCTCCTATATAGGCTTTGGGCTGCTACCCCGCTTTGCCCTGCAGCTGGGACGGTCCTGCGGACTTCGGCCGCCCTGAAGTGGGGGCAGACCTACCAGTTCTGGCCATTGGACCATGTGGCCCAAGACTCGGGGATGTGAACCCCGACAGACTAGAATTAAGGATCTTGCAGCATTTTCATTATAGATCCTATTTTTAAAGATTTATAATTCAGATGTAAAAAAATTGCTCACAGCTTAAACTTGGCATTCAAGATATAAGTGCTTAAACAAGTTGTAGTTCCAATTTTGAGGAGGGAAAATAATTATGTCACTTTTAAAGACAGAGTAAAAATAAATAAATAAATGGTTCTTTACTGACGTGGGAAGGGTTTTTTTTCTGAAAGAATACCTCAGCTTCAGTTTCAGAAATTGAATGTGTCAAACGACAGTGACACAAAGAGATTATGATTTAATCTCTTGTGATGTTTTGAGCAAGAGATAATAATTGTCCTCAAAAATGTTGGTTTGAAAGTCTGGTGCTCCCCATATGGAACACATTTGTTAAATAATAAACGTCAAAAGCACTTCTAGCAAGTGGGCTTATTGTATGTTGCTGTGGCAACTAAGACATAAAAATACTGGTTGACCAAGTTCATACATCAGCTAAAATGTTTTTACAAGAAAGATGATCACAAAATAGTCTTTGAATACAAATTTGTATTTACTTGTAGGTGCACATCAGGTGAAAGTTCCAAAATTGGCATAACACAAAATCCATATTTACCAATCAAACTGCAACCACTCAAAAAGAGTCATTGTATACAGCATGTATAACAAAGTATAGAGAACAAACACAGAAAAAAAGTAATTGAGATAAGACATACAAACATACACACAACACATATAAACAATAGCAGAACTTTAAGTACAGGTTTGCTATCTCTCCACCATATGTTTATATGTAAAAGAGAAGATATAACAGATATAAACACACATTATAGACACCTACACTAGACAGAGATCCTTCCATACAAATTTTAGGTATTACTGAAACTACTTAGTTTAGCTGTTTTAAAACCATACTACAAATCTTGCATTATCTGTAAAGCAAAATATTAGCTAAACTGAAAAAAATGTCTTGCTTTAGTTACTTCATGGATTAAGAAAAGGATATCAACCTTAACTTCCAAATTCTCAGATTTCATTGGTTGTTTGCACAGCTCCTACTTTTTTTTAAAAAAAAAAAAGGATTCCTGCTTATAGAGTCATTACATAAATATCACTAATGTATTAATCCACACAATTTTCATCTTTCTTTTTTCTTTTAATAAGGTTCCTATCAGGCAGAGACAGAACAGTGGAAATGTTTGAAGTCAACAATGTGGTATTCATTTAAATTTCATCTGTGGATTTAAATTCATATTGTTCAGGAACAACAAGAGGTTAATTGCATTCCCAAAACCAAATCATAAGGGGAAATGAACCAATTAGATTGTTTTATGTTGTACCTTTCTTGTCTCTGAAGGACCGCATTATAAGGTCTGCACATCAGGGACCATGAGATCTCTGTAAATGAGATCATTTTTAAGTGGACAAACAATAGATTATTTATGAAAACTCATATATAGCTTAGTCCCTGGAATACACCAGCACCTACTTTCATATCCATACCTATGGACACAAAAGTTTTAGTCAAATTAGTAACTGTGAAAAATGAAGGAGACTGAAGTCTTCATTTAGCTACAATACAGGTATGTTCTACTAATGTGGAAACGAGTAAATGTACTGGCTGACAATGCACAATCATAACCTCATTCATAATCCTTCAGTGAAATCGTAATCCTTGATGAAAGCCACTACGGATTACCTGTGCCCTTTGTTGATGAGTGATAATGCCTCTTCAGGGCAACCTTCAAATTACCATCACCCTTGCTTTGCTGAGGAGACCATCTTGACATTATAGACCTTCTAAATGTCTGCTCAGTCATTAGTCACTTTCTAGGGTAGGACACTGGGAACATGGTGATGGGACTATCCAGCAGCATCTGCTGATCTCCAGTACTGGGGCCCTAATTAGTCAGAATTCAGATCTGGATATGCCATGCAAACTCCAGTCTGCAGTTAATGGCTTCTTCAGAATAAAGGATAAAAGTAGTATGCCCTATTATTACTACTTAAATTTATCAGTGGCCTTTGGCATAGCTGAGCCTTAGCCTCATCACAAAACATGCAGGGAGGTACAGAATTCCTTTCCTAGTGCTTTGCTCTTGGCAACTGCTATCCTAAGGGTTAAACATGTTCAAATCTGTTTTTCAACATATGTGAATTTTGTGGGAGAATTTGTGACTCATTCCCTGAGGCTATACGGTCACCATTATGTTGGTGAGGATTCTATCTCCTTTCCTTGGATCTGTACTGAACCATTTCTGATGCCTGACAGACACAGTTACACAGAACAAGGTCTGTTGTCCTAGGCTTAATCTGGATAAATTGGAGATGATTGTTAGCACTCTTGAGCATTTTTGCAGTATTTCGAAGTGCCTATGTCTACTCCCTCAGGTGAGGGCATCTGACCTTTTGTTGAATGTTTCTCAATTTCGGTGTCATCACTGCCTCTGGATTCCCAGATAGCAACTGCAGGGTGATTTGATTTAAATCAGCAAGCAGGAAACCCTGGTTTAAATAATCCGTTTTAATTTAATTTTACATTTGTACTTTTAATTATTTTCCTAAAGAAATGTTGATTCTCATTGGTTAGTAACCAATAAAACATGTTGATATAGCCTTTACACTAAATTTGGCTTCTTTATGCAAACTAGGTGGATACATTGTATCTGTACACCTTTATTTAAGCAATTATGCACTAACACACATTTATCCAGATTCTTAATTTTTTATATTAGAAAATGGTGATTGGTGCATTATTTACTAGATGACTTTTTTTAACTTGTGATTTGCATCCAGCTCTATTTGGATGGAAATTTGATTTTAATTAAGAATGCATAAAACTGTATTTTAAAGTTAAATAAAAATATAAAAGTGCTAGCTACATAAGAAAAAAGTTTATTTAAACAAGTTTTGCATTTAAAACTAATTGATTTATTAAATAAAGGAAGTATTATCTGTAGTTAATGAATTCCACTGATTGATCCTGGTCAGAAGGTCCTTCAGGATTTTAGAAATATTAGATTCCACCCTTATAAATTAGAGAGGGGAAAAAATCCTTCCCCCTCCCCATCCCAATTGATTTCTCAACCTTCAATGAATCATTAATTGAACTGAACTAGCTGCTCTGGCCCCAGCTGCCCCTGCCACTGATGCAGCGGCCCCGGGCCATTGCTTCAAGAACCCTGGAACAACATCTGGCCCTGGTTGTTGCTTCTGTCATGGGAGCCGCTGCACTGGTGGCCCAGGGGGCTGCTCTAGTGGTTCTGGGCTGCTGACCCGCCCCTGGGCCACTATCCTGCAATGGAGGCTGTCTGCTGGCTGCTGCTCTGACCCCAAGCCACTACTCCGTTCCTGTTCCTGGGCTGACAGCTGCTCCAGCTGGGCCACTACAGCAGGCTGAAACTGAAGAAATCAGGGGGGTCCATTAAAGTCACAGAATCCGTGACCTCTGGGACAGAATCAAATCCTTTATTTTAGTGATAATGAAGGTGCGGTATGGATAGTACTGGCCAAAGTCAGGGATTCTGTAGAGAAATGCCATAAACTATTTTCCACATAGTCTAATTATTACTTTTCACATGTAACTCCTTATTTATTTCTTCTTTGGTGTTTCATGAGTAGATTTATTGTTTCCGCCAATTTACATGGTAATGTGGGACAATGAACCAAGTCACGATTATCAAGTCAATTGGTAACTAAATCATACTTGAAGCTAGACGACAACATATGAAAATTTACAGTTGACTATCAGTCGATGAACAGCACTTGATAAATTTATATCAACAATTGAGAATACATAGTAATTATTACAGCATTCAGGTCAATGAATACATTTAATATATTTAGTCTGCAGATGAGAGATGTGTTTTCTGGTGTAAAGCTTATAAAAAAAAAGATTATGAGGTGGATTATTTCCACACATCACAGGAAACACATGGTAACACTTGTCTATTATATGAATCAAATCATATACCAATTAGTAGTTATTGTTTAATAATTGTAATCCAGACACTCTTCATACTGAGTATTTTTACTCTAAAATTGTAAAATACATTGCTAGAAAGAATGCTGATGGGCTTTTCACTCTAGTTTCACTCATCAGTTGAAATCCAACCTAACTCACAGTGATTTCAAGTTCTTCTTAGAGTGATGGTCCCTATACATATTCCAAATGTGGGTGCGTATGCAAGCCATGTGCCAGAGCATCACAGACAGCCATATGGTCCAGGTGAGGTTATATGAGGCTGTGTAGGGTAACATTCTCTCAATGTGCTCTTATCACTGCATGTTCTGAGCTGAAATCCCTCTTCCTCAGGGGGATTATGATTTTTCCTGATGAAGCTTTTCATTTTTTTGTAACTAGTCTTCTTTTGTTTTTCTCTTTATTTAGCTGGCCATAATTTTCAAAGTAGTGTAGTTGGTTCTCTGTGTCCTTCCCTGAGGACTATGCCCCATGCCCTGGGGTTCAAAAACTGTGCGTCATGCTCTTGCTTGTTCTCAGTGAGTGAAGAGCATCAGCACTGTCTCTACTGTCTTGGGTAGACTCATCTCATTGCTCTCTTTGAGATCTATTGCTCCTTCCCTCCATAGACTTGAGAAGTGTGCCAACTTTGCTTCCACAACTTACTTATGGAGGATGCACACCAGCTTCATGAATGTTCCAACCCCAGATCGGCAGAACCACTCGTGTAGCACCATTCACTGGCAGTGAGTGCTCCTAGCACATCCAGTGCCTTGGATCTGGAAGAGTCAGCAGTCTGGGATAAACCCAAGCTTGAGAGCTGGAAGCCCTCATCAGCTGCTTCCATGTGCAGTGCTCCCTCCCTGAGCCACACCAAGTCAGGTGAGTTATCAAAAGTGAACCCCATTGCACTGCTGGCTAAGTTTCTTCACTCCAAGGGTAAGGCAAAGAAGAAGAAGAAGAGTGCTCCACTACCTGCTGTGTTGGCTACCTGCCTGGAATGCTCCCAGGGGCACGCACCACCCATCTCCACTGTATCTCAGCTTCCGTTGGTCCATTTGCCATCATGCACACCACCTTGCTCTTCAACCTCTCCGATGGACATTATTCAGACACCAGAGCTCCTTCTCCCATCAGTGCATCCTCCTCTGCACTTCACCACATGTGAACATCCCACTCCAGCTGAGGGACACTACCAGTCTCTGGCTTCTGGCCTGCCAGTACCAGCAGATCCACTGTTCCCAGAGACTTTGTCGGACTTTGACACCTGCTATGAGCTGGATCCATATTTCTCACCCGCCTCCAAAAGGAGCTTAAACTCCTGCACTCACTCACCAGCGTACAGCCCAGCACTAGCGGTTTGGTACCAAACCCGGGCCTGCCCCTCCTCCAAGTTCCAGCCCCTGACCACTATGGCCATACAGGACCCATATCAGCAGCCCTACCCGCCTTCTCAGTATACCCTTCAGCCTGGACCCCTGCATCAGAACCCTTGGACAAGGAGGAGGAAGCGGAGGAAGAACTGGTTCTGCCAGTTTCTAAATCTGTCTCCTCTTCTCCAGATGAAGCACTATACCCACCCACACTCTTGCCTCCATTTGAAATTATATTAACTCAAATTAGGAAACAAACTTTTAAACTGCCATCTGGTGGCAATAAAGCCCTGTGGTATCCAGGTAATCATTTGAGGACTAAACTTGTTGTGAGCACATCCATGCACCTACTCAGTTGGGACATGATGTATGCCAAACCAGGGACTGCTGCACTGGGACAAGGGAATAAAATGGGGTCCAGCTGGGGCCATTCCTCTCTCCTCAGAACTGTGAAGAGAAGATCACTCCCCTACTCTGTGGTCACTATGACCCACATGACTGGTGCCTCCACTCACACCCCATCATGTGGGTTTAGAGCCAGCCAGACTTGCGGAGAGGAGCCAGCCAGATTCCAGCCAGTGGTGGCAAAAGCAGGAACGTTCAGACAGTCAGAGAACTTCATACAGTTCTTACTGGACTTTCTCTACCCTGTGGCGATTGGCTGTTTGTTCTCCCTCCCCATCCCTCATAGCCTCTTCTCCTCAATCACACTCCACACCTGACCTTCTTAGCCTCTTCTTCCTTGCACAACTCCCCTCACCTCCTTCCCCTGCCTTTTCTTTCCATTTAACTGATCCCCTCAAGTGAACTCACTGAGAGAGGGAGAGAGAGAGAGAGAGAGACGAACAGACAGACGTGTGGGGGGGGGGTGTTAAATGTAATACTAAGATGATGTTTGCTGCCATCACATTGTTCACTCTGCTTGTGCATTCTACCCCTTTTTCCATCCTGTGTTTGTCTTGTCTATTTAGGGCAGGGATAATCTACAACTCTGTGTTTGTTTGGTGCCTAGCACAAATGGGAACCATTTCTTGGTTAGCCTTTAGGCATTGTAAAATACATATTTAATAATAATACCTGTGACAAGCACTGCTTACATTGAAGAGGAAGGGAAGCTAGTTTTTCAAGAGTAGAAAATTCCTTCCCAACCCCACATGTGATGATCAGTATTACATAGTGCAGCCAAGACCTGCTTGTCTGTCTAGCTTGAACCTTGTCCTGTCTATCTAGCTTGAACCTGTTGGGGCATGACCCTAGCCTGTACCAACCAGACAACTTATTTCTCCTAGTAAGCTATGAAAAGATATGTATATGGTGACCTCCAACTGCTGACAGTTTCACTCCCTGCCTAAAAGAACTAGACTGAATTATGTAGTCAAGCCACACAACTGGCTTGGAATCCACGTCATAGGCCAGTCTAGATACACCCTAATAACCACCCTCAAGCCGGCTTTAGTGAGGGTGGGGGAAAAAATTCAGTGTCATTCCTCCAGGCGGGAGAGCAATGTACTTTCTGAAAATGTGAGAATCAGCATTTCTCAAAATGAAACAATATGATATACTGCACCCTGTTGGGATATCAATGTAATACTAGCACAGACCCCATCAAGAAATGACCCTTTGGTACAATATGCCTCTAACTAGTTTTTCTCCTGGTAAATCCTCTAAATTCCCTTTTGGGAAGTAACAGGAAAAATGATGATTCAGATTTCCTTTAAATATACCATCATAAAACTTGCAGCATTGCTTCCAGTTCAAAACAACAGTTGCCTGTAATTGGAAATAAAATATCTATTCTTTTTATTTTATAAAATAGAATATTTGTTTTATTATTTAACAAAAATATGGAATTTACTATTTCTCTTTTCACACTCTAGAGTACTAACAGGTGGTTAAAAGCCCCCAGCTGCTTGAAACTACCATATGGTACAGAGAACAAAACTAGTAATCTAACAGAAGTACAGTATGCCAATTTATTGTGTTTGCATTTCATTTCATTTTCTCCTAAATGTTATTATTACTAAAAGGTCATGTTAGGTGACTTTCAGCTTTCATCTCAGTAGTTCTATATTAAAATGTGTTGAATTTCCTGGTTCAGCATCATATCAGGTAACTAGCAGATATTCAGATTATATTTTAGACCAGATTTTTGCCTCACATGTAAATTATGTCCATAGCCACAGAGAATTTTCTATGCTACTTCAACAAATACGTACTTAACTTTTCCATTGTTAAAATATTTAGCAAGTATCCACTGCTCTATGACTAAGTAAATCTCTAATAAAATATATACTGAATCCTATCCAGCTGAACAAATCCAATTGTCATTAAATACTGATCAACCAAAACATAGCATCAAATACAGTCTAACACACTGAACAGCTGACACCTTTTAAACTTTTTTTTTCTCTTGACACCCAAAAACACCCCTGTGTGATGCTGTTGACAATGGCAATTAAAACTCTGGATATGAAGCCTGTTTGTCTATATGTAGAGGGCACACAGCATTTCTGCACATAGAAGAAGTGAGCAGAGGTGCCATGGAATAGGCAATGCTGGTCTAACTCTCCAGTGACTATCAGAGTCTGCTGCTAAACTAAAATTGCTGCCAAAACTACTGAAATATGTCCAAATATGCAGGGAAACAGTATCCATTGTGTAATCTGATTGCATGAGAATTAGGGGACTGATTTTGTAATTGTTACTAAGGGGAACAGTCCCACTAACTTCTATGACACTATTCATATAAAACGTAAGTGTGGCACAATCTGACCCTGTTTTTGTTGGATACTTTACTAGTGACAGCAGAGTGACTATCATTATATGATCCAAACAAGAGTGAAAATTGCTCTCATTCCTGTTTTTATAAGATAAGATACTTGCACAGCCCCTACCTCATTAGTTCCCCCCCACCTTTTTTTTTAACCAGTTAGATTAACTTCAGCTGATTTCACAGTATTTTACATCTTTCAGAGAGTTCTGGAACCAGTGAATATGTTTTTGCTCATCATCCTGCATTTATATTATCATCTCACCCAATGAGGTGGAGGATCAAGTCAGAAGCAGCAATGCATGCTGAGTGGCTATGCACAAGTAAATGCATAGTTGAGGCAGGAACAGCAGATATGTGAAGTCAGCAGCAGGCCCAGGGACATCATTTCTATTTCATGGCATTCTGATCATGGACGAAAATGGTGCAAAATCATTACTTGCATTTCCCTAGCCATTCATTCTCCCAACCACTCAGCTACTCATCTCATAGACCGCTAGTCTCCTGAATCCCTTCACTCAATTCCTCATCCTCTTAATCCCCCTTCCACATTATCGCCAATTTCAAGAAATTTTTTAAAAAGGATGATATGGTGTTGTTTAGGTCAGTCTCTTGATTTTTGAACTCCCCCTGCCCCTCCCCACAGTGAATGTACGTGACAGTTAGTGCTGCAGTGGGGAGGGGAGCTGCAGTGGGGTCCCCTCTCTCACTTCCCAGGCTGTCAGCCAGAGTCCTGCCACCCAGGGCTGTCAGCTCCATGAAGAAAGACAGGACTGACAGAAGGAACCCCTCCTTGTGGGGCTGATAGCAGGAGCCCCAGTCACCCAGAGCTGACAGGGGTTCTAATTAAATTTAAGCCTCTCTTATGATCTCTGGATAGAACTCTCAAAATGTCAGGATTATTTTTTTTCAGTCCCAGGATCAGGAATTCAAGGAGCATGCTGATTAGGGGAAAAGTATGTGCATGGTATTCAGCCTTGGGGGGAAAAAACAAACTAGCACAAATCAAAACAAACAAAACAGAGAGAGAGGAGTCATTTTGGTGCTCTCTGTTGCTGATAATATTCATCATAAGAAGCAGCACTCATTTATTGGGAGTCCTAGACCAATATTCTTATCTGTGCACCTCTGAAGGTAGCCTTAATTGTTAGTACTGTCATGCAATCAAGGTTGATCTCAAACACTTTACGAGGCAAAACTTCCAGTAAATGCAATGGAATTTTTATTGGATTACGGGTAGCAAAATAGAACCACAAATAATCTACATCTTCAGATGAACACACTGATCTATTCATTTCCATACATTACTTTTGGTTTGCTTTATGTACAGTTCCATGGTACCTATTATACAACTAGATTGCCACATGCACAAATTGAGATATCAAAATGCCTTTATACTCTGGATGGCATTAGAATTCACTTTGGTTAACATAAACATCTAGAGCAGTTAGAATTTGACATTTACTTGGAATCAGTTATTGCTCAGACTATATAATAGCAAAGTACTAAGTGTACCAGAGCATACAGGGATCATTGCCAAACAAATAAAACCCAAAGAAAATCCATTTTCAGAGAGAGCATCTTCAGTTATCATCTCAACACTCGGGCTTCTATTTTAAGTTTGTTTTACAATCTCTCTCTTCAAAACATAAATTAAATCACACATTTCCAAGAAGTTTATACTGAACTATAGTGGTCTTCCATATAAAAATATTGTCATTGCATAGATACATCTTCTGTGGTTTAAATGTTGGCTTAAAGCCCTTCTATTATAAAATTACATATAAACTGTGGAGCTGACGTGATCCCTTTCATATTTCTTCATGAACAAAATCATAGTGACAAGGCAGTTTATTACAAGGTTTCATACGCAAACCAGTTTATTTCAAAAGACCACAGACTACTCTCTCTCCCTCTCTTAGACAGGGTACTCAGAAATTTGGTAATACAAAACCAGAAACTCCTTCTGATAGGCACACTGTGCACATTGTTCCACTACAGCAGAGTATTTACGAATAAGGCCGGTAAACAGTGCTAGCTGACAGACCAGCTGCTTGTCTACCAGTAGGGACTCATTTCTGGAATATCACTGCATTTCTACTAATTTTCCATTAGCTATACTTCTTTCACATTATGAAATCTTCCTGTTGGGACAATCAAAGCAGACTAAAACACAGTCCTATTATTCAAAGTTTTTAAAGGCTTAATCCAAGTAAATGCTGTTATGTTATATTTACATACTGAGCATTTCAATTTAATCATAAACAGTGCTTGCTACTGCAATTTATCTCTATTGTATGTTTTACTGACGGACTAAACCAACACCGTCTATGACTTCAGGGGATGGGTCTGATGAGAGAGCTGTTTCTTATTTTATTTTTTGTGTTTTTAGATTGTCTCATAGCATAAGAGCTTCAAGATATCTGCAGATATGCAGTTAAGGCCATGACAGCTCAAACATGTTACCCCATCTCAGTTTGGTTCCAAGTTACCAAAAAAAGTATTTGTCACCTCTTCTGCAAAAGCAAGCATATTCCCACTGACCATGACAGGCTACATCATGCCTTTGTGGTGCCCTGCTGGAGGCCCCTCAGAACTGTTACCCACTGCCCTAGGAAGCAATGAAGTAAAAGGAAAAAGTCAGCAGAGGTGGGTCCTCCAGGCTTGCCTAGGGAGGCCTCACTGGAGCACCCCTTGGGAAGCTAGAGAGACCTGGTCTTTTACAAGGGATAGGGAGAGCCAGATAGAGCTCAGCAGATTCAAATAAAAGAAGCTGCAGGGACATCCTTGGCTGGGACCAGAACTGAACCAGATGTCTCTTCTCTGGACTGGAGATAGGAAGAATCTGGGGATGCTGGCCCTGAGATAGGGCTGGGGATAAAAGAGTCAGCAGAAAGAGGCCCAGGGAACCAGCAGTGGCATTCTGGAGTAAGCAGGGCATGATGCTATGCAAAGGGTCCCTGTGGTGGAAACCAGAGTTGTGGGCAGGTCTAGGTAGGCCCACCAGCCATAGACAAACTGGCATGAACCCCAAGAAGGGGAAAAGCCTTATTTCAGAGCCCCCAAAAAGGGCTAAATTTAAAGGGCCAAGAGCCAAGGCTGAAGATCCTAGCAAGGGCAAATCAACTGTTTAGTTATTGGACTCTTTAATAACTTGAGAGGGGTTCATTTGGATTTTATGACTGGCCGAGGTCAGTCAGCAGCTTGCAAGTGGAACAAAGGGTGAGGAAAAGACTTTGGTACTATACTCAGCCACTCAGGGAGGTTCAAGAGGTTACACAAACTCACACACAGTACGATTAAGCGTCATGAAAACATTTCTCTGCTTCAGATTTCCTTTTCTGAAAGGCAGGGGCAATGGTGAAGTAAAGCCATCCTATCATCTTGTATGCTGAAGTTCGGATAATACTTATCATAGCTACATTTGTAATCCATCCAGCAACACAAAGAATCAAACTATTATTTCTGAGATATAATCAGAGTGCCTTTTGATTTAAGTCCTTCCAGGCTACAGTGTTTCCTTTTAACAACGTAAAGAAGAAGAGTAAGAATGGATTTCCATTGTTTTGTGCAGTTGTTAGATTGTTTTCCCGTAATGACATTATGAACATATAACTCACTGTGGTTTCAGCAAAATGTTTTATGCATGATATTTCAACTGCTTTAGAAAACACAATATTAAAATTCTAAAATGAAAAATAATAGCATTATGCCTCATTACATTTTCTATTGCAGTAATCTAAACTGTGAGTAACAGTACTGTCATCCTGTCATCTAATTCTAAGAGATCTGTGATAATGTTTTACACAGTGTCATTTATTTCAACAGATATAACTAGACAAAGTGTTTGAATTCCAAAGCAGATCATAAATGTTTTCTCGGAGTCACCTGAGAACTAGCTGCATTGGAAACTAAATTTGGTAACACCAAAGAGAAAAAGTCAAAAGTAAATGTGAAGACAAGAGATCTAGAGGCATTTGAATACTGTGAGATGTCTGCCTTTCAGATCTTACACAGTCATTCCCCACTCTTTTTTGTTCTTCTTTTTTTCTTGTGCCAAAAGACAATGTTGGATGTTAAAGCTTCAAAGGCACACAGAGAAAGTCCACTGGAAAGAATAGCATTGTCAAATCTCTGGCAAGACCATCAAATCATCTTAAAATCTTATTCTTTCATTAGTCCTTTTCCTCCACAATCATCCATACTCATCCTTTGATTAAAAGAGAGAAGGCTCATGTGTCATTAGTGATTTGCCATACACGTAATGCATTATGCAGAAAATGTTCTTTAAAATGTATACTAGCAACTCTAATGTTCTAACATAGTTCTCAAAAAAAAAGAAGCACAAGTTGTCGTTCAAAAACAACTGGGAAATTAGTACTGATGCTCTAGGCATTAGGGGACATCTAAGAATTATACAGCTTTACATTTTTAACCATAGTCAATATTTATAGTGTGTAAAAATGAGAGATTCTTTTTGATCACCTCTACACAAGTAAATAACAGGAAAGCAATGGACAAAACAGGAACCATTGCCCCTTTGCAGGTTCAGAGAACTTTCTGTTCTTTGGGCTGAACTTTCTCTGAGTTGGTTGTTTGCTGCAAACCTCTCCTTCCCCTTCCCTCTGTCTCTTCACCTCAGTTTCACCCCATGACTGTCCCTCTTCACCCTGCCATGTTTCCTTCACCCCACTTTTCACCTTTCGATTTAGCTAATTCCCCTTAAGTATACCTAGCCCTAAAAAAAAAAGTGGAATTAACATGCCATTTGCTGCCATCAGAACATTCGTTCTGCTTGTGTCTTCTATTTTTCCTCCACTGTGGGTCCATCTTGTCTATTTAGATTGTAAGTTATTTGTCAGAGACCATCTATTACTTTTTTTCTGCAGTGCCTACGACAATGAGACCTCATTCTTGGTTGAGTCTAGAACACTACCATAACATGTTAATTTTTTTTAAAAAATAGCATATTTACCGGTATATCTGTGTCATCAGATTTTTTAAGCAGAACTTCCTGCTAAAGTCAGTGAAATGAAAATTTGTGTTAATAACAATTATAATTGTGCATGCACAGTTTGCACATACTTTTTACCTCCATATACATTTGTTCGTGTTTATTTTGCCATCATTCTTTAATTTATTTTGAAGCTGCTGTTGAAGCAAAGTGGATTGGGACTCATAGTAAAACATCTACATTTTTACAGAGGGTCTACCAGTTAAGCTGCTTGTTCAACTCTACTTCAGGCTACTCGAACATTCTATCTGCAACCAATATTTTGTTACTTCCTTGTAAAAACAAAACCCTCAACTAATAAATGGGAATACCACAAATGAAAAAAAAAAGCTACAGATGAATCCAGCTATTAGGGACTTATAACCTATTCATGCGTTTTGTTTTCTATTTGTTTTTAAAGGCACTCTACCAAGCTATTCATCTTCAAATATAAGATGTACTATAGCTTAGTTCTCCCTGGAAAAAGATTCCATGATCAAAATGTTTTGAACATATGCATTTTTCTGGATAATATGGTGGACACACAGAGGAACTTTAAAAGCTGAATGAATTGTTTTGTAGATGTAGTTTATATCTGGACTGTATGATAGACATAATTCCAATACGTGAATAATTTTTATTACTGTATATTTGTAGGACTTTACTCATTGACATTTTATGGCTAGGGACTTTCTATGGATGGAGTTTTCTATGGAAGGTGCTGATTGGGTGGAGGAATGAGAAAGTATTGCTGACATCATGCCCCAAACTCAGACAGGGCTCTCCAGGGAGGCTGGACAAAGGAGCAGGCCTGGCGTGGAGTCAGAGGAAAAACACATTGCCTCTGCTCAAACACAATGACCTGAAGCAGAATTAACTTTTCTATATATTTTTCACCTCCAAGTAGTGGAACCCCTTCCAAGGACATTTGAGGGTGATCACTGGTGGAAGACACCCATATAGTGGGGTTTTAATGGAACCATTTTGCTAAGAAGACAACAGTTTGTAGAAGAGAAGACTGAGAGGGAATGTGATAACAGTTTTCAAGTACATAAAAGATTGTTACGAGGAGAAAAATTGTTCTCCTTAATTTCTGAGGATAGGTCAAGCAGCAATGGGATGAAATTGCAGCAAGGGCGGCTTAGGTTGGATACTGGGAGAAACTTCCCATCAAGGTATTCAAGCACTGGAATAAATTGCCTAGGGAGGTTGTGGAATCTCCATCATTAGAGATTTTTAAGAGCAGGTTAGACAAACACCTGTTAGGGATGGTATAGAAAATACTTAGCCCTGGACTAGATGACCTCTCCAGGTCCCTTCCTGCCTATGAATCCATGATTCTATAGGATAGGATGAGGGAAGACAGGGGAAAAAGAGGGGAAGGCATGATTCAGGAGCCAGTGGTGAAACATAGGGCCTCCATGCAGGTGATCCTGGCTTCCTGGGAATCCCTGAAGCAGGGGGGGAAGTGCAGCCCTATATTCCTTCTTCTCCACTAGCTCCCTCCCTTCCCCATTCCCTAAATCCCTTTTCCAGGAATGATTTGGTGAAAACACGATATCAATAAGCCAACTGAATTCTCCTTCCCACAAGGCACACTTACATGGGTTTCCTGTGCAAGGGAGAGTTTGGTCCTTTTGTTAGGATGTACTGTATACAATCATTCCCTTTAATTTCTTTTACAGAGCTGCTCCTGAAGAAAAATAAAACAAAGAAGTTGCTTATAGGCTGCCTTTTTATGAGTTACAATATTTGTAACAATGTTGTCAAGATGGCACTGATAATTGATCTGTCATCTTAAAATCATTATCTTAGAAAACAGGGAAAATTAAAATCTGAGTATAATTCTCCTAGCTTTATTCTTTCCCTGCAAAGGACTGAGGAGTATTTCAGCATTTGGAGGGCAATGTACAGCACTAGTATGTTTCTCTGACTCATTAGTTTGTTTTTCTCCCTGGGATTTAGATTGACGTCTATTGGCCTGACTTGTGACACAACAGCCAAGTTCCTTAAATGTCAGTTCCATAGTCACTGCTTTGTGAAGTTTCCCCAGGTGCAACAGATCTAGAGTTGGTGTATTTTCAAACAAAACGGTTCAGTTTAGCCACTGAAGCAAAGCCTATGGATGTGAAAAGTGTACTCATGTCTTTTTGCCTTCTAGTGTTCATGAAATATATGTAGAAGATCAAAGCCAGGGGTTAAAACCCCAATAATTTTAAGAAATGAAACACCACAAAATGCTTCGCAGGCCTAACACTGTATTAATCAACTGATTCCAAGTCTGGGAAATACTTGAATGGACATTAAAGATTCTGTAAAGCATCTCAAATAATTTTGAAGATCAAATATTTTGTTTTTTTTCATTAGGTGTCTTTGGATGTACGTAAACAGATTATCTACATATTGACTATGTTCCTACTTACTTTCATCCTACAGATCTTGAGTGTGGCAGAACTGAAGAGTTTTTGTCTCCAGACTCTCCTAAGTAAGTGACTGTACACTTGTATCTGGTCAGAAAATGACAAAATGCAGTATTTGAATATGGTTTTTGTGGACACAGGTAAACTTTTTGACCGTAAAAGGGAATACTGTTTTTACATAGTAATAAACCATTGAGAAAGCTCTTGTTAATGAAAAATCAAAGGAACTACCCCACAAATATAACAGGCAGTTGGGAGGGGCTTGTTCTGCAAGTTTCGGGAGTTTGTTCTTGTAGGAAACTTCTACACACCAGCTATGTAGATTAATTAACATGTCAGTGTGCAGGTATATGTATGTAATTAATTACATATTTTGGGACAGTATGCTCTGTAAATTAATTAATTCAAGCAAGTTCCATCACCTGTGTTATGCAATGAGTCAGACTAGAGGATCACAATTTATAATCTATGAATTTTATTAATACTATAATTAATAATTCCCTTTTCTACAGCTCAGGTCACACACATCCTCCCCCTTCCACACAAGTTTGATCATATGAGAGAAAGTAGAAAACTCAAGATTATACAAAGGAACAATCCTTGCCCTCAGCATCCAGCAAAACAGATATATCTTCTGTTTCTCTTCTCCCCTTCTTCCACACGTGAATTATAGTCCTATAAGATGATCAGGTTCTGATAGAATCAACGTTGAGCGGAAATAACATTTTGAAATATTAAGGTAGCCAACACATTAAAATAATCGATTAACAGCTTGCATTAATTCAAAGCATACACACACACACACTAGTTACATGCTTATACTGCTCACAATCTTTAGGAAAAACAATGTCATAAAATGGAAATTGTCTCACAATATCACACCTCTTTGGAATACCAACAACCAATTTCATCTTATGACAACCACCAGAAGCCAAAGTCTTAGTACGACTATTCAATGATTCTACAGGTGCATACTCTGCAGTGTTGCTCAATGGATGATACTAAAATCTGATAGCCCTTTAAATTAGTAAATGACTAAATGAGACTATTACAGCTTTAGAGCAGAAAACTCAGCCAATCAATTTTACAACTTTGAACTTCATTGGTTTTAGAATGAGAAATATCCAACAACAGTACAATGCTTCAGACTCAAACTCAAGTTTTTATACACTTTGGGGTCTTTTGGAAATTGTTAATAATTCTTTATACAACTTTATATACAAATAAAAAAATAGTAAACCAGTGCTAAGTAAAAATGATAGATTCAGCCCTAGACTTTGAGATTATAGCCTGGGGGAAAAATATACTCATTTTACATCCTGCTTAACACTGTGTCCTCTGAACTACCAAATATGTTTCACTCACAATGAGCTGCTGGCAACTTCTGACATTCAAATCTAGAGACTGCTAAATGTATGATCATATTTTAAACTAATGCGACAGTGCTGAGGAAGAACCTTATTAGTAGCTAAGACTCCAGCCACATAGGACTATAAAGATCAACACAAAAATTTAGAAGTCATCTAGAAGGGAACAGTAAGCTACTGTAGACTTCAGAGCACTCGCATGACATATTCCCTATGACTAATTCCATTACATTGGCCACAGCATTCTGCACCAACTTTAAATTCCGAGATATTTTTGAGGGTAGCCTTTTAAGAAGCCAACATAAAAATCTAATCTGGATGTCAAAAGGCATGGCTATATCTGGCCAGATTAACTTCCCAGGGAAATAGTTACAGTTGTCATGAGATCAAAAGGTGATACTGATGCCACCTTGAACTGCAGGAGCATTTGCTAACCTTTTTCCAATAGCTCATTTTCAGATGTTTTTGGTTATGTAATGGCTTTGACACCTAATTAAAAACTGTAAAATTCATAAATAAATATAAATGTTCTAAAAAGGTCTCACCACATTTTTGGGCAAATAGGAAGCTTTTAGTAATAGCTGTGCCCAATCATTAAGTACTAGACGTTATTCCAAGTTTGTGTGTGTAAGCATGATTCAGGAGAATTGTTTTGATCTTAGACCTACATCTCCCAGTCTCATTAGTTTGCTGGAAAGAACATAAACTAACCTTAAAGTATGCGTAAAAATAAATAAATAAACCTGTGCAAACTGTAAATATTCTTGTTTCAAAAGCAAATTATCTAGCTTTGCTTCTCTGAGGAACCACTGACAAAGTCCTCTGCTCTTTCAGCCTTTCTTCCTGATTATCCAATACTTTTTGCCCCAGCCCTGCAATTCTGTAAGTAACAAGGGCATGATAAGGGCCATCATTACTCTTTTCACATATAGGTTCTTTCCCATTTTACTACCACACAGAGATTAAATAACCTTGAGTTGTTGAGCTGTCATGTTAACACTAAACCATTTAATAGTCTCCTCCCCAAAGATACAAGTAAGATTGATCTCACTTGTGACTTGTTCACTTCTAAAACAACCACCATTAGTGTCCTTCTCTGGCCTTTCTGAGACATCAGTAAGTGTAGCAAATTGATTTTAATCACCCAATACAGTATGTAATATCTTTAGGGATATTTTTTGGTAAAAATATATCTTTGGTGGTTCAGAAACTAATTAGTTTTAAAAAAAGACTCATCATATCAGGTATCAAATTGTCTTGTTTTCTTAGTGTACATTCTAATTTAGGGATTAAAAGGAACTGTATCTCAGAGTAGACTAAGATAGCAGCACATTTCAGCTTTAAGTGTGCATCAAGCCAAGAGATAACAGAATTGGTGAATGAGACATTTCAGATCCTTGGAGAAAATGAGAACAATTACATAAGGAAGTGTGATTTGAATTTGTCTTATTGCTTAGGCTGTGCCATCCTAACAGCATTTATAAATAGAAACAGAATTTTAAAATCAAGACCTGCAGTAGCTCATTCTCATTATTACCTGAGCAATGAAGTATATAACCTCCAAATGAATACACAAGCATACTGAAGAAATTTGCAAGTTGTAGTTCCTCCTCTTCCAGCTTCTCAATAAGCTTTCAAAACAATTTATTGTTGAACAGCAATGGAAAACAAAGTCAATATCTCAAGTCAACAAAAGTGGGGCTCTTGAGCGTTTCCAATTAGCCTTAAAAGAAGCAACTTGGTTTCTTTCAACTGTCAAGAAGTTTAAAAATATAATCACTGTGCATTTTGAAGGGCAGATACAATACCCAATTAGTTGCTAATAAACTAGTTTCCTCAGACTTGGTGGATTTACAGGCTAAGAAATCAAACAGTACTGATGAATCAATGTTGTTTTCCCCCCTCTAGAGCTGACAGAGTGGACAGTATAGCTCTAATTAGAAAGTCAGCAGTGATTTTGAAAAGCAAAAAATTTTAACGCAAACTTTGAAAGACATGTGAGATATTATGCCCTTTTACAACTACAGTATCTTTCTCTATAAAGCAGTTAATTATTCAGTCTATAAAAGTAAATTAGAAACCCTTAAAAGACAAAGAAAGAAAAAATCTGTATCCTCTTGTTGATATCGGGATAATGCTGAAAAAAAATGTGAAACATGTAGGCTATTTGTTTTTATATTCAAAACCCCTGCTCCTTTTTGTACTTCAAGAGACAATTCTGACATATGGGGGGGCACTGCTGGGACAGGAGTTGCCCCAATACAAGCATAGTAATTTTGCTCACCCATACACCGTGATGACAGAAGGCTAATGTTGCTATCCACCCTCAAGATAGCCAACAAGGAAATGGGAGGAGGTGGTGAGGCAATAACCCTGCCTCCTTTCTTCACCAGACTGTCTACCTGGGCTGGCCTTGGAGAGAAGCACACATTTTTTCCCTTGTGGGGGGCAGTATGGCGGTGGCAATAATCCTATTCGCATGGGATAACCCCCTTACAATTGCATCATGAGCATGATGGAGCCTAAACAGATCTGGTTGAAAAAAAGGATGAATTTTTCATTAGAATGTTTGTGAAAAATATTCTCTCTGTCTGTGTGTGTGTGTGTCTCAGTTGTTGAACAGTTTCTCTTCCTTATTTATCACCACTTCCCCCCAGCTTTTGTGTCATCTCCAAACTTCATCCGTGATGATTTTATGTTTTCTTCCAGGTCAAGATGAGCTGGTCATGGGAAAAACCTCAAAAGGTCCAAAGTATTGATTTTCATCCAGAACTTGTCTGAGTATCTGAATCGTTAGCTCTTGACTCTGGGCTAAAAAAATCAAGGTTTGTTCATAAAAACCAGGCTCCCACTGAAATTTCTGGAATTTCCACTGTTAGAAATAATGCAAGAAAAGCCTCATTTGATAGTTTGGCACTTTAAATTTTAGTCTCTGACAGAAATAAGAAATGATAAAAACATTTCAGGACCCCAAGAGAGATTCAGCTTGTTTTCAATTTTAAGAATAAAAACGGGCCAGGATTCAGAGTGGAGGTACAAGATTATTGTCTTTGAACTGGTTTGCCCATTTCTAACACGACCTAATATAACAATTTTCTTTATCCTCACTTCCCACCAAAAGCACTCTATGAATCTGATTGATTTTCCAAAGATCTTAACTTCTCAAGATGATGATGAAACTAGTAGAGAGATACGGCTTCGATTTGGTGAACTCATTAATTCAGTGCTTTTGGGACCCGCTAGATTTTATGATTTAAACAATTTATTTTCATTCACTCAGTTTATCTGGAGACAATTAAAAAAGCTTAAATGATAGAAAATAGGGAATTAGTTAACAATAGGATGTCTGCACTTCAACTCTGCATGCTTCTTTACATGAGAAGTCTTATTCTATATATCATGTAAGTTACTTACATGAGGAAGTGTTTGCCAGATCAGAGACTTAAGCAGAGAACCAAGTGTTAACATAAAAAACGTAACTGAAATATGGGCTTGATAACATGGTGTATTAGTCTACACTATAGGGGTGAAAATTTTAACGCATGCTTACTAGCCTGTATAGACTCTGCAAGTGTATACTAAAATTTCCCTAGTATGTGTTAACGTAGTACTGTTTGAGAAGAGACTAATACGTACCAGCGAACTTTAAATGAAAACAAGCAGGGTCCACACAGATGCATTAGTTAGAATTTACACTCCTCTAGCATAGACTAACGCTAGACAAGCCCTAGATAGTCTTACAAGGCAATGAATAAAAAGGAAAATAAGTCAAGTCTGACCCTGCAAAGACTTCTACACATGCTAAACTTTATACTTCGTGAGTAGCCCCACTGAATTTACATGAGTTTACAGTGTGTAAAATTAAGCACATATCAAGTCCTTGCAGGATCATAGCTTAACACTACAATGTGAGCTAAAGCAAATCCTCCTACCTATTACTGATATGTCAATCAAACTTTTAAAAATAATTTACCAGAGACAAGGATGCAGTGTTGTTTGCATGTCCTCTGATGCTAATTCTCCTGTGTGGGGTGAATTGGGCAGAAATAAAGAGACAAATATAGTAACCAGTGTAGGAGCTTCCGACTTTGCCAGTTGATTGAAAATAAATCTCTAATTAAATTTCTTTTAGAAGCACACATAGGTTACAAACAGCACTGGTATTGCTGTGCTTTCTTGACAACTGTACATGTAAAATATTTAATCATTAGCACATTAATGTTATGTTTAAAACACTTTCATAATATCACTTTGAAAGTATTTGTATTAAATCTCTTTTGATTATAAACATTGTGCTTACAATCAATTCTTTTATTACTCCTTAGATAGCATAACCTCTCTCAAAAGTATTATAAAGTATTAGACCAAGAGTTTAAACAAATAATTAAGAGAGGAAAAAACAAGAAGCTTTTCATTGTCTCTGGACTCACTTTATTGAAAACTATATTTTGTTCCAATCACTGGACTGTACTTTTACAGAAATATACTCATGAAATGCAGTGAAACCAAATTAAGAGCCCTTTCTTACTCAGTAAACCCTTTATACACATTTAAAAATGAATAATTTTCCATTGTGCTCCTGAGGCAGAGCAGTTAGTTTAAACACCTGCATACCTATTTATCCTCAAGATATGCCAAGCTACATATCTGCAGATGGAGTTTACTCTGCGACAGCTGCTATTTTAAACATAACATTATTTTTATTCAGTTGAACTGAAGTCTTAATGCAATTATTTGATAGGATACTTTCAGCAATTTAGTTATAATCTCAAAAATAATGGTTGATGGATACAACAGTCTTACTAAAGGAAGTACTGCATGCTAGAAGTAATTCTTCCAGGAACAGGGAAATTAGGTATAGGCATGGAAAGAACATTAATTTCTATTGTATGTATACATCTCTATTTTTCTTGTCTATCTGCAGGTAGCAAATGACTCTTCTCTGCTATCTATTCACAGCAATTTCTGAAGCACCAAAGCACATCAAAATCAGCTCAACTTTCCCACAATAAAATCAAGGACTCTAATGATATAAGGTCCAAACAATCCATTCTGTGAGCTCTGGTTGGTGAATAACTCCCTGGAGTTTCGCTTATTGAGTTTTCCTAGGATAATTCCATTCAGAGAGGGGTGGTGATGCAGCCTGTTCTGGCCCCACCTTCAATCCTTCTTCTCTCAGGATAGTCCTATACACTCAGGGGCCCATCCATGGGTTTTCAGTGGGGAATTCTGTGGGATCTAAGAGGAGTGGAACGATATCCTGGAGGTCCCAGGGAGGCAATTCTAAACATAAGGCAAGAAAGACCTGCACACAAAATACCCTCCATACGAGGAAATGATCTGGCCCATCATCATGGGGATTACTACTACAAATTTGCATGATGTCTTATAGTAATTTCTTAAAATGGATTATTCAGTCTTTAATAGAAGTTTTAAACTATTGTGATTTCATAGGAGTCAATGCAGTTACATCAGTTTTATTCATGTACCACACAGTGGCAAGTCGAAACCTTGAATTCACAGAATGTTTTTTTAGCAATTACTTTCTAGTGAACTTTTTACTTTTATCCAGTACTGCAGCATCCTAGGATCTGGATAGAGATGAAACAAGGCAAGAAATGTGCATGATATCACATTTAAATAAACCATTAATTTGAGAGGAAATAAGAAAAGGGTCTTCAAATACACTAGGAGCAAGAGAAAGACAAAGGAAAGAGTAGGTCCTCCACATGGCAGGGAAGGAGAACTTATAACTGATGACATCAAGAAAGAAGACGTGTTTAATGACTATTTTCTTTCTGCTTTCATTGAAAAGGTTAGTGATGACCAGATACTCAACACAATTAATATTAGCAACAGGGAAGAAATGCAAGTTAAAACAGGAAATGAACAGATTAAAGAATAGACTATTTAGATAAGCTGTTGCTATTCAAGTTGCCAGGGCCTGATGAAATTTATCCTTGGGTATTTAAGGAACTAGCTGAAGTAATCTCAAAGTTTTTAGCAATTATCTTTGAGAACTCAGGGAGGGCAGGTAAGGTCCCAGTGGGCTGGAGAAGGGCAAACATAGTACCTATCTTTAAAAAGGAGAACAAGAGGAACCAAGGAATTAATAGATCAGTCAGCATAACTACAATATATGTAAAGATAGTGGAGCAAATTAGTACATAATCAATTTGTAAGCATTTAGAGGACAATGGGATTATAAGGAATAGCCTATATGGATATGACAAAAACAAATCATGCCAAACCAACCAAATTGCCATTTTTAGTAGGGTTACTGGCCTGGTGAAAACTGGAGAAACAGTAGACATGTGATATCTTGATTTAGTAAACTTTCGACACAGTCTTACATGACAGTCTCATAAGCAAACTAGCGAAATGTGGTTTAGGTGAAATTACTGTACTCAAGAGTAGTTATTAATGGTTCACTGTCAAACTGGGAGGATGTGTCTAGTGGGGTCCTGCACTAGATCCACTTCTTGTCAATATTTTCATTAATTACTTGAATAATGGAGTGGAGAGTATACTTATAACATTTGCAGATTACACGAAGCTGGGAGGAATTGAAGCACTTTGGAGGACAAGAATAAAATTCAAATTGATCTTGACAAATTGAAAAACTGGTCTGAATTCAGATGAAAGTCAATAAAGCCAAGTGCAAAGTACTACACACAGGAAGGAAAAATCAAATGCACAATTACAAAATGGGGAATTACTGGTTAGGTGGTAGTTCTCCTGAAAAGGATCTGGGGGTAATGTAGAAAACAAATTGAATATGGATCAACAATATGAACTGAAGAAGAGCTCTGTGTAAGGTTGAAAGTTTGTCTCTGTCACCAATGGAAGTTGGTTCAATGAAAGATATTACCTCACCCAACTTCTGTCTCAAGAATATGATGCAATTGCAAAAAAGACTAACATCATTCTAGGATACATTAGTAGGAGTGTTGTATATTAGACAAGTGAGGCAATTGTTCCACTCTCGTTGGCACTGATGAGGCTCAGCTAGAGTGCTATGTTGAATTTTGGGAACTACAAACTGGAGAGAGTTGAGAGGACAGCAACAAAAATAACAAAAGGTTTAGAACACTTGACCTATAAGGAAAGGTTAAAAAAATTGGCCATATTAGTCTTGAGAAAGAAAGACAGAGGGGATCTGGTAACAGTCAAATATGTTAAAGGTTGCCATAAGAGGACTGTACTTAATTATCCTCCATGTCTATGGAAGGTAGGCCAAGAAGTAATGGGCTCAATCTGCAGCAAGGGAGATTTAGGTTAGGTATTAGGGAGAAAAAACTTTCTAACTATAAGGGTGGTTAAGCTCTGGAACAGGCTTCCAAGAGAGGTTGTGGAATCTCCATTGTTGGAGGTTTTAAAGGACAGGTTGGATAAACACCTGCCAGGGATGGTTTAGATTTACTTGGTCCTGTCTCAGTGCAGAGGGATGGACTTGAATTCTTCTTGTGGTCCCTCCTACTTCTATATTTATGATTCCATAAAAGTATTTTGGTATTAACCTGTGAGAAAAATGCCAAAAGCTGTTTTAACTGCCTGAAGCAGCAGTTACGAAAATTGTGGCCTTGACAATCACCATCCATAACATCGTCATGATGTTCATGATCTGATCAACATGATTAGGAGGACCATTAAGATGAAAAACAGGGATCTTGGGTAGGAATGCAAGTCTGATTTTTCTATCTGTTATTAAGGAGTATGTGGATCTGGCTGTAAATAAACCTGGATGTCTGTGTTTTGAGTTATATCTCCCCTACCCATCCTGCAACCACTTGGCCAGTGCTCACAGGATATCAAAAGTTTAAATGTTAGATGTTAAATATGGAGATATTAAATGTTAACTATTCATATTAAATGCCAAGTGTTGGTATTAAGTGAATAATTCTCCCTATGTATAATTCTGCTGTGTTTAAATAAGTTTTATGTATTCATTCTTACTTCTATTCAATATGCAGTAACTACTTTTTTAAAACAAAAATAATTCTTATGTTTTCAAGAATTTCTCCTTGTGTGTGTCAATCATCCTCTATGAATGATCTGGATGATTCATCTGAGCAAGTCTGCAGATGACACTAAACTGGAGGGAGAGGGAGATATGCGGGAGGTTAGTGATAGGGTCCAGAGTAACCAACAAATTGGAGGATTTGGCCAAAAGAAATTTGATGAGGTTCAACAAGGACAAGTGCAGAGTCCTGCACTTAGGAAGGAAGAATCCCATGTACCGCTACAGGCTGGGAACGGACTGGCTAAGCAGCAATTCTGCAAAAAAAAATCCCTGGGATTACAGTGAATGAGAAGCTGTATATTAGTCAGCAGTGTGCCCTCATTGCCAAGAAGGCCAATGGCATATTGGGCTGTATTAGTAGAAGCACTGCCAGCAGATTAAGGGAGGTGATATTCCCCTCTATTTGGCACTGGTGAGGCCACACCTGGAGTATTGCGCCCAGTTTTGGTCTCCCCCAACTAGAGAAGGGATGTGGACAAATTTGAGAGAGTCCAGAGGAGGGCAACAAAAATAATTAGGGGGCTGAGGTACATGATTTACAAGGAGAGGCTGAGAGAACTGGGGTTATTTAATCTGTAGAAGAAAAGGGTGAGAGCAGATTTGATAGCAGACTTCAACTTCGTGAAGGGGGGTTCCAGAGCTTGGTGGTTCTCAATGGTGGCAGATGACAAAACAAGAAACAACAGTCTCAAGTTGCAGCAGACGATACCTAGGTTGGATATTAGGAAACACTGTTTCACTAGGAGGGTGATGAAGTACTGGAATGGGTTACCTAGGGAGGTGGTAGAATCTCCATCCTTAGAGGTTTTTAAGGTCCAGCTTGACAAAGCCCTGGTAGGGATGATTTAGTTGGTGTTAGTCCTGCTTTGAGCAGGCGATTGGACTAGATGACCTCCTGAGGTCTCTTCCAATCCTAATATTCTATGATTCTGTGGAAGGCTGTTTCTGTGTCCTTTCCGGGAGTATGAAGACTAGCTTGCTCTGGGGAGCCCTCTGTGGGTCAGAGACAGGCCCCTGGTAACACCCTGGCAATTCTTTTAGGGCGGGCCACAACTTTATTACCCTTTTTTAAAATTAGAAGCATTATTGTAGGCTAATTTAATTAGCATCTAAAATTTAGTATAACAGTTAGGCCTCAGCTGGAGTACTATGTCCACTTTAGGACACAACTCTTCAAGAAAGATATGAACAAACTCAAGAGTGTCCAGAGGAGAGCAACAAAAATAATAGAAGGTTGAGAAAAACTTGACTCATAATGAAAGATTGAAAGAATTAGGTATTTTAAGTCTAGAAAGGAGAAGACTTAAGAAGGACACGACAACAGTCTCAAAATGTGTACAAGGTTTTATAGAGAAGATTGTTATCAATTGTTCTCTTTGCCCACCAAAAGGCAGGTCAAGAACTAATCATCATAAGGGAGATTAAGGTTAGAGATTAGGAACACATTTTCTAACTCTAAGGCTAGTTAATCATTAGAACTGATTATTTAGGGAGGTTGCAGAAGCCACATAATTGAAGGCTGTAATTTTTTTTAAGAACAGGTAGACAAAACACCCATCAGTGACGATCTACATATACATACGTCTGGACTAGATGACCTTGGAGGTCTCTTTTGAGTCCTATGTTCCAATGATTGCAATAGAACCTACTGGAGAGGATGACATACTGATGGTATACAATATCTTGATCCATACATTGAGTCTAATGCTACTGAAATTTTATCTGCAACAGAAATAAAAATCTACATTTCATAACACTTTCACTATATCCCTAATTTAATGTCTTTCGTATTCAAGTTGTTATTAAAACAGTTTAATCAAAGGTTAAACCTGAAGACGTAGTTTGACTCCAGGTACTACAAAACCCACAAAGTAATAAATTTGGGGAAGAGTAAAAAGTGATGGCTTGTCAGTGAGTGTGATGGAAAGGGTAGCATGAGCTATAGGAGAAAACAGTGAAGGCAAAGATAAGCAGGAGCTTCAGGAAAAGAACCCCAAAATTAGAGAAGTATCAGAATATAGAGGACCGAGTGAGAATTGCAAGGGTAACCATGTGACAAAATGTGCCACAAAGAAATTAACCTGGAACAGTCCACTTTTCCTTATGTGCTCTGAGAGAAAGATGTACTATGATGGAGGGAAATGATGGAGATATACACTAAGGCTATATACAGAGTGAAGGGTTAATCACAAACGGAGCTCCTTGAAATTAATCCTGTAAGTGAATACAATGGCCACCATTTATCTTTGGGTTTCTATAGTGCCAATCAGTAAAGTATCTCAGCATTTCTTAGGTATTACATCTGTTTGGTGATTTCCTAATATATTTCAGAAAGTTTTCTCTTCTCACTTCCTTTGATGCTATCCTTAGGAGAATATGTATATATTTAAATCATCAACACGTATTAATTTGTAGTCTATTCTCAATTTCACAGATACCAATAGCACAGTAGATGCAAAATTGTTAAACGTGTATATTTCTGTACCTGACTTTCAACTGACTCCTACAGCAGTAAATTTACTAATTAACATGTAGCCTGTTAACAACTGTCAATTGACCTAACTGGGGTATCCAAGGCATGCAATTCTTTTCAGATAAAGTAAATATGTTAGTCTTCTCACTCACATCTATACACTTAGACTAGTCAATGGAGTTCCTATTATGGTCTAGGCCTTTTGAATACAGCTGCTGTCAAATGTATGGAAACTATTTTAACTAGTTCACATTTAAAGACACATTGTTTAAAACTAGCATTAAGAAGACTTTCCATAAAAAAATTTGTATTACAAACAATAATTTTAATGCCTTCTGTAATTAAAAACAACTTAAAATATTAAGCTGTCAGATGCCAGCATTCAGTGAGGTTATTTGCCTCTGCTTTACCACTCAGCTGGCTAATTTTGATATGGGATGAAAAGCAGCACAAATCTACTGTGTTAAGTTTCTGAAATTACCATTAATTTAATGCATTCTGTACTGTAAATTAATTAAAATGCTACTGCTTCTTCAAGTTTTCATTAGCTGACATAAATCCCTTTTTGTGCCTGCATTTTCTGAACAAGTATGAAACTCCTAAAATGTCATCTTAAATTTCTCAACTTTCAAATCAATATATTGTTTAAAATTACATTTCTGTGCAGCAGTAGCCTTTTTATTTCTTTATTTTTGCACACATACAATAAGAATGACTTTAATATAGACTTTCCACGTGGTTTGTTTCTTTTATAATGCCAAATAGGCTAAAGACATGTCATAAGTGTTAATCAACAATCCAAAACAAATTTTGGATCTGATCCAATGCCTTTACATTGGGAGCTTTTCTGCTGATTTTACTGAATGTCGCTCAAGCTCTTAAAGACTTTTCTGCACTTAAAGATGCATTTGTGCCCTTAAATGTCCCATTGCTAGAGGCAGTCCTTAGAATAAAGTTTATAGTCCTTAGAAATAAAATGGGGAGTTGATGGAAAGACAGAAACACTATTTCTACTGTCTGAACTGTTCTTTTACAATATAGTCCACTTCTTAGTACCAAGAGAGAAGCGTTTTCCATTGCTAACTGTGAACAGCAATTTTCACAGTTGCCATTGCCACCAATGGTTGCATGTGCTGGTTACATCTCCTATGACAAGTGCTCACTTAAAAATTCCAATGCCCATCTCATCCTATTATTCAGGTGAACAACTCCAGAATGGAATTGCAGCTGAGACCTCTTTGCTTCTGCTATTATGGTGAATTGTAGCATGGGAAAAGATCTTTATGTCTTTTTGACAAATTAAAGCCAAATCAGGCACAGCAAATCAAATGTGCCTCTACGACACTATTACCCATAACAGCTTAGACAATAAGACACTGATTCTGTGACACTAGAGGATGCAGAAGTATTCATTAAACAGCAGAACGGTGTTCATATATCATCACAGCCTCAAGCATTTTCTACATAGGACTAATCAGACAGTTAGGTTTCAGATAAAAGAATGTCTAAACAAGTGGCTGTTGTATATTTGTTTCTCAGCTACTAAAACTGTTTATTTCTAAAGATCTTTGGCATATGGAAATAAAAAATGTATTATCATTCAAAATTATGTTCATGTAGCAGCAAACAGAAAAAAAAATGGGGAGGGAAGGTGAATTAACTTGGTTAATATTGAAACATCTCAATGCAATTCGAGAAAGGCAACAAATTATGACAATGAATCATCATACATTAATGAAAACAAATATTAGGTATCTGTAGAAGGCTTATCCTTGGTATGTTTAGTTTTAACAAGGGAGAAGACAGTATGAACACAAGAATTTTCATCTCATAATGCCTCTTACAATTACTCACAAAAGCAAAGTGAACCTTTTTAATATTTATGCTTTCTTCTAGGAAAACTCCTACTGACCAATAATACCTGCAGCATCCACATAATTCACGATTTTTAAAAATAAGTTTACCATTTTCTAAATATATTGACAATTCTCTATCAATTAAAGTTAGTAACCATGATCAGACATAGCATTTTATTGATCTCATAACTACACAGTCAAGAAAAGTACAAGCAAATAGGACACATTATCTGATCCTACCCCCATTTAAGGTAATGGCAAAACTCAAATTTACTTCAAGGGGAGCAAGAACAGGCACAAGTTGCACTGAGCCATATACATTGATAGATTTTCTTTCCCTTATAGTATATTGTGCAAACGTTAAATGAGTGGTTTTCTACTTTTACAGCTAAATCATCTACCCTCACTGTTTACGGATGCAGCTGGGTGAGAGTGGGGTGCACAGGAGCTGGTTGTGGCTACCTGATTCAGAAGCAATGTTTGGTCTGTCTCAGGTCAGGTGTACTTTATAGCGTGGTGGATGTTTTTGAATAGATACTCTGGCTATGGCCTCAAGAAGTTGAAGTGCAATAGTGCTCCAGCTAGAATCCCTCCTGTCCTGACATACTCCTATGGGGAGCTGGATACATCATTCCAGCTAGGGACACTACCACAGAGTAGTGCAAAGGGACGGGATCACCACAATTTTTTTTTTAATGGGAGGGAGGGAGGGACAGAAAGAATCTCACTCCTCCTGAGCTTCTCTTTCCAAGGGAGGATCTACACACAAACTTGCAACAGAGTAACACAAACTCTGAATTCAAAACAATTTAGCTATTTCAGTCCAAGCCTGCACGTGGACACTCATATCTTGCACAAACCAATTTGAGTCAAACTGACTTCATCTGAAGTACATGTGAACACACACAGGTCTGTGCTAAAACAACTAAAATCAGGTTTAGGACACTGATTTACTTCAATGGTTGAGAATTTGTGGGTTGACCACCCCTTAGGCACTTCCTCGTGATCACTTTAGTAAATCATAAGTCCTGAAGAGCAACAGCATCATCTATTTCTGAGCCCAGGTGAGTCACTTCAGTGATTCATCTGGTCTCTAGTTCTGATAAAAAGTGGCTTCACTTTCACCACCAGAGACCAGGTCTGACACACATTAGAAGAGAAAATTAGCATGTCACTATATCAGTCCCAACCATAAAAAAAACAAGGGTAAACATTGCCAGCACAGAAGCTAAAGTACATGTCAGTTTTTCAGTTCATTGGACAGCTGCCCACTTAGAGCAGAAGGGATTGAAAATTAATCGCTCTCCTGAGGGAAAATATACAAATAAAGCCAGGGAAATGTATATGAATCACCGATAAAATAACAATAGTTCTTACAGTGTTACTTTGACCTGACATTTCAGTTTCTTTTCAATATACCCTGTGCTGCAAAATGTCTTGGATTTAATTTCAAAAGACAGGTTTTATTAGGTTTACCTCACTTACAAAGACTTGCTGTCACTTCTGAGTAGCTTCATAATGTTTCTCTTGAAGAAGGAAGTCATTTAGTTGCCAGATCATGCTAATGCTAGCTGCTTTAGAAATCATTATAATTTTAGTTGTTGATGCTACAGGAGGGAACACATATTACAACAATGTATTAATTAACAAGTACCAACAGCCTTAATCACACTGTCACTAGGATAAGGGTGTTCTATGCTATATTCCTTCTCAAGCAACTATCAAGAGATTCTGCCTGGAAACTGACCAGCTGCTAGGTCCTATCTGTTTTTATCCACTAGGTCTAACAATATTCACCTCATAATTAAATTATTTATGTAAGGTTATCCAGTTTCTAATTGCATTTTTAGAAACACTGAAACACTAAAACGTATGCCCTTTAAATGTTTAATTTGCAATTACTTGCTAAATATTTTTCCATACATCATGTTATTGTGTATTAGCCTGAATGTGTGGTTTCGTTTATCATTCTTATATGAGCACAGTTGCACTTTCCTTGCCTTGCCTTGCCTTTAATTTTCTGCCTCCTGCTATTGCTATCAAAAAAGAGCAACACTAGAATATACAGAGTACGTGATCCTATTGATGGAATGCTCTCTCTTAAGACCTGAAGATATTTTTCTAGGGTGACCAGATAGCAAGCACGAAAAATCAGTATAGGGGGATAGAGGGTAATAGGTGCCAATGTAAGAAAAAGCCCTGGATATCAGGAGTGTATAAAATGAGGACATCTATGTTTGACTTCAGACTACACCACTTCTTTTCTCAAAATATCTGGCCACCCTATAATTATACTCTTTCATGCTATAAATGCTGTGTTTCCATACCCCATTAGCTGAGTTCCATGTGTGTGTGGTCTTAGAGAGGCCTGGCGAAAGTGAATATTCTTTTTGAGGGTGATGCCACTATCACTAGCTTCAGTGGAAACAAGCTGTGTGAGGGCTCTGGCTGCATTAAAGAATTGTTGGGATTTTTAGGACAAAGTGGTTCCATCTCCTTTATTTGGATACCTCTGATACTACAGTATAAAAGAGCTAACATCACCTTCTTGATCATGGCCTGACGTCTGTATGTTCAGCTACCACTTGAGGTACCTGCTGAATGTGAGTTCTGTATATCCCAAGAAACTGGGGATGTGGTGGAGTGCTCTGACGAAAGCCCAGTGCTCCTCTGGAGGTGGTTCAGTCTCTGTTTGTAGGCCTTATGTTACACTACAATCAACCTCCCTTTGCCAGCATTTGTAGTTTTGTTCAGAATCTCAGCAGGGCCTCATTCTCATCTCTTCTTTGAGGTAAGCAATGTGAAAGTGACAGGGCTTTAGAGGGAGGAATAATATAGGCAGATTGGGATTCACAAAGAAAACTCCCAAGCTGCTAAGAGGAAATGTTCTTGATTTTGTTCAGCCATTCCTCTACTTTGGATGTACTAAAACAAAGTACTACTGCAGGAAAAGAGAAAAAAACCCTTGTGTGTTTCAATCTCACTTTCCTTTAAAATTTATAATTGGTATCTTCTTTATCCTTCAGCTTTGAACTACTGGAGCAAGTGCTACAGTTTAATTAATCATTACCGTTTTTATAAGGTGTAATTGGCCTTACCCATAGCTCACTAAAACAATAGTATAATAATTCTGACAGTCCAGTCACATGACAAGTTCATACACAATATTAGCAGTTTAGTTCCCTGGAAATTAAATGGGTGAATATTCTGTACAAAAGGAGATGAAACAGTGTCACAGTCAGCAACCATTTGTCAAGTGTGTACCTAGAAAAAATTTCTAAAGAGGAGCAAATAGACAGTTTCTAACCTCATTACACCCTATTCAGCACAACATATGTCAAGTGTTTGCACTAGGCAAACTGACATTTTAGATTATGGTAACCTAGCTTAGAAACTGGATATTTCTAATATAATTATTCTATATCTGGTCCCTTCTTTAAACTGTAGGCAAAGAAAGAATAGATGCCAAAGGAAACAGCTTCATTTCCTCAATTTTTGAAATCCAAATGTGCGTGAGAGGAGAGAAGTTTCTTTCTTTGCCTCTCCTTCACTCCTAAAAATACTTTGATAAAAAAATAGCTGTATTCTGAAAAACTCTGTGTAAAATGAAATAAGACACCTGCCTTATATCAATCATTGTAAATTTTCCTACCCTGTGTTAGCTGATTTGGGCTTCCCTGCTATACTTGGCACTTCCTGTAATGCAGAGAGTCAAACTTGCAAGTTGAATGTTCTGCCTGTGACTGACAAGACAGTTTCCAGCAGGTTGGATTTTCTCTACAGTGGTCTTCACCTCTCACCTGTTTTTCTTCTCTTCAGTTCTCCAGTGTTTGTTTATTTTCTTTACCCACTGTTCTGACTTCCTCTTTCTTTCTTCCATTTCTTTCTCCCTTTTCTCCTTTTTTTTCTGTCCATATTCTCTCCGCATTTTGCATTGAACTACATAAGCCCAAGAACTTTATTCATTTATTTTTAAGAAAACTATTTACCACTGGAATTTTTATTCTTTTCTCTTTAAGCAGTGTGTTCTTAGGGCCCCTTCTTGAATTAATCCCAGGGTAGCTTCTTTACTGCTAATGAACTGGCCACAGTCCCTTATTAGAGATAACAAACTGGTTCAGCCTGATTGGACTAACCTTGTTATCTCTAACCTGGCCCTTGCCTCTTATTTATTCCTGCCCCTGGATATTTCCACTGCATGCATCCGTCGAAGCGGGTATTAGCCCACAAAAGCTTATGCTCTAATACTTTAGTTAGTCTTTAAGGTGCCACAGAACTCTTGGTCACTTCTGCAATTCCAGACTAACACGGCTAGCTCTCTGATTCTAGTCCTAGACAGCTCACCCTGGGAGATCGGTTGACTGACTTGACTGGTGAAAATTATGTTGAGTCTTGGCCTTAGCCAAGAAAGGCTGTAAAGAGATGAATGGTGAGCAAGACAACTAGCTCCTTGCTTTCATAGTCTATTTCCAAGGCAGCATCTACATTTGTTTCTATGAAAGAGGCTAAAGACTGAAGAATCAAGTCTAAAGCGGAATGAGCCTCAGAACTCCACTCTGGGAGAAGCGCAGGTAGAGGCCTGTCTCTTGAAAAGAGCGCCTATGGGAAGATCACAGGTGCAGCTCACCTCTGAACTGGCACATCAGTCAACATGTTTTTTGAAGATAATAGGTCTTATCAAACACACCAATTTAATTATTTGATGAGATTCTGGTTGATAAAAGTAACTGCAGAGACAGAATAGACTTTTTGTAAGGCATTTTATTTGGTAGTGTACAACATTCTAATTTAAAAAATAGCACTATACAAATCAATCAATACCCTTTAAATGGATTAAGAACGGTCTAACTGACAGATGTCAAAAAGTATTTCTCAGCAGTGAACCATCATCTAGTGAGGGATGTGGAGTTCTGCAAGGACTGGTATTAAGCCTCAGGCTATTCAACATTTTCATCAGTGATCCAGAATTAAATATAACATGCTGCTTATAAAATTTACAGGTGACACAAAGAATGGTGGAGTGGAAATATTGATGAGGACGGAACAGTGATGCACAGAGATCTAGACTGCTTGGTAAACTGAGCCAGTTCAAACAAGATGTGTTTTAAGACAGCCAAATGCAAAGTTATACACCTAGGAACAAGGAAGCCAGGACACATCTAAAGAATGGGGGACTGTATCCTGGAAATCACTGATTCTGGAAAGGAATTAGGGAACATAGCGAACAAGCTCCCAGTGCAATGCTGTAGTGTAGATGAGTGCGAAGGTGACTCAGGAGACCAACTCCAGAGAATTAAAAAAGGATGTTGAAAAATTTGAGAGGGTGCAGCAAAGAGCCACAAAACGATTTGAGGGCTGGAGAAAATGTCTTACAGTCAGAGATTTAAAGAGCTTATATGTTTAGTGTATCAAAAAAAGAAGACTGAGCAGTGATTTGATGTCAGTGCAAAAAGTACCTTCATGGAGAGAAACACTGGGTTCTAAAAGGTTCTTCAATCTATCAGAGAAAACCATAACAAGAATTACTGGCTGGAAGCTGAAGCCAGAGAAATTCAATTTAGAAATTAGGCACATTTTTTTTTAACTGTGAGATTAAGCACTGGAACAAACTACCAAAGGAAGTGGTAGATTTTCTATTTCTTGTTGCCTTCAAATCAAGACTGGATGCCTTTCTGGAAGAAATGGTTTTGAAAAATGCAAGTGATGGGGCTCAACCTATGGCAACTGGGTGAAAAGTAATGGCCTGTGATATTCAGGAGATCAGACTAAATAATTGAATGGTCCCTGCTGTCCTTAAACTCTACGAATTGCACTGCAGCTGTGTTGCAGAGTTAGAGAACAAAACACAGATTTCCTGACTCCCATTCCTCTACTTTAACTGCAAGCCTGCTTTCCACCTCTTAACTCAGAAAAAGAGAGTGCATTACAGAACAAAATACAACAGAAATGGATCAATACAAATGCTAGCGGCTGCATTTTAATCACAAGAACCATAGATTCCAGGATTTATTTTCAAAATACATCAGTGACTGTCCATTTTGGGGATTTGTGTGGGAGGGACATTATGTTAAGCAGGTGAATCAATTTAACTAGTAAATTTTTAATTTCTAGGTGTGTAAAGAAGGCCATTAGAGAACAGAGTGCTGTGACACAAAGGCCCTAACTAGCGAATGTTTACTTAAAGCTTTATTTTTTTTCAGGGGTTGCAAGATTTCCCCTCCCATCTCCATAATTTGGGGAAAAATGAACTTTTTAAAAGAGAACATTAAGATTTATATTAATCTGGATTGACAAAGGTCAGTTTTGATATGAAGCAAATTTGACCATATATCACAACAGGGATCTAATTAGTTGCACTAAAAAAGGAAATGCTGTTACTTTCAATACAAAGCCAAATGCATACAACTTGATTAGACCAACAGACCAACCCTGTGGAAGACAAAGACAGCAGGACTTTGTGGAAGCATCAGATAATAGACACGAAATTGAATCCACATGTCACAGCTCCAGTCCTTCCCTTCTTTTATGTCCACAACTTTTGCCCTTTTCGCTCTTCAAACCACCAACTTTTTTTTTTAAAAAAAGAAAAACCTACCACCACCACCGCTACAAAGACAACAGGAGAACTGAGTTCATTTAGATTCGACAAATATTATAGTGGCTTGTTGTGCACTATGAATAGCTAAAAAAAATCAAATTTCATCAGCAACTCTGTCAAGCTGCATTCCAAAGTCAGTTTATCACTGCAGTGAATACCTAGACATTTATCTTCCCTAGCTAGGTTAATCTTGTGTTCCATAATTATCATGACTGTCATAAACACTTTGAATTCTGTTCCTGAAGTTTTGAATGCTGCCATTTTTTGGTGAAACTGAGCATAAAGCAGCACATCTTGTGTCTAGCTGAATGCAGGCAAGCAAGGATTAAAAATATCTTGCACTTGAGATTGTGCTTCACAATAGAGCTTTGCAAAGCTCAGCAGCTTTGGTTTAGAGGTGGTTCTGTTCACTTTTATCTAGAGCTGTAGCCCTTAAAACTTGCAAATTATCTTTGATGATTAAATAAAGTTGCCTCAATAATTACAGTATTCCTAGTGGGAAAAGTGTGGAGAGTACTGTGGATATTGGGGTAGCCAGGCCCACCAACGGGGAGAGGGCAAACAGAGCAATTGCTCAGGGGTGCTAGGAGCCCAGGTATCCAGCTGCCCAGCAGCCAGGAGTCCCAGACCTTTTAAAATCACCCAAGCAGGCTGCAGGGCTCCTAGACGCACACAAGGTGTTACCGGCGGCGGCAAATTCAGCCTGTCGGGCATGTGGAAGCCCTGGCCGTGCTGGAAGAGCGCACCCAGCAGCGCAGCCAGCAGTTCCCAGCAGCTTGACCCATTGACAATTCTGCCCTGGAGCCCAGAATTGCTGTCAGCAGGCCTGAGGGTTGCCTTATCCAGGGCAAAACTGAGAGGTGTTTATGGGTGACCTCAGCATTTATGTATGTACAGGTATTTATGTTATTTGCAGGATGTGCCTCTTACAAGCTTCTAAAGTCATTTACAGAAAAATAGCCAGACAGTATTAGGGGATACACACAAAATACAGTTCTGTAGATAAACTAACTGCTTTGTAACCCCACTCAGTGGGAGCCTGGGTGGACAGATACAGCAATGCCTCAACTGTGCCTGAGGGCTAAAATACTCATTTGAACAAGGAGAAAGGGGGTGGGGGACGGGAATACAGGAGCCATGAAACCCACTATGAGAATGCCCTGACCCTCACCCCCATCTCCCAGATATACTGGAGATGGAAGTATCTAGGATTACATGCCTGATTGTCCCAAGCAATCCCAGGTGTCAGGGTAAGAAACTGAGAGAGGAGGTCCATAATTTACACAGGTCACAATCAAAAAACAAACTCAGGTCTTTGTCATTCCGTGAAGGCGATAGAGGGATCTGTCTTCCCTGCAACCACTAGATCTCTCAGTGACAAAGAGTCTGGTAGCACCTTATAGACTAACAGATGTTTAGGAGCATGAGCTTTCATGGGTGAAGACCCACTTCGTCACATGACTGTCGTGGAAATCTCCAGAGGCAGGTATAAATATACAGGCAAGAGTCAGGCTAGAGATAACAAGGTAAATTCAATCAGGGTCCTCCCAGCAACTGATTAGAGGTGTGAACACCAAGAGAAGAGAAACTGCTTTTGTAGTTAGGGAGCCATTCACAGTCTTGGTTTAATCCTGAGCTGATGGTGTCAAACTTGCAGATTAAATTTTTATTTGAAGTATGGCCTTGAAGTTTTTTTGCTGCAGAATGGCTGCTTTTAAATCTGCTATTGTGAGTCCAAGGAGCTTGAAGTGTTCTCCTACAGGTTTTTGTATATTTGTAGATCAGCTGCTAAGAGTGGGCCTCATCCTCCTTGATTGAATTTACCTTGTTATCTCTAGCCTGAATCTTGCCTATATATTTATACCCGCCTCTGGAGATTTCCACAACAGTCATCTAACGAAGCGGGTCTTCACCCACGAAAGCTTATGCTGGACATAACAGCTAAGTGGGAGTAGCTCCCAAAATTATTTTTTCTTTCTAACAAGTTTTTGGGTTTTTTTTTAATTAAAGCACATTGTCTTGGAGTCAGTTCCTGGTTCCACTATAAATTTTTTGTGTGACCCTTTAGCCACTCTGAACACCTCAGTTTTCCCACCTGTAAAATGAGAATGACAACACATCTCTGTCAGGTGGATAACTTAAGACTAAATTTATTCATGTTTGTAAACCCTACTAAGACCTCCGGATGGAAAGCCCCCACTGTTTCTGCTGAGTATGAGTACGATTGTTTAGAAAGGAGGAGTGTGTGTGTGTTTGTCCTACCCTTTTATATTTTCCCCTCTCAGAATTTCCACAATCTTCCAAAATCCCATTACTCAAAGCGACATTGTATTGGTTTACAAGATCTATCCAAGCTTCCTGAAACCTTTCAGAGAGGGAAATTAATGAATTTGAAATTATGAAGGGGGAGAGGAGGGATCTGTGTCTTTCAATAAACGTAACCGAAAATAAACTGATTATTCCCTTCTCCCCACAGAACACAGTCTTTTATTCACATTCTTCCTAAGGGGGAAGAGGAGAGGGGCAGAGTTGTCATTAACCCACCTGTTGCATAGTATGCAAGAGTTATCTCACTGGAAAGAACCAAAAATGGAATGGCATGAAGTCACCCTTGGCGTCCGCTGTGAGAGTGGCAATATGCCAAAATTAAATGGAAAACTCAAAGCCACAATCATCATTAGGATAAACAATGATAGAGTAAGCTGAGAAAATATGCCACAATTACCCACCACTTTCCCAGCTGAACTGGAAACATCTGAGCTGAGGAAGAAGGAGACGTCTTCCAAATGTGGAAATAAATTAAAGTACACAGGCAAGCAGAAAGTGTACAAGAGGAATCTTTTTAACTCTGCAGAAGCCTTAAGAAAAATCCTCCTCCTCCCCCCCCCAATCAAACAAATACTTTTTTTGTGTGAAAAACATATATTTGAGCGTAAAGAAAAGCTGAATGGAACAGCAGGGGAAAATCACATAGTAAGATGAACTTAACTTTGTTGGAGGATGCTACACAATGTAGTAATTCTAACTATGATGGCAGTAGCTGCTGGAAAGCCTGATGATGAGGTGGAAAGGGTATTTGAAAAGAAAGAGGCAATAATAGCCAATGAAAGGAAGGCCAAATATATGCATAATAAGTAATAAAATAAGTCATCCACTATGAGATGATCAATAACAAGGTGAGTAAACAAGTAGACACTGGGCAATGTAACATGACAGCAAACATTCCCACAGTTGTTGAATAATTAAAAAAAAATCAAGGGCATGTAACTCACATCCACCACATATTCTGCAGCTTAACAATATCAGACAGGACAGTCAATGTGATACATACAGTTCAAAGTGGCAGCAATGTACCTGCCCTGTGTTTTTTGCACTGCTTGAATCTAATCTTGCTCAACTTCAGACAGGATGACAGCAGCATGCAAAATAGGCTGCTGTGATACTGAATATACGCAAGTCATTCCAGCCTTTCTTTGAGAGCCACAGCAGCCAAAACATTTTGCCTTGCAGCTCAGGAAAAAAAGATACCCATTTATTCAACATAGGTCTGACCAGGCACTGTGAGTCTGAATGTCAATCGCACACCCCAAGGAAGGGTGGAAATACAACACAGACAAAGAAGGGGGGAAAGAGGAAGTGAAATCAGATGAAAGGGAATGAAACGAAGAAGACAGATGGGGAAAAAGTAAACACAACAGATCCTACAAATAAACAAGAGAGAGATGAGGAGTGGAGGGAACAGAGAAAAGAAAGAGAAAGATGAACAAAGACAGGGAGACAGAGTATATTAGATTTTTTGATATTGAGTAAAAAAATGTAATGCCAAAATATTACAATGAATGAACATACATATAATGTTAGGGTATATGGGAAAATATTTTATGAGTGCCCCCATCTTCCCCTTTGGCTAAAGTATAAGCAAGGAAACGTATTCATTTTTCAACATATCATTAATTGCTGTCAAGCTGACAGCCAGTATGGTGAACAAAAGCCTCTTTTCAGTAATGGTATGGAGAAAGGGTAAAAATGTTGTGAAATAACCAGCTCTCAGGGGAAGTTTCTTCCTAACCACCTTCAGCTTGCAGTCGGCCTGTGCCGTGAAGCACAAGGGTTCATAAAATCTTTTTTGTTTTATGTCTATCATTTGTAATTGTGGATGTGCTCATTATCCATAAAAATGTCAAATACTTTTTTGTATCCTTTCCTGACCCCAATAATATCTAGTGCCAGGGAGTTCCACTGGTTAATTATATATTGTGCAGAGAATGTATTTTCTTTGACCAATTTTTAATAGATTGCTTTTCAGTTTCATTCAGTGTCTCCTTGTTCTTTTATTAATCAAAAAAGATAAATAGGAACTCCACATTTGCCTTCTCTATACCATTCTTCTCAATCTAGCTTCAGCTAGAAATTTTCCAAGCCTCTAATTACTTCCATTTTCCATTTCTATGTCCCTTCTATAGCCTCTTTGAGATAAGGTGAGCAAAAATGAACATTCTATTTCAGGTAACAGCATATTATTCATTTTTATAATGGCATTATTCTCTTTTCAGTATTATTGTCCATTCAACTCCTTCTGCACCCTAACATTTTCATGCTGAACAGAGATTTTAATTGAGTGCCCACAGCTATGCTTATGTCTTTTTCCTGAATGGCTACAGTTAATTTATAACTCAGTAACCTGTAAGGGGAAAGCTCTCCAAGTTTGCCAGGCCTCAGGGGTCCAAGCAGAGCTTCAAATTCAGTGGAGAGAGGAGCTGAACATTTGAAAAGAGTTATTTTGGAACTCATAAAAAAAAACCTGAATAATTCAAAATGTGAAACAGTCAATCATTTAAAATGGTAAGATTTATTTTGTCAACATGTTATCAATAAATACACCCTCTTTTTTTCCTAAACTAAGGATTTACCAGTACCTCATTTAAATGCATGGTAGGGCCCCAAATTTCACCATGTGTCATAGCCTTTTTTCTTTTTTTAAAAAAAATCCCATTCATAGGTTCTAATCTGAGAATCAACCCATTTTTCCACTCTACACTTCAATCTCTTTTAGACCAAGATACTAAAAGGAGTACTTCATGAACAGACATCACCGACTCCACTGGGCTCCTGGGGGGGTGGGGTTTCCACCCAATAGAACCAGCTGTAAGATCACCAGTGGGTCATTCAGTTATCATATACATGCACATCACTGTGTTTCAGCATCTCCCCTATTTTTGAACAATTTGCTGCCACTTTATTTAACAATTCACCTTCCCTCTTCCATGCGTTACAGTTTCTGTACATTAAAGGGACAGAGCCTCTAAAGCTGTTCTGCAGGAAGAAACTATCAGTGCTCAGAACCACTGAATAGAATAACTGAATAGGTGAATAAGGGAACAACTCATTTTAGTAATTATTTTATTCAAGATTTTTCTCTTTCCTCCTCTTTTCATCCCATCTGCTCTCCCAAGGGAATAAGCTTAAAAACTGTCATGCCAGTTGCTCCCTAAGGTTAACAACATTTACTATAATAGTCAACTTCAGACCTGTGCTATTAAATAGGCTGTTAATAGGATTACAAGGGGCCTGCCCCTTGAGGGCCTGATTTGTTATTTTCCTGCTTTGAGCCAAATGCATCCACCATGAGAGCATTAAGCGAAGAATCACTGAAAATGTATACAAAAAGTAAGAAATCCTTTTTTCAACATTCATAGAAAAGGTCCTCTTTGATGTGTTCTTTAAACCAAATTTCCATTTATATTCTTTCACTTTTTCTATATCATTTAATGTTTCAGAAACTCAACTCAAGCAATGATTACGTAACAAATACAAATAGATCAATTTTAAGTAAAGTCCTCCTCCCCCTGATCATTAGAAATGTGATGGAGTCCTTCACTGCATGAAACCTAGTGCCAGCCAAAAAAGATTAAAAGTTCTATTTTACCTAAACAATAGTGACTAAACTGCTGAATAACCAATGCCTGGTAAACAGTACAGTGTCCAAAAAAACTCATTAAAAACTTCAAAGAATGTTCCTATCCAATGGAAATTCCTAAATCCCAGGAATTAAATCCATGCTCTCTTACAGACAAACCAGCTTGCCCTGCACTGATGCAGTCAGATAATCTCATAACCTCTCATATAGCTTCTACACTCTGCCTACAGTAATGAGAGTACAGGCCACTCTATTACTTTATTGCAAGAGATGGGACCACTGTGGAGCACTCACAACCTAATCAGCAAGATAAATAACTTACATGTGCTAAATACCATCTCATAGCACACAAAGAGATACCACAGATCTCATCTGAAAGCACATGACTGCAGTAAATATTAACATTTCATTCCAGCATGGGGTGGGTGTGTAATTTAATGCTTTCAGCTGTAAGGAGAAAAATTAGTGCTAGTTTCCATAAATATCCTTGGACTAGCCTCCCAGAGAAACCGATTAAGAGGTGAACCCAGTTTCCTCACTAACCAATTTAAGGATCTTCTGTGACTCAGAGGCCCACTGGTGGTTCACTACTCTGTGTCAGCAACTCTTGTCATGATATCTATCCAAAATGTGGCATGTGATATATCACTGGAAAACTAATAACTCACTGATCATTAGTATACTGTGGGATGTATGTATTGTAAAACTACAAAGGACTTTCCAAATACACTTGCAACACATATTGATAAAGCACCTCCTGTTCCAGACAGAGGAATGTGGTTACACTTGCTTAAATGTGTCTCTGAGGTAAACTAGCCAACGTGTGACCAAAGACAAAGAAAGCTCATTTACATGCAAGGTAAACAAAGCCATTAGAAGAACTAGTGGGCAGAGATGAATACATAATACAGACAGGGGATAGAGAAGTCTTCCTGCCTCCTGAAGTAGGGTCAAAGAACTTTGGGAAGGAAATATGGCAGCTACACGCCAGGAGAAGAGCAGCTGATTGTATACAGTATTACTGTATTATACGAGTGTATCAAATGAGGTTTTTTATGAAAGCCTGCAGCATCCTCATGATTAATAGCACTGTGAAATTATACATTAACACTAACTAGGAATTATGGATAGGCACTGGTTATATGCTTTAAAATCTGGGACAAAACACAGGGAATACAGATTTTCTCCTAAACAGGGAGAGTAGAAAAAACAAGGGAACAAGGGAAGGTAGCTATCTACCAGTCTCAAACATAAACTAATCAGCAAGGAATCAAAATAATAGAAGCCTATTTACATACAAATCAACAGGAGGATAGGAAATCAACAAGAAGGGAAGAGCAGCAGGAAGCTGCCTCATGTAACTTTGGGAGATATAAGCAGAAATGGAAAGCCATTTTGGATCCATCACTTGTGGAATTCAGGTGTCCAAAACTCATCACAGAACATTAGATATTTCAACCAAGGGGTCTGAAGCTCCTGAGAACTGAGTTTAGGTGAGAAACTTGTTTAGGCAAAGACTGTAAATTGCTGCATTTAAATTTGTCTTAAAAGCACATTTTTACTTTTGTTTTTTTGTCAGCCTTCCTATTTTTATTCCTTATACTTGGTATCACTTTAAGCTCTGTCCTTTTGTTAAATAAATGTTTTGCTGTAAACCAATTCAGTGCTGTGATTGAAATAAGAATGTAAATCCCAGTTAAATTAATGAGCTGCAGCTTATTGTCTCTTTTAATGGAGCAGAAAATTTAATAACTTGTGAGTGTTCACTGAGGGGGCCTGACATTGCAGGGAGACATCTCTAGGGAACTCAGAAGATGGGGTTCGCTGTTTGTTACCAGCAAGGCAAGGTTTGGTCTGACAGAGTCCAGAAGAGTCTGCTCACAAGGCAGACAAGCTCGTGTGTCAGGGAGCTGTCTTGCAGTTTAGCAGTAGTAAAACTTTCACTTGCTGAGGCTGAGAGGGGTGAAACAGTTACTCACAATTCTGGCAACCGCCACAGATTGCCATTCCCCTTGCTTTCTTTGCAGATGGAGGGAATGCTTCCTATTGGTTCGAAAGAGCAACTAGAAGTCTCTAGATTCCACTTTTGATTTTGCCACTTGATCTTTGTGTGTGACCTTTTCATCCCTGAAATGAGCCATTTGAAAACTACCTCACAGCTTGCTGTTTGAGGGTCAAATTCATCCCTAGGCTGCTGTACAAATCCAAAGCATGATAAAAAAACCCCAAGGACTCACAACCCAATCCTGTTTGTTTCCTCAGAGGTACACAACAACTCTAGACAGCTTGTGGTTTGGTTATGTTTACCCTTGCCCTCACAATGTCCCAGCAATTGACACGACACCACTGACATTGTAATAATGCCAGTGAAAAATGTTAATGACAGCACTGGGCAGGCAGAAAGAGGGCAAGTTTCAGGTCCTCTCTTCAATGTAACCTCCATGCTCGCTTCCCCAACATACTTATTCCTGAAAGCAAAATACAAGGCCCAAAATCTCTTCAAAATTCCCTGCTGCGCTAGAACTGTCACTAAATCCAAATATCACTTGCCATAAGGCACATAATACACTCTTGGGGTCTTCAGTCTACTACTCCTATCCTTCCGCATTGTTAGCCAATCACCACTCCCCTTTAAAATAAACCAATCGACCAACTCCTGAATGGCACATCTTCTCTTCCTCCTCATGTAACGGTTGCATACACAAGACCTCCCAGATAGGTATTGTTTACTCCCTAATGGCCTGTCACAAGAATCCAGAATGTGTTTTGATTCAGGAAGGTACCATAGTGATTAGTATCTCAAGCAGTGTCATTAACAACAAGCTTTATTAAGAATAGAAAAAATCCAGTTAAAACAAAAGAAATAGGCTGCATAACGTATCTCTTCTGAAGTGCTGCAGGTACTCAACTATACGAGGACAAGTGATGTTTCCAGGATTAAACCATATTATGCATTCCAAACTAGTGTGACCTTTCCTATTTGTCTCTTTTTTTCCACTAACAGTTTGGCTGGGCAGCCTGGCCTAAATCCCACCCTGCACCAAGATCTTCTTTGACCAGAAAAGGGCAGGGTAGCAGAGAGGGAGCTGGTTACAGCAGATTCTCAGGTTTCAGATTCTCTAATTTACACCAGCTGTCTGTGATACCGAGGAGACCATATGCCAGTTAAGCTTAAGCATCCTGCTTCTAACTCAGTTCTTCATGCCCTGATGCTACAATGGGGATGGCAGTTGATGTATGAACCAGATATGTTGGTTTTATGCCAATTGAGAGCTCCCTCATGCTGGATAAATTTTCATCTGACCTGTTAGGGCTGGATTCTGGCCATTTTGTGCTGCCTTAGTGACTCACCTCTGAGCTGCAACAGAGGGAGAGGATCTGAACCCTGCCTCCAGTTTCATAGAGTGTAACAGGGTGGATTGCCCTATATGCATAAGACCCTGGGGCTAACAAACCCTGATTACATAATGAGACACACTCAAGAGGGATCAGATGAGTTCCCTATAAGAAGCAGCTGAAAGCTATGGTGGGGTGGGATGCCCAAGCAAATGAACTAATTAGCATAAACAGGCTCCAGAAGAGAGTCCTGGGATGTGGGACTGAAACTACAGGCAGGAAAGGCCCAGGAGTGACCCAACTGGGAGGCAAAATGGATGGATTTGATTTTGGAATTTTAAATTTTACTTTTGAGTTTAGTCTAGCAGAATAAACCCAGACCCCAAAAAGGGGTATTGTGATTGGATGAGCAAAAGTGTGTGGAGCCTGCGTAAAAGCGCCTGGAAGAGAGAGAATAAAAAGTTTTATGGAGTCACCATTTCCCTTTTCCCCTCATGTCATCTCATTTAACGCCACCAATCCATTGTAATTTCTGGTGTCTCCATGGATGAGTTTACCCAGAGGGAGGTTTTTCAGTCTCTCTCTCATGTCATGTGTACTGTATGTCTTCTGAAAGCCTTCAGGACTATATTGAGTGAATTGGATAAACACTGAGGTTCCTAATTTTCCATGTAAGTTCCTTTTGTAGTGTATGTACATGATTCACGCCAGTCTGCCCCACTTTCACTGCTTGCTTCAAAATAAGCATTTCCCCCATCCCTCCAAGATCAGTCTGCTCTTTGCTATAGCCTAACCATCATACTTCTGCATGTTAACTTTCCTGGCTTGAGCTGTTAACATCAATTCATCTGCCTGTTTGTCTTGCACCTGAATGTGAAGTGCAAGACTCATTTAATTCCTATAATTCCTCTCATCATTAATTTGACTATATTAAATATGATTTATTGAGAGATTAAAGTCAGTCTATCTGTCACCACCCAAATTGCATGAATATGAATTCACCAGTGACAGGAGAGAGGTTGGCAGATGTGCTGGGCCCTGCTTTTTGACAAAATCCACATGCTCCCTGCATTCAGAGCAGCTACTTGATCTTTTGATTCCCCTGTGTAAAGAGGCCTTAGGCCTTGCCAGAGATCGACACCGCTGTGATCAATGCAGTGGGGGTGAAGACCCACTAACTCAACTGCAGAATGATCTCCGGTTGACTCTGATGCACCACTGGAATGAGAAGATTAAGGTAAATCGATGGGAGAGTGTCTCCTGTCGATGCAACACAGTGAAGACACTGGGAAAAGTTGACCTAAACTACGTTATGCTACTCATGTATCTGGATTAGTGTAATTTAGGTCAATTTACCATGGTAGCATAAACAAAGCTTAAGAAAGTAGAGGACCTAAGAGCCACTTAAGGAGCCCCAGAATCACTATAGAAAAGGTGGCAATAAATTCTAGCAGTTCCAACAAACCTTGGATATGCATCTGAACTGTAAGAGGTTTACCTGAACCAAATCTCCAAATTTTCTGAAGTCTCATATGAGTGATTCGGTCACTATCACCTGGCAGCTCTTCAGTAGCCAACTTGGAATAAAATGGTGGTCTCTCAGTTTCTAGAAGGCAGGTGTTCCTATCTCAAACACTTCCTTCACATTTAGCTCCCTTATTTACAGTCTTCTCAGAAAGTGGAATGAGCATAGGGAATGAGCTTCATCCATTGTTTCCCTAAAATGGCCTCTCCAGAAGAAAGCCAAAGGTGGTAGGGATAAACTTTGCAGAGATGCAGTCATGTTGTGGATATATAGAGAGATTTCAATTCCAGCACAGAAGAGATCTGGGTAGCAAAGAGGGAGCTGGTTACAACAGATTCTCAAGTTCTAGCGGCTCTAGCCCAGATCCAATATATGTCAATATAGCACTTTTCAACAGTACACACACTGCTTAATGGAAAAAAACACCTTAAGCCCCACAGTGTTGAGGCCAACACAAAATCCCAGCGAATGTGTTAAAATACCCAATGTCAGCACTGATTCATCTCTCCTCAACAGCCTTATTGCACCTTGCATGTTTGTACAATCACTGCGGCAAGGTGTTAGTCCACACACCTGCACTATGAAATTCTTCCTGATAAAAGTGAGATCTCCTTTTACCCAGACCATAACAATAAGCTGTTCTGCAGTGGTTTCCACCTGACTGAACCAACAAGACATCCTGAGTTGTCAGAAACCATTATGAGGCATGAACCAGCAGCCTTGTTAATTGGTCCCATAATATGACACTCTTACCTTTCCCAAATCATCTAACCTGGTTCTCTCTTTCAGTACTCTGCTTTTAGTTACAGTACAGAAGGCTACTCACCCAGAAATGGCAAAAAATACGACACACTGCATCTTCCCTCCGGGCACCTCAAAGACAACGATTCATGTTATACCCCATGAGATTGTTATTTCCATTTTACAGATAGGGAAAAGAGCACAAGGAGGGTAAGTAACTTGCTTAAGGTTACATGCAATGTAGTTTATTTTTGCTTTGGCTATCTATTAGGGAAAGAACAATTTGGTGTATCAATTCGAAAACATCCACAATGGCCTAACGTATTTCATGATCCTTTCTTATTACTACTTGCTGATCTGCCCAATCCCGTAATCTGGCTGCACCAGTGGCACATCTGAGTAGCTGTCCTCATCCTCAGTAAATCTGACACCATAATCTGAACATTCAAACACTGTACTTGACAACCTTTTTTAGCTATACAAAAGCTAACATTGTGGGAATTAAGTTGATAAAATAAGTAATAACTTAACTGACAAAAGTCTGAGTTAAGTGTCATAAAGAAGGAAGAAAGGTAATGTTAAATCAGAAAATGTGAAGTCACATTTGTGCTTTAGTGCATATCATGTAACAAAAAAAGAAAACCTATTTCTATTTTCTGTAAATTCTAGCTTTAGTCAACGCTCAGGTTTTCAGCTTTATTTTTGAGGCTACAAACCAGACACTCGGTATTCATTATATATAGCTGTAGGATGTAAGGAAATAATTTTTCTTCATGTTAGTATGTTACCATATTTTATTGTATGACAAAAATATGTAATTACATTACATAATAATAAAAAACAATCTTTTTGTTACTAAGTTTTAGAAAGATTTCTAAGAAGTTATGATACCCCCTACCACCACAGCCGATCATGCCATTGCTTACTCAGTAGGTTCAGCAGCTCATCCAAAATGCAATCATTCATGCCAGTTTTAATGCTTAAAAACTCATTTGCCCACATTGCTCCATAAGTATAAATGAGGGCTATATTTGTGGATATGAGCCATGTGCTCTTTCTCCATTTTTACATCACAGCTCTTAGCTCTTCATCCCATTTTGATGACATTGAAGCTGTTCCACTTTGTATAAATAATTAACTATTCAGTAGAGCAGGGACTTGAACTCAGTTGCCCCATCTCTGAGGGGAAGTGCTCAGGGGAGGCTACAGAGTCTCTCTCACATTACACCATGTGAAACAGCTTTAGTCGGAGAGCCTGAGAGTGACATACCCCAGAATACACTATGTCCAGTGGCTAGGGCAATCATCTGCAAATTTAGGAGGCCCAGGTTCAAATCTGTGCTCTGAATCAGGCAGAGAGAGGACTTCAGTCTCGATCACCTACATCCAGGAGAGTATTCTCACCATGGTGCTGTCAAGTATAAGAGGATGGGTCAGCAACAGCACCACCTCCTCTCTCAATGGCATTTCCAAATATCCTTGGGTTAAAATTCCCAAACTCTGAACAATGTGTTTGTTTTGATTTTGTTGATACAACCCAAAACATTTTTGCTTTGGATCAACTTGCACAGCTCTAGTTGTGTTTTGCTTACGATCACACGACAAGTGAGCAGCAGGGCTGGTAGTAGAACCCCAGACTCCCACTTACCAACCATATCCCTTAGCCATTAGACAAATTATGTATCTTGCTACTAATGACCTTGCTATATGTCTAATCCTAACTACATGCTGTATGTTAGCACTGGCCACTCATTTAATCCCTCGTTATTCCTGCGGGTTCTGAAACACAACAAAATCCGAGAGTAAACATAATTAGTTACTAGGATTTACTGACATCTGTAACATGCTTTTTGCTCTCAACCTACTGAGGGAAACATATTTAAAGTTACACACAAGGATATAGTCACAGGATTAAGCTGGCTGAAATCCTGTGTGATTAGTTTTCTTATCTGTTTTTAAAATATTTCCTCAAGTGTCCAAGTTGATTCAGGTAGTATATAAAAATAGTCCTCTGTTTCTCAAACACAAGACCAATGAAAAGTGACAAAAGAGAAGTCAATAATTTCCACTATTAGTCCCAGGCTCAGACATAGTTCAGAGCAATATATATAATACTGAACAGCAAACACTTTAAATACAAAAAAACCCAACCCTTCAATAACTCATACATTTGTCCAGAATCACTGGCTGCTTCAATGATCCAAAACTACTTGGCCAAAGATCACCCAACAGTTCCCAAGTTATTCATCCTAAAGGATCCTGCCCGTAATTACTGGGAAGAGTTCAAACAATGTAACATTTTGCAAAATATACCTGCATATGCAATGTCTTCCACCTTTTCCACTGTGCTAACAAACTTCATGCAGTCACAGCTTGGGGCTTGAAATCACTATTTAAGACACCAAATTGTATTTTTTTTTAGTGCTTTGTATTCCTTTCCTCATATCAGACCACTACTGAATTAAAAGCAGCCAGTGACCTGCCTATAAAGTCTGTAGTGCTGACAAAACCAAATGGGTGAACAATACTATTCCACCTTATCGTTTCAGCAGCAAAGTTTGTAATTGTGGAAGATTTATTAAATTCCATTTGCAGCCATCAATATGAAATTACAGAGGAGTTTCCTTGTCAGTAGCACTTTCTAAAAAGAGAAAATAAACATGTACTAAATGGAAGTGTATTATGAAATAGACAAATGGCTTTCCTAAAAAAAGACAGAGAAATGATTAATCTTTTCTTTGTATCTTTCTTTGTATTATTTGTTCCAATAATACATGTGAGCTGCATAAAGGAAGTATATAATTACTTGTGTTCATTAAAAAAAAATCTACAGGAAATAGGGCATCAAATTATTTTTAAAAATTGCAATTAATTGTAAGATTAAAAAAGTCATAATTAATGACAGTTTTAATCACACTGTTAAATAATAAAATAATTTAAATTTATGACAAAGATTTTTAGATGTTTTTCTACATTTTTAAATATATTGATTTCAATTATAACACAGAATAAAAAGTGTACATTTCTCCCATTATTATTTTTATTATAATTTTTGCCTTTAAAAAACAAAATAAATAGTAGTTTTCAATTCACCTCATACAAGTATTGTAGTGCAATCTTTTTATCCTGAAAGTATAATAAATTATATAAATAAATTATATAAATAAATTTATGTATAAATTATAATATAGAATACAAAATATAGAATTATTATACCAGTGATACAAGGTATTTATGTGCCAGTGGGCTTGTCTTCACTACAGGGGTAAGTTGACCCAAGTGAATAACGTAACTGGAGTCAATGTATGTTAGGTCGACTTACCGCGGTGTCTTCACTGTACTGCGTCAACAGGAGACACCTCTCTGGTCAACTTCCCTTACTCTTTTTGAACAACTGTAGTACCAGAGTTGACCAGGAGGTGCTCTGCTGTTGATTTAGCAAGTCTTCACTGGATCCGCTAAATCAGTCCCTGCTGCAATTGATTGCAACAGTGTCGATCTTCCTGCAGTGATAACCAGCCCAGATATTCTAAACATTCATCTGCCTTTCATGCTTTGCCCATCATTTCAGAGAGCATGCTTCCATGATGATGATTGTTTTTGCTTGATAACAATTCAAAGCAGTGCAGACCAATGCACTAATCTTTTCATCATCTGAGTCAGATGCCACAAACAGAAGGTTGATTTTTATTTATTTTTTTTGGTGATGGTGGTTCAGGTTCTTTAGTTTCCATATCAGAGCGTTGCTCTTTTAAGACATCTGACAATGTTTCACACCTTGTCCCTCTCAGATTTTGGAAGGCACTTCAGATGTGTAAACCTTGGGTCGAATACTGTAGCTATCTTTAGTAAGCTCATATTGGTACCTTCTTTGTCTTTTGTCTAATCTGCAGTGAACTTGTTCCTAAATCAAACAACATATACTGAGTTCTCGATAGAGACTGCCCAAACACGAAATACAAGACAGAATGAGGGTAAAAGCCGTAATGCAGGAAATATATAATTTTCCTCAAGGAGCTCAGTCACAAACCTGCACAGGTCAAGTAGTGTTTCTCGATTTTGCCATTTTTCAAAATCACTACCTGTTGGCACTGACAGATTGTGTTTTTGAAGATATGTCTGTCTGCACTGCACTGGATCATTATCGAGCAGAACCTATCATCAGCATAAAAGCATGTCCTCTGGAATGGTGGTCAAAATATGAAGGGGCATATTAATGTTTAGCACAGTGGCACATAAATGCCTTGCAACACCAGCTTCAATGCAGCCACGAGAATACCTGTTTCCACTTACGAGTGACATTGTAAATAAGAAGCGGGCAGCACTATGTCCCGTAAATGTAAACAAGCTTATTTGTCTTATTGGCTGAACAAGAAGTAGGTCTGAGTGGACTAGTATGGTCTAAAGTTTTATATTGTTTCGTTTTTAGTGAAGTTATGTAACAGAAAACAATAATTCTACACCGAAAAGTTGCACTTTCATGATAAAGATATTGCACTGAAGTACTTGTAGGAGGTGAATTGAAAAAATACTATTTCTTTTATTTATTTATAGTGCAAATATTTTTAATAAAAATAATGTAAAGTTAACACTGGACACTTTGTATTCTGTGTTGTGATTGAAATGAAGATATTTGAAAATGAAAAAAAATTCAAAATATTTATATTAATGTTAATTGGTATTCTATTACTGTTTAACAGTGAAATTAAAACTGTGATTAATCACAACTATTTTTTTAAATCTAGTAACATTTGTTTTGCATTAATCGCTTGCATTAACTATGATTAATTTACAGCCCTAACAGGAAAGTCTGTCGTGGTTTTATTTAGTGAGCCTTCTGAGAATCAGAAAAACAGATGGATGGAAGTGATTAGAAGTAGAACTTGACACCATACAATGAATTCTACATGAAAAGCACCAGAGAGACAAAGAAAGACTGAACACACACACTTCAAGGGGCATTGTTGATTTTTTACCACGTTTTTGTTGGTTTTTTACCATTTATATTTGTATTTTTTCCTGCCTATGACTAGTCACAAAAGGATGAGAAAGGCAAACTTATAAGCACTAGACAAAACCAAAGTATCACCCTGCCCATTCAGGTTCCTGTGTTTTTACAACATCAAGCTAGTAACAGTGCTGGTTGCACTGTTGCTGCTCTACATAGCATCTTTGGGGATCTGTATATGAAAGGAACACTGTGTAAAGAACTGCATATTGTAACACTAAATACAAAACTGAGAAAGCTGATGATTCTAATGGACACCACCATGCACCCACTATTGCTTCTCCTCTCCTGATTTTTAAAGATAAAGATCTACTCAGAAGATATGAACTAAAGAAACTGCAGTCCATGTAAAGACACTGCTTTAATTTCTGTAAACAAATACCATCCCACACATTCTTACTCTATTGCAGAGAAGCACAAGGGAAAAAGATAAGAAAGGACCAAGCATGGACCCTACAATCTGCCATTATCCCATCTTTCCCGAAAGGCCTGCCTTGCAACTCTCCAATGGAACACAACAACACTTCCTAACACCTTACTCAAGTCTGCTTCTCAGTCACTCTTATCACCATTCCTTGATTGCACCTCAGGAACCCCATTTGCTGGGGCTCATCTGATCTTTATTCTGGGTCTCTTATTCCAGAGGTGGCCAACCTGTGGCTCCAGAGCCCCATGCAGCTCTTCAGAATTTAATATGCGGCTCCTCGTATAGGCATTGACTCCAGGGCTGGAGCTACCGGTGCCAACTTTCCAATGTGCCGAGGAGTGCTCACTGCTAAAACCTTGGCTCTGCCAGAGGCCCTGGCCGCACTCCACCCCTTCCTTCCCCACTACCCTGAGGTTGCCGGGATGGGGGAGTTGATAGGAGGCTGCTGACGTATTACCGTGGCTCTTTGGCAATGTGCAGTGGTATATTCTGGCTCCTTCTCAAGCTCAGGTTGACCATCCCTGTCTTATTCTATAATGCAGGCAACACTTGAGTACTCAATATACCCAGCAGAAATGTTCCTCAAATGTCTGTGCCTTGAAGCAATAACAATAGGATAGCCAGATCTTGGCCTTCCTCCCACAGTGAGGAATGGCGGAGCTGAAAGCTGAAAGCCTACTAATCTCTGAGTCAATTACAATATTCTTTGTAAAGCAGAAGTCTCGTGTTTCAGTACAGTTTTCATTTAACAATTTCATCAGCACAACAACAACAGAAGAAACTGGAATCGGTCTTTCTCATAAAATCCCCAAGCTCTGTCTCCAAGATTCTTTCTGGCTTACTTCATTTTAGCATTTGTAATAAAGATTGGAATATGGCTTCAGGAGGACAACTGAGACCATCTTGTCCTAACCCCAACTCTGTGGTATTCTGCTACTTGTGGCAAGACAGTAGGAGTGGAATAGTAGGAGATAGTAGGAGTGGGTTTAATCCTATGTGGAGACATGATGTCAGCTGAGGGAGGGCTTAAAAATGGATAATTGTGATACACACTTGAACCTTTGGTCTTTTGAGTGTGGCCCCTCACCAGTTCTGCTCTGATTAACTAGATTTGATCTGTGGTGTCCTAATAAAAGAAAGATCATTTCCTTATTTTATGGAAGGAAATTAAGTCTTATCTCAGAATGTATAAAAAATGTATAAAAAATGTATAAAAATTAATTAATGTATAAAAAATTTTGAGATGATCTGAAGTCTGTGGTGGGAGGCTATGTAGAATAATTTTCTGTAGTAAGTACATATCTTGGCCTTCTCATATAGCCTGCCTAAATCATATATTTTGCAAGATGAACTATTTGTAAATTGACCATATGGCTTAGATTTTCATATGACGTCCTACTGTCCCAAGACTTCCTTTATGGGAAACAAAGTTGTCAGTTCGTCATTTCGTCTCTCTCAGCATTTTTTTAATTTTTTTTTTCCAGGGTGGAATGCCACAGGTTTAAATAAGTGAGAGTGGGGGTAGCATAGCTCCTTCTTCACTCCCTGATTTTGGCTACTCCTCATCCTCCTTGACCGATGCTGTTAGAGAGTTTCATATTCTGTTTCTTTCTGCTCTACTCACTGCATATTGCTATTCTGTTCTGTATTTAGCAGGAACCAACAACCCAGTGGAATAGTTGTTGTGCAGTGCTTGCAGGGAAAAGCCAAATGAGTGCAGACACTACCAAAGCTTTTCTTTTCTCAAAGTGAATGCTAATGATATGTTCAGTTTCATGATAAACTCAGAGCACCAGATTACTAGAAAACTTCCGCCTCTCTGACAAATATGCACAAGTCTGTTGAGTCAGAAACTGTCAATAGCAACACTAACACACACTAAAATAGTACTGATCTGTTTAATAAGAGTATTTCACAACCCCCAAAAATGTTGCTACAAAACCATCCTTTCTTTTGTTGTAACCCAGCCTGAAGAAGCGATGCAAGTGTACTTGCTTGCCAGAGAGCCTCATTTCCAACAGCCAGCTCCTCCCCTTATACATTTTGGGTCTCACACCTACTAGCACCAATGTCAGGTCTCTTAAGACAGGCCTAAGCCCCCTGATTTCCTGCAATGACTTCCACCTAGGAAGAGGGAGGTACTGGCATAACCACTTTTTCCAGCTGTGCTGCCCCTCTGGTGTCATTCTCACCGCAGAGAACCAGCTCAGGACCAGGTTCCAGTTTTCTGGATTTGTTCCACAGGAGCTGCTTAGGAAGCCAATGGACTTGCCCATCCTGCTAAGCCACATCCCAATCCTCTAGCTTCTCACAGACAGATTCATTTGGGGAGTCAGGCAATTCTGCCAAACCCTCTCACAGCAGGCTCTCTTTGTGGACTACAATAACCCCCTGCTCCAACCCTGACCTCACCATCAACCTCAGGATTCCAGAGTCCATCAACCACTGACTTTACCACCATTTGCTTTGCACAGCAGGTTTTTATTGATGCTGTTGTTACTTCTGGACTCATCATGATGTCCCCAATCTTCCTCCTAATCTTTATCTGAATTTTCCCTTCTTGCCTGTCCTAAGCCTGTTGCTCATCTCCTAGTCTTTCCCTCCAATCCTTGCACCCCACCTACCGTATTGTGCTCTGCCATCTCCTTCCCTCAGCCATTTTCAAATCCCTCACCAACTTCTTCACTCTCATTATCTCAAACAAAAAAACCAACAAAAATGCTAGCTAAAACCTTAAGTAGCCAGTAGAGAGATTAGATGAGTGAGATAATATCTTTTATTGGACCAGTTTCTGGTGGTGAGAGAGTAAGTAACCTGTAAACAGTCATGAATTGTATTAAGAAAAATTTCAAAATCCACTATTCCTTATGGAATACTTTATACTTCCAAGATTTTTAGTTAATGCAGAGTAGCCACATGATTTACCATAATTTTTTTTCTCTCCCCTCATTGTTTGTCAAGTCACTAGTGTGTCATGGCTGAAGTTAGAGTGTAACAACATCTAGAACAATAGAGCTCTGATCCTTGATTGGGGTTGCAGGCAACACTATAATATAAATAATAGTAACAATTATGTCGTGAAGTGCTCGTAATTGTTCAATCCCTCTACCATCATAACTACTCTGCAGTTTTTCCCTAAGTCTCTGTTGGTAACAAATCAAAATCAAGCCACTATGTATCAGCAATGCATGCACCGCTAGACTGCTCGTGCACTATTGCTTATAAAGGTACACATCCTTGCCACAAATTTCAGATCTGATGTAAGATTTCTTACAGAGCCATCTATGTACCTCTACGTTTGGGTCTATGTTTTTGAATCAGGCCAATATCTATACCTAATATGGCAGCTGCATGAGTAAAGTTGGATTAGAAAGGCCGGGTGGAGATAGGGAGACTTGTGTGAATGAAGAGAGAAACATTTAAGTATCAGACTAAAGTAAGATAAACAGACAGACACAGTGAAATTTCTGCAAGTATCTACTGAGAGAGAATCTACTTGGTCCTATTATTGCTTCTCTTACTTCACCATTTGTGCTGCCTCACTCTCTCTGGTCGAAGGAGAAATTTTAAAAGTGTCTGTGTATTCATCAGTGTCTTGTAAAAGAATAAAAAGAAATGGACTAATAGCTTCCTTTAACCCCAACAGTGCTTGGATTTCAAGATTTAAAGCTTGCACTTCAAGATGGATGTGATTTTTTAACAATTATGATCACCATCAAAGTGAACTTGCTCACTAGGCAGGTTTCCCCAGAACCTTGCATGGTAGTTCTATAAATAATCAAGTGGTAGCTCCACCTAGTGTCTTAATTCACCAGTGAAACAAAATGCTAAAACACTCACTATTGACAAAACATAAGTAAAACCTTCAAAACACTATTTTCAACTGGACAGTGGCCATAGATGGCATCCGATTAGGGTATCTTCATTAAAGGCAAAACCATATTCTGTTACCATCATTTGATCAGAGCCAGCCAGCATTCCTCCAACAAGGAGCAAGTGATGGCTTCAGCACTGTACATATAATATATTCAGCGTGGAAACAGATTAGCTGCTATCCTGAAAAGGTGAATGGTGCTTAAATTGTTTATATGGGAAACACACTCTACTATTTTTAAAATTAACTACATGGAAAATTACCCTTGAGCCTGACATAGCTTTTCTGGAACAGCATGACAGTGAACTTTTAGAATCACTGAACAATTGTGGCTATGTAAACAGGAGAGTAATTTTGGCCACATAGAGAAGTGCTTCTCTTCTCCCAATAGTTAATTTAAAATGCCTCTCTAAAGCAATCCAAGAAAAGAAAAGATCAACTATCCAGCAGTCTATTAGTTTTACTAATCTTTATCTCAAAAACTTTTTAAAGCTGGTTCACTGCTATTTATCTGGAGATTATCTTGTCCCTTCAATCAACAGAAATTGATCCAATAAAAGATATTACCTCACATACCTGGGCTCTCTCATTTATTTTGAAGCATTTATCTTTTTAAAATAGCTATAGCTCCACAGAGGTTAGTAACAGTTTTAAACTGAACTACAAACTATTTAAAGTAAAGTTAGAACACACTAATATACAGTATGCATAGGACATAGTTATATATAGTATTTTCAAAGATAATATCTAATCTGGGAGAGAGGGGAGTTTAAAGAGAGCATATTGTATCCTAAACTGAGAAATTAATTTAGCATAATCTTATTTTATGGGCTATTAAGTTTTCTACTGTACCTAGGGAGAAAAAAATATCCTGGTTCTTGTTTACATTCACAAAACACCACATTACTTATTCACAGAACAATCTATTCCAATATACTTGACACCTGTTTTAAACAATCACCTGTTCTAAACTGCTGGGAGGGGAGGAGTGTTTCACCCTAGTGGTGATAAAATATATTTCAGTATATAGTATATACTTAATTCTCTCTATCATGATGAGCAGAGAGAGAGAGAGAGAGAGAGAAGGGGAAGGTGTTTACAGGGAAATTATATGCATAAAAAAGCAGCTTTAAAATAACCTCAAACTTTCTTTTTTACAGTCAGTTGAAACTTATGCTTATGACTCATCTATTTTAAAGTATTTACAACTGCAATCCCATGACTGTATAAAAACATACTGCAGCACAGAAAATGAATTTAATAAAATGCATATAAAAGAATACTCTCTGATGTTTCAAAAGTAAAAGAATACTCTAATTTTCAATAATTTAGCATTTGCTATCATTCCTCATTAAAAGCTTTCAAAATCCTATCTGAAACAAGCTGATACAGAGAAATTAAGAGCAGTAATCAAGCAAGAAATGATAGACCAGCTGGGTAGATATCAAGTTGGCAAAACGTGAATACAGTTCAATAGCAGAAACAGATGCTGGAGTTGTTGAAAAACCCTGCATGAGATACTGATGTATTTTCTTCATATAATACTGAACAACTGAATGAAAGTCAAGGGCTAAAAACTGATGAGAAGAAAAAAAAAACTGCCAGAAAAAAAACTAATTATAAAACAGAAACCGGTAATATTTTTTCATTATATCAAAACATTCAATATATGTATCTTCATTTCCTCAGTATTCCTGAATATGCCAATATATCAATTAGAGCTTGCTACTTAATTATATGGAGCCTTTATCAGGGTTAGGTTTAGTGTATGTTTGTTTCTATCTACCTGGAGCTGCACAGACTCTTAGGAAATACTTTATTCTGTAATCTCATCCTAACATAATGCTCTCTTTCAGGCAAGTGGCTCCCTGAGGTTGGAGGAAAGCACGCACACGGAAATGTTACACAAGCATAAATGCAATTCAAAGATCCATTTTGCAAAAGAAACATTGTTTACAGAGTTTCAAGATCTCAGCAACAAATCCTCTGCCATCAGCTGCAGCTTGTCCTAACATATGCTTTGTCACGGTCAGTTTCTAATTACATTCATAATGATGCAATGGCTTTGATAATCCTACCTTCCATGCCAGCTGCTTTTCTTGTCACTCCATCATGCCAATAAGTTGGCTGCTGTAACAAATCAAGATAGTGCAAAACAGCATCTTTTCCCTGCATCTGTCATCTTCCCGAAAGCATTCTCTTACTGCCGACTGCTGGGAACCAGAAAGTCTATTTGAATTCCAACAGCTCCCCTTTCGCATGATTCAAGTTAGGTTAGGTGGGCATGCCTAACATGATTCTTTCCGTCATTTATTATGCAGCTGCTACACCGTCGGTGTGGTAACCACTCTGACTTTATCTGATACGTCAGTCTCACAGATCTGTACCTCAGTGCAAACACACATGAGCCATAGCAGCATCCTGCATTTAACAAGCATTCTCCCTGGCTAAAAACAGTGTATCTGCAAAACAGTTTCAAATCCTAGTGTTCACATTGTCCTCTAATGCTGCTATAAGGGTTAGGCTTTTTCTTTTTTTAATTTTTGTGCTTTTTATTACTTCCTTGCAGGAATCACCATTTCTCTCCTGCACACTCTCAAATTAGTCATACTTCAGTTAAATGTTTGATTAGTCTGAAACCACACAGCACCTTTACAGTGAAACTCTCTGTTCTAAAGATATTTCTAAAATAATAGCACTGTTTATTCAGGTTCTCAACTCTACTTCGTTATAGAGATGGGTTTTACAGCATGCATCTCAGCAAATTATATTCATATCTCTTCATTCTATGGAATGGCTCCTAATGAGGGTCTGGTGGACCTGTAAGCAAATTTGTCTACCACCACCTGTAGATGACTTTTGTGTTTCATTTTTTATGTTTTATGCATTTTAGTAGAAGACAATTCTTACAGTTCATCTTAGTATCCTTAAAGTGATATTGCAGTTAAAATAACTGAACACACGCAGATCAATTTCATTCACCACCAATCTGTAGAGGGCATTCCACAATGATTAAAGTTCACTTATCTGATTGAGAGGGTCTTGTGAGTAAAAGGAAATGGGATTTGTTTTGTTGTCTATTAGTTAGAATATCTTGTGGGGGGGGGGGGGGAAGAACATGCAGGCATCACTGATTTTAAAAATAACTTTAATAGACATTGACCTGTACACATCAATCATCTATCAAATTTCATTAACTACATCTCATCCCACCACTTTTGTCTGAGAGTCGTTAGAATTCAGAACCCAAGTGTTTGAAGTTTAGTGCATCTGCTTGCCAGTAAACTGAATAAAAGAATAAATCTGTACTGAAAGTTTGAATGCTGAAATCAGGAAAAAAAAGTGACATTTTAAAAAAACACAAAAAACAACTGGTCAAAACTATTAGTCATGTAAGTGAAGCAGAAGGGAATGTGGGGAGAGCCAGTTTTAGGGAAAGATTTTCCTTGCCTCTTTTTCAAGTGTTGTGGTAGGGTAGGTTTGGTGGTCGGGGAGAGCAGAGAGGAGTCTATGGAGCCTTCCCCTGCTCTCTAGACAACCATGTAGCAGTGTTACCAACTCACAATTTTATTTCAAGACTCAAAATATTTGGTGATTTTCTTAAAATCCCAACTCCTGGAGTCAAACAATATAAGAGAATCTCAGCTTTTTTTAAAAAAAACTAAGTTTCTTCTCTGTAGTCATGAGGACTAAAAAATGAAAATATGCCCCAAATTATATTCTAAAGCAGGGATGGGCAAATTTTGGCCCAAGGGCTGCATCTGGGTATGGAAATTGTATGGCGGGCCATGAATGCTCATGAAATTGGGGGTTGGGGTGCACGAGGGGGCGATGGCTCTAGCTGCGGGTGTGGGCTCTGAGTGGGGTTGGGGATTAGGGGATGGGGTGCAGGAGGGTGCTCTGGGCTGGGACCAAAGGGGTTCAGAGGATAGGACGGGGATCAGGGTTGGAGCAGGAGATTTGGGCACAGGAGGCAGTCTGAGGTGCAACTGCGAGAATGGCTCCCTCCCAAAGGGAGTAAGGACATAATAATAATAGGTTATATTGTGTTACATAGTTATATTGCATCTTCATCCTCACCTCCATGCACTGGCCAGCACAGATGGCCAGCGACACAGCAGGGAATATGGCACAAAGCCTCAGTATGCCAGGGAGCTCCAAGAGGTATTCTGTCTCCCTGAGGTAGGATACCGCTAAGTGTTCCTGAGAGCCTCTATGGACTCTGGTTAAGTGTCACAATCTACACACGAATGAGCTAACATAACATGATGTAGTTTATCTCAGGTACAATATTTCTGGTGCACTAGGAATAAAATGGACTTTTAGAGATTTCATGTAAATAAGATAGAATTGCTACATCTGCTCCTCTGTCTGTAGCAGCACATATCAACAAGCTAATTTTACATTCAAGGCAGCAGTCAGTCCTATCATACAGTTGCAAAGTGCATAGCTATAAAGTGCCTATCTGAAAATATTGTCAGTTCTTTTTTGTTCACTGTTCAAATCATTTCAGAAGTGAAACAAGACAGACAATAAATGAAGACTGACTTTGAAATCCCTATAAATTTAAAATACCTAAAAGGACATGCTTAATATTTCATACATCTACCTGCATCACAATTTTCAAGCCATGAAGACAGCAACACGGAATGACGTTATTTCACAAAAGAATAGTTTGAGCCCATAGATCACATAGCTTAGAATTTAAAGATCATACTGTTTTCATTGATACTAACCCCAATAACTCACTGTAGGCTGATTTATATTTGAGTGAGTTTTAAACAATGTGAGATTACAGATGCAGCTATTATGAAAAGGATTGGATAGATAAATAGTTAAGATAATGCTGGCATATCAATGGTGACACTGTAGTATAGCAGCATGATCAATACATATTAGCAATTTGTAAGTTTGCCGCAACCCTTTTCCCTGGAGAAAAAAAATCACCCTTTTAAGTCTTATATGCTAAGGAAGTTCAAGGAAAAAAAAGTCATTAAAACCATCTAGATAGAACTGTAAAAATCTCTTGGAAAAGGCACTCTACTACATAGTTTTGAGCATCTTGCTGACTCAACGGCTATGATTCAGGGGAAAATAGCCTTGAAAATCTGAGAATTTAATAAGTGAAACCAGTATTAGTAATTTAGCATTCACAGTAATAAGCAACAGTAATAGCTGATTTTTGAGCATACCTGATTTCTGTCTAGAAATACATTTTTTTCTTAGAGGGAACCACACTTAGTGCCTGGGCCTGTAATTGGATTCAGCACCTATGCAAATGGCCAACAGGTATAGGAATCTGCCTACATGGGGATCCATTTGCCTTAGTGGGACATTTCACATACTACATGTCAAGTTCTGATCCCTATTCAATATGCTACTTGTTAAACACAATTAGAGGATTTTTTTTTCCCAAAGGGCAAGATAAATTAGTATTGCTACCCCTAAATTAACCCTTTTTTAGTTATATTTAACAGGACTAAATTTGTTTGTTTTTCTCCCTCTCTAACACAGAGAAGCATCATGTGAATCTGCATTCACCACCTTTACCCCCGATAGTCTATTGCTATTTTCCTTTAAAATAGAACAGTCTCCACAATAAGAATAAAATGTAAATAAATGACAAGCAGGGGGAAGTAGTGACCTAGTGGAATTTGTTACAGAGAGACCCATTGGTAGCAACTGAAAAAGGGTGCACTGTCCCTTACCAGCAACTCGTCTCAGAACTGATGAACTCACTACATCTAATCAAAGAGTTAAACAACTATTGATTTTCATTTAGTTTAGGTTTGGGTTCAGTTACATTAAGTGTGTTTGGGTTCAATTCTGCATCAAGCATCTGAAAAATAACAGATTGTTACTGGTCTGAACTGGTTCAACTCAAATGTCAATCTTACTGAAAATAAATTCAAAAGAGAGAGCTGACACAACATTGAAACTATTTTGTTTTTTCACCATTTACTTCATTTTTATCTTTATCTTTACCTGAGTTTTCTTAGGTTTTTTTGTGTTGTCAAATACAATTTGTTTTTAAAAGAACAATTTGGTTGATTGAACTAAAATAGCATTTTCTAATATTTGCTGTATCACATTGGACCTCTGAGATGGGGGGATAAGTTTGAGTTTGGAGCATGGTTCCTGATTCAAGTAAGGCCACTGGAGGAAAGGCTTGCCTAAGGCATTGGAGAAAGGTGGGAGAAGGCCTATTTAAGGGGGGGAAAGTGTTGGAGAACCATAAAGTTTTTCCTTGGTTTCCTTTGAATTACAGTTAACTTCTAGGACCAGGGACCATTCTTCTTCTTTCCCTGGGGAAGTCTCGGACTTGTTCCATCCCTACGGCTCCCTGCAGCCTCATAGGCCGGCTGTTCCTGAGCTTGCCCTCTCCCTCCTTCTCTTCTCATTATTCTGGGCAGGGTATTTATCTTTGAGGGTAGCACCTGAGGTCTCTACTGAAAGTTTGTAACTTATCAACACTCCTGGTACGATGTGTGTACAGGTCCTATTTAAGGAATAATATAATTTTCAATATAATTATATCCTTATGGCCTTGGAGTGAAAGTCGCCAGGGAATTATGACAGTGGTCCATTCAAGGAGAAGGGAGCTACCACCACCCCCTGACTAGCCAATTACGTAATGTATTGCTCAGCTGTGTACCTTTGCACCAACCCAGAAAAGTCAATGGACAACCATCAAAGGCAAACATAAGCACCAAAACCATTTTGAGGTTTGTTTGTTTGTTTTAAAAAAAAGAACATTATAACAGAGGAAGGATCACTCTGTCTTTGAATAAAGACAAGAGGCTGAAACAGTATATCACAGGGTGGAAAAAGATACGCTGGATCCATAGACTGAGTAGACATCTTGTTGAGAAAGGATGTTTCATGAATGATTGGATCCTGGTTCCTGGGAAACCAGTTAGGCAGCAACAAATTGGGCTGGGGGGGGGAGGAATCTACTCTATTAAATAGGATAAGTTTAAGCCCTAAATTTGTATTTTATGATTTCATTTGTATTGTAACCATCTGTTTTCCATCACACACACTGTTGTTTCTAGTGGAACTTCTATTCTTTCTGAAATCAACCTCTTTTCGCTTTATTACAAGTGCTGCGTGTTATACAGAAGCAGTGATTTAAGGTAAAACTGTCCCTCTGGTAGCAGAGAATCTGGGATTTCTGAGTAGCCAGTGGCAGGGGCTGGATAACACAGGGGAATGTTTCCAGGGGACTGAGGTGACCCTCTTGTTAACCTGCAATGCAAAGATAGGGCTGGCATAGCATGGAGCAGAGTGCTTTAGTGGCTGAAAATCCAGTGGTGTCAGGAAGCTGACACCCAATTACCACCAGGAAGACTCTCTCCTACTAGGAGCAGAGGATAACAGAGTGACTCATAGTCCTGGGTACCTTGAGAACTGTAACAAAATTCCAGTTAAAACAGTACTGACCTGAATAGATCTCAGCAATTCAAATCCATTGATAACTTGCTCTGTAGCCAAGAAGTGATGAAGGAAAGTGGTCTGTCTGCTACTATACAGTGTGAAGCTTATAGTGCAGAAATGTGTGCACATTTTCATATCTTTGCACCTGCTAAAGCAGCTAATTAGATTGTTTTGCTTGTTGAGTTCTTGAAGGTTTTTTTTGTTTGTTGTAGGAGCAATGCTAACTGAGAAACACACCTTAAAAACTCATGTCAGTGCTGCTCCTTGTTTCTCTCTTTGTGCGTACTAATAACTGATAAGGCAAAGGAGATAATGGATCACTCAGAAATAAATGAGCACACCAGCTTGGACCTTCAACTCCATATGCTCTGATATGCGTTCTCTCTGGTCTGGGAAAACAAAAGCTGAGTTTACCTGGCAAAAGTTATTAGTTTGTTCCTACCAACATTTTCCCAAAGAAAAAGTCAAATTCTCATCTCCCTTTTCCCCCACAACCCAAAAATGGCATGAAAGCAAATGATGAAAATGGTAAAATTGTACAACTATTTATTTATAGAGTTTTAGTGCCAGCATTAATAAATGGGGGGGGGGGGGATTGCATATAATGAGTCCTAAAAAGTAATAACCAATCCAAATGGAAACAGCCTGATCAATTCAGTATTTTGGAAAATGACCCACAAAGTCAGAGCCATCACTCATTTTCCTCAAAAGCCAATACCACAGTAGTCAAGGTCAAGGTCAAGATGTTCTTCCCATAATTACAGCATCTCCAGCTTGACGTGAGCAGCATTTCTGAAAAGTTTTATTGCAGAAGTATATGAGAAAGTGGGGAAATTGCTGCTGTTTATAACTGTGCTTCTAGAAATTATCTCTATCCTATAATGTGGGTAGTGTCTTATGCCTGTCAGAGGATGACTGGCCTCTTTAAGAAGGATTAGGGACCAATGCCCTTGGATTGACTGACTGCTGCCAAATTGGGATTATGAAAGTCATGTGGGTCTTGTAAAGGGGGAATGCTTTAATATCTAGGCTGTGTGGACTTTTTAAGGGGGAATGATTTAAGGGGAAACTGAGGCAGGACTCAGCAGAGTCACGATTGGCCAAAGGAGACACTACAGGGAAAAGACGTTCTTTGATATAACCCTAATTATTTTTCTGGCACTCTGCATAGGTTCTGATCTGGATCTGACTGCAGGATCGGGTCCCACATATGGGCTGAAAAGACCATTCCTTTAGTAAGTAATAATGAAGTGTACTGCTGGAATTGATGGAACTATGGAGGTGTGAATGGAGAATTGATACATTTTCTTTGTCTGTACTATATAATTCAACAACTTTAGGAAAAAAAGATTGAACTAAACCTGTGTAAATGTTCTTAATTAAATCCCATACCTTATGAAAGCTGATTTCAGGATGGTCCCCTCCTCTTCCACAAACCAAACTTAAAACTCAGAACACATTTAGCTACATATATAATAGGGTTCATGAACTTTTCAAGCAAGTTTGGACCATTTTAAGCTTTAGTATTAAAAAATAAGTAAAAAGTATGGTTTTGCAGAGTTGTCTTACAACCAGGCTGACTATGATACTAACGAGTGATATCCTGAGCACCTTAACGGTTTTTATATTATAAGACTTGGATAAAATGTTATCCGTTAAATGTATTACAGAACCTGGTTTTGGTAAAGGCATTTGTGTTAGCAAGGTGCAGTATACTGCAAAGTGGATCTTCCACATCAGGTACAAATAACACTGGATGATATAGTCAACTGAGTACATTTACAAATGTGGGGAAGATAAATCATTATCTCAAACAAATGTTGGGATGTTGACTTTTTAATGGTGACCTCTACTTATGTGTGCATATATACCAACACACACATTTATATGTGGCTCACACACTATCTCACAATACTTAGAGGGAATTTCAACAGTAAGTGCTAATAAAAACTGAAAATCTGGTTGTGCTAATTAAATTTTCCAAATGTTTAAGACATTTCAGAAAGGAGAATCCTAGCACAAAGCTTCACTCGAGTTAGCAGTCAGCAAATTTGTGACCCTGAACTTGGGATCTCTTGTGTCAGTTCACCTCTTTAAATGCTTGCAGTGTATGGCACTAGCACAGAATGGAACAATAGCTGAAGCTCAAAGGAACCTGAGATGCTAATTATGCTACAGCACATCTTTAGTTCTCTTGCAGTTTCCTCTAAATTACACACTGACTGGAGCTATACAGCACTCATCCTTTTTTTTATTTCTGGCTTTGCCTTTTTGAATATAGATAGTCTATTGGTCAGCAGTGCTAGGATTTAAACATTATTTACAGATATAAGCCTCTTCATTTGTTCATGGTTGCAGCTGTAACCTGTGTACAAGCAGACGATGAATAAAAGATGCAACAGTAAAAGGAAAAAAAAACAGCAGTACACTTCACAGGTCACTTTCTGCTCTTATTTACATTCATATAAAAATAGTGTATTCAAATATATATTTTAGCTCAAGAAAGAAAACACACTGTAGTACCCCATAAAATCCTTGACATCAATCTCTATTTGCACCAAATCAAACACAATATTGTTTTCAATTACTTATTTTGTGGAGGCTTCTTTCATTGTAATGTGTTACTGCAGTCTACTTTAATATAGTGTCAGAGGGCATCTTTTGCTATTCCATTTTTCTATTAGATTAGAATATAATTCAGTACATCTTTGATGGGCTTTCTTGTACTTTCTCATCAAGTTTAACAATGTGTTACAGTTATTTATGTAACAACTGCAGATGAAATTATTTTTCATTTATAGCAAACTTTACTAATTCACTTAATACATGTTCACTTTTATCTACACCTGTCTTTATGACAATTTTTCTCCTCTCCATCATGAGCTAAATGAGGTTGTTTCTGACAATTAATACAAAAAAACTAAATGAATTGGATACATTATTTCTAATGAAAATGACACATTTTCCAAAAATGACCAGACATTTTTGTCTGCCCAATTTGAGATACATTAGAGGGCCTGATTTTCAGAGGGTGAATATTTAGATCTTCTGAAGAATCAGGTGCCATTAAAGTGTTTCAAGCTGGGCACCTAACAACTGACACATTGAGAAAAAAATTACCAGTCACTTTTGAAAATCTTGGTCAAGTACTATAAAATCATTTTCTACAGATTGAGGACCCAGAAGTGCTAAACACACAGAGGACAGAGAAAAAATCCCATAACACACAGAAAATGAAAATACCAAAAGCTGGCTTATATTACCAGTTCCAAGGCGCATGACAAATGCCCACTCTGATGTTGCACTCAGTATGATTATGAAAATGTGCTTATACGTGTAAATATAACATAACAGGAATATGTTTTATGCTAGATATGCCATGTAACATATCTTCGCAAAAGTTATGATCCACTGCATATATTCATACTGTTTGTATGCACATGTCACTTTTATACCTGAAGTTATGAGTGTTGGCTCTATGCTTTTGTTTGAAATGTTTGCTGTAGGAAACACACAAGAAAGGTTTGGCCAATATATTGTGAAGGAACTATTCAAGTAATTGGGAGTAGTTAACTAGCAATGGACTTTAGGAGACACCAATCCATATCTGAGCTTTCCTGGGAATGTTCAAACTAACATGTAAACAATGATGTCAGCCTGCAAAAAGCTGAATCATTCATGGACATGTGACTTACCCAGGTGGCTACAAACTCCATTTTGTTTCTTAGATTTCGCACAAAGAACAAAAGGGGTTTCAATCCACGAGAGAGAGAGAATATAAAAGGTCTTGGAAGCCTCTCCATTTTGTCTTCAGCTGGCTCAAGAGATAGCCTCTCTACCCCAAAGAGATGCCTGAAAGAAGCTGGGACAAATGACTAACTATGGGGGAGAGGGAAGAGAGATGATTGCAGGAAGCAGGCCATAAACTACAACATTGGACTAAAAAGGATTGTACCTGAGATAACATCTAGGACGAGAAGTTAGTATTTATAACTAGATCCATAGTGTATTAAGATACCCTTATTTTGTTTGGTAACTTACTTTGTTCTGTTTGTTATTACAGTAGACTCTCGATTATCCAGATGATAGGGAAAAAATTAATCCTGGTTAATAAAATCCTGGATAATCACCATCCATAGGAAATATGGGGAGAGGGGGTTGGTTCACCAGCCACCCTGTGCCGGGGGAGGGGGTGTTGGTTCACTGGCTGCCCTGTGCCCTGGTGGGGCTTTTTTTTGTGCTTGGGGCTGCAACAAAGCCAGAGCCGGCCCTGCGAGTTATGCGTATTTTTGTTTTTGACATCCTGGTTAATCCACTTTCTGGTTAACCCAATCCTGGATAATCGAGAGTCTACTGTACTTGAAACCACTTAAATCCTACTTTTTAATACTTAATAAAATCACTTTTGTTTATTAATTAATCCAGAGGAAGTAATTAATACCTGGGGGAGCAAACAGCTGTGCATATGTCTCTATAAGTGTTGTAGAGGGCTGACAATTCATGAGTTTACCCTGTATCAGCTTTATATTGAGTAAAACAGACTTATTTGGGGTTTGGATCCTATTGGGAGTTGGGTATCTGGTTGCTGGAGACAGGAGCACTTCTTAAGCTGTTTTCACTTAAGTCTGCAGCTTTGGGAGTGTAGTTCACAGCTGGGTCTGGGTTGCAGCAGGCTGGCATGTCTGGCTCAACAAGGCAGAGTTCTGAAGGACCAAACTGGCAGAAAAAACAGGCTCAGAGGTAATCTCAGCACATCAGGTGGCAGCCCCCTGGGAGTCTCTGTGACCAAACTCGTCACACACACACACACAATACAAGTTATACATGCGCAACGGCAGTTCTGAACACACACACAACCCCATCTACTGAAACAGTTTCAGGAGCTGACCATCCACCCTCTTTGTGGATCAACTTTCTATGTTTTAGAGGCACTGAAACTGCTGCAGAATCCCTGAAACATGTCTTTAGATATAGCTAGAGATATAGATATATATTTGCAGTAGAACATTATAAGATTCATTCTGTGTTGATGGTTTAAAACTCCAAGATGGACGTACTCCCTGGCAACAAGTTAATCTTCTTTGGGAGGTCACTGGTGAGGCTCTTACACACAATGGGATGGGAGTGGGAAGAGCCCTTTTCATGGTTTCTTCCTTTGGCAGTGGAAACTACACATCCCACATGGAATTAGGTTAGCATGGATATATCACATACATATGCATGTTCCAAATCTTGGGTTGCTGAAGAATCTAATTATTTTTTAAATGTTAAAGTTGGGGATTTAACGCCATAATGCTTTTTACCTTCCATTTCAGTAAACTAAACTACCCACCAATTTCAACAGTTTTATTTGTGCTTATAATGGAATGGGCATAGCATGGGTCCCGGGGTTTAATTTTGAATATATATGGATTTTGCATTTGTGATTCACCATAACAGACACACACTTACCAGTACATATTAGTATTGCCATTCTGCAATACCATGTTATTCTAAACCTGAGACCTTCCTGACTGGACATTACTAACTTTGTGATAATATGTATTCAACAAGAACTAGACTGAGACCAAACAACTCATTTCATCTGGAAATAAACATGTACGAAAGCAGACTTTCATTTTTACATCAAGCAATAAAAAAAATCAGTTCACAATGAGAATGATCCCACTACTTCATCAGTCCTTTGTTTTGGAATCACCACTTATTTAGTATTCAACTCTGTGTCCCATAGAGCTTGTATGTTCTTATTATTATATTATTTATATCATAAATAGGAGACCACACTGATAGACAAAGTTATTTTATGTAAATTATTGAACAACTGTAGGTTTTGTATCTGGGGTGTGGGGTTGTTTACACTTTTTGACTTGATTCTCATCTTTCTTAAACTGCTTTTTATACCAGTGTAACTGTGTTAACTTGAGTGGAGTTACACAAGTGTAAGAGAAGGGAGAATCAGACCTTGTGTTTTTCACATTGAATCTTTGCCCCCTGTTTGTTCCTTGGCTTGCTGATCACAACAATACCTTGATTCCATTTCAGAAGACACACAGCACTTATGGGGCCAGACCCACAGCTGGTATGAACTGACCTGGCTCCATTGACTTTCAGGGAGCTACCCCCATTTATGGCAGCTGTGGATTTGGGCCGCCATGTTTTCTTGGGCGTGATAGTGATAGTGGATGTGAAGAAGGCAATCTTCCCTAAGCCACCCAAAGAATATACTGTGAAAGAAAATCCCGTCACTACTTCATGAGACTTCATGAATTTTGACATTACTTCATTCCTAGAAGTCCTTTAAAAAAAAAAGTAAAAAATGACTCAATTTCCATCCTAACAACAATCAGCAACTTTCTTTAGCTTCATTCACTTTGTTAATACAAATTGGCTTTGGCCTCAGTACTATTTTAAGAGTTCTAATAGAACTGTTGTGAACCACTGCTGTAGAACAGAAAAGCACACTGGGTAAGGCAAGTCCTAGCACATGTCATATACATTTATTTAAATGATCACATCAGTGTTAGATGGAATATTATGATGGCTTTCACCGCATTTGAAATGTGCTTGATGCTATGGGAGAATGAATGGCATTTAGTGAGAGGTTGGAAGCTGCTAAGACTCACGCTCATTTGCATACTTGAATTTTAAAAGTTTCCACAATTTGGCCAAGGAGATAAGTTGCAACACGATCATTGAGGCAAATTACATACACTGATTAGGGATTATCATGTTTTTTGCTCCATGTCTATCCTTCCTTCCTGAAGTTTTACTTTGGCCCAAGATGTAAAACGTGGGAGGAAGGGTACAAAATTTTGCAGACCTTAAATGAGAAAGGTCCAGCAGCAGAGATTCAATTATTGCAATGAAGGGTGAATGTGGCTCAAAAATTTGTTAGAACAACAAAAAATGGAGCAGCTGTTACATACAGAAATAGACAGTGTAATGAGACTACCTGTTGTTCCCTCAGCAGTTAATGAGTACTTTTTTCACTATTCAAAATTCAGGACATGTTCTGCTAAGTTTACAGTATAGTATCACATCACTTGGTTCGAGCTCTAATTTAAATTACCAACAATTTTTATGCAAAATAATTCAGAATTTAATGACCTCATTATCATCAATAAACAATTACTTTGCAGATTTTCAGACAAGCCATGTCTTCATTAAATAAGAAAAAATTCTTTTAAAAGTGATAGGCATATGCATTAACCCTCAATTCAGCAGCAGCTGTATGCAATGAGTGGGTCCCACTGTACATGATGCAAAAAAACCCGATAAGCAATTAAAAGCCTGCATGTATTTTGGAGCTGCTATATCAGGCTGAAAACAGAGTCTGTCATACAAAAATAATGTAATTAAAATTGTTCTAGAAAAAATAAATGCCAAAACTGCATGAAGCATAAATGGTCCACTCTTCATACAATGGACTCGATTTGTGTGTGTTTGTTTATAAGTCTCATAGAGCAAGCATATTGGAGTCTGTTTTACAAAATACACAGCAATTAATTAATATCCTGAAGACTGGAGTGCAGGACTGACTCTAAAGATTCTGGTCCTGAACCACAAATCTGTGGATTATATATGAAATGTGTCCATAATCCCATAGATATCAATTGGGAATTGTGTGTGAATATTTAGGGAAGAATATGGCGTATAGGAAGGAAATTGTCAGCCCTCTAACGAAATAATGAGTGATCAATGTTTACTCCTCATCCCTTTTGATATTATAAAACATATGCTTTGCAGAGCTTTCTCATTTCTTTTTTAATAATACATCTCTTTGCTCTGCATTCACTTTCAGTGAAGCTTCATCTCCAGGCTTGTGTCATAAGCCACAAACTACAGATCAAACTGGGCAAGTCAAGTCATGAAAAAGAAAGTTCATGTGCACTGACACTATGGGGTGTACTGGTTAAGTGAATATAGGTACTTTTCCAATGACTATGAATCCCTCTCATGGTGGGCCATGAAAGGATAGAACTCCAAAGGTGAATACTTCTTCAATCAACAGAAATCTCCTTTTGCTCAAGTATTAAGGGTTTGTGTTTCTGGAACAAAAAGTCCTGGGCTATCCATGTTTCTGACATTGTACTCTATGGCACCATGAAATGATTACAACTACTCTATATAGGTTCTTGTGCTATGCCTCTCAATGTGGTGTGTGAGCATGCTGGGTTCCCCTCAATAGCTGTGTGATTCATTACACTTCAGAAAAAGCAGCATTCTGTTTCTGCTCTGGATGGTGTCACGGGGCTTCACTATCAGTTAGCAAGATCCCTCCTGAAAAGCAGAGAGAAACAACAGACAAAGAGACAATCAAATCACCACCATCACCTCTCTTCCATGGTCTCTTCCTCTTTTGCAACTACCAAGAATCAAGTATTTTTCAGCATGAGTGCATGATAGTAGAAGCATGTGGTCTAGGGACAAAAATCTGAAGAGAAGGTGAAAGTGGGCTACAAAGCAACACTGCCCTAGCACGTCAAGTGGCAAAATGTTTTAAAAAAGCTACTGAATCATTTCTAGCACATCACAGTAGATGCATAAAAGATCGTTTGAAGTCAATTAAGTGGCTCTGGATTTGGTCTGTGGATGTTACTATATTAGAAACTCATCCTGTGAACTTCTGTAAGCCACTGACCAAGTCTACTTGATCTGCCATCAGATCCATACATATGGGTCCTTGAGCCCACACAGAGACATCCATACTGAAGGCACTGTGGTTTTACGTGGCTGAATTGAGCTACTGCATGATTTACTGGCTAGGACCAGAGTTTTAATGTAATTTCGTCTCATCACATTCACATAATTGCATCTGCTTGCATGGTTCTAGCTAAGAAGGGAAGATTTAATTGCTTCTCTATCCGGGTTCTGGTGAAGGGGGGTTGACAAATCTTTTCCCTCACTGTGCCAAGCAGTGTTTCAGCCTGTATCAAGTATCACTTCAATGATTACTCAAATGTGGAAACTTAAAATTTATTTTATAGGAACACTGATGTGAGCAAAACTTGGTTGTTTGAATATTCTTAGAAAGTAAAACATACACAAAAGAGTTTTTACTATGGCTGAAGTAATTTCATTTAAAAATATTCAATAAATCAGTCCTGGAAAAAAAATGTGGGTATTTACCCATTCTAGTTCTATCCTTGGAACAAGGCGGGCTTCATTTTCTAAGCCAGATCATTTTAAATGAAGCTAGGACCAAACCAGTTTTAAATTCACCATACACTGTAGAGTAGGTCTGAGAGAACAGCAATGCCCGTTACTATATTCAGCTGGGGCTTTCATACTATATTCACTGGAAGCCAAAAATATCTTCCTGCAGCAGCCGGTTATACTTAGAAGCCTTCAGCTTGAGTACTGACTAGACTCCACTCATTTACAAAAAAATAAAATGAAGTGCTGACAGACCAGGAGAGCGTTTGACAGCAATGAGATACAGAAAACCTTAAAGCCAGCATGCCACATTTAGACTACCATTCCCAGTTGGCCTGCTTTTTAGCTGGCAATCTCAGGAAAAATAGATTCTGATGAACATCATAAAAGACTGCTGTTCCTTTCTTCTCCAGCTCTGTTGACTATTAAAACACCAGTTGTTAAGAGTAAACGGCTAAGTATTAGCAGTAGATAGTATAACCTATACCCAATCAACTGTAGACCCGAAGGAGAGTCAGAGATTGATTTAAGCTCGGATGAGAGGCTGAAAAAAAAGTCTGATTCAACCAGTGAAAGTTTGATGGGGAAGGAATATCATAAGCAGGTTATGTCTGCAGGCATTATTGTGACTCTCTGACAATTTACAGCTACTAGATGGAGTCTCAGAAATTAAACCTTCTACATTAGTTACCTATAAAGAATCAACATTTGTCAATAGTTACCACAAAGCTGTCTCTGGAAATATCGTACTATCCCCTCTATATTTAGAAGATCTGAATAAAAGAAAAGAGTGAACCAACAGTTGGGCAAGCTAGACAGATGACATTTAAATATTTCCTTTTGCTGTTCATTACACCTAATTGACAACAGTGAACACAAAAAATACAGTGCCTTTTATATCTTGAACAAACATTTAATTTAGTTCTCAGGAAATTACACAATGGGAGCAAACAACTTGCCAACATTATGTGTAATCTTTCATTCTCTATAATCTCTTATTAACACTCCAGCTTTAAACTATATCAAAGCAACATCTGCACTTAAACAGTTTAAAATCCCAAAGTAGCTTCTCAGCAAGGTAATAAGAAAATATAGTTATCATATAAATGTGACATTACACATCAATAAATGTCTCTTCTAATGGGTTTCAGGCCATTATGTCTCTGCGTAATAATGATAGGAAGATCTCAGAAGATAGTCTGATGCGGAAAGTCTTTCTTTTGATTACACCTTGAAAATATTATCTCAACTGTGACTGTCATACTACAGATTACAAAGTAAAAAGCCCATTACTCACCACATGTTCTTATTGTATTTCTTGAGAAACAGTGATAACATGATTGTTGGTTTAGGTCTTAAAATGTGTCTTCATTTCTGTCATTACAGATGACTGTTCCAAAAATGAGAGCACCACTTAGTAGGTAAAACTGCCTCATTAGTAGTATTAACCTGTCAGTCAATGTCTCATTTGTTTACTGGTAACCTCTAGCTCTAACCTTCCGAGATCATACAGAACTGTTATTTTACAATGGGGCAAGGATTTCACCCAGTGTTTTCCAACACATTTACTCATTAAGCTCACATGATAGCAAGAGTACTTTTAATTTTAAAGCAGTAAGGGGAACTCAGCTTTATAGTCAACAGAAAGCCATTTGACCCAGAGGGTCAGACTGTACTCTTGTCCTGTAACTGTGCAGGAGAGTAAAGGAGAGTGAGACTTCCCACACCTTCGCAGCTACAAAGAATGTACTCCAACTGGGGTTGGGTTGGGTAGTGGTCGTTTTAGGCTTGATACTCACTGACATTAGGGTGGCCAACATTCTAATCAGATAAAATCAAACACCCGTGCCCCGCCCCTGCTCTAAGGCCTCGCTCACACGCACTCCATGACCCCCTCTGTCGCTCACTCTCCCACACCCTCACTCCCTTTCACTGGGCTGGGGCAAAGGCTTGGGGTGCTGTAGGGGATTAGGGCTGTGGTTGGGGATGCAGGCTCCCAAGTGGGGCCAGAAATGAGGGGTTCTGAGAGAAAAGGGGTTCTGGGAAGGAGTTTGGGTGCAATAGAGGGCTTTGGGATGAGGAGGGGAGTTGGGGAGGTAGGGGGTCCAACTGGGGGCTTGGGCTCTGGGGTGGAGCCAGGCATGTGGGTTTGGGGTGTAGGAGGGGGTGTGGGTAGGGGCTTTGGGATGGGGATGAGCGGTTTGGAGTGCAGGGTGAGGCTCAAGGCTGCGGCATGAGGTTGGGGTGTGGAATTTGAGTGCGAGAGGGGGTTCTGACCTGGGGCATGGGATCTGGGGAAGGAGGGGCTGTTGTGCAAACTCCAGCTGGGCAACAATTACCTCAGGCAGCTCCCAGAAGTGGCTGGCATGTCCAGCTCTTAGGCGGAGATGTGGCCAGGCAGCTCTGCGGGCTGCCCCCGTCTGCAGGTGCTGCCCCTGCAGCTCCAATTGGCGGAAGTTCCTGGCCAATGGGAGCTGTGGACCTGGTGTTCAGGGCATGGGCAGCTCACAGAATCTCCCTAGTTGCCCCTGTGCCTAGAAGCCAGACATGCCAGCCATTTCCAGGAGCCTCCTGGAGCCAGGGCAGGCAGGGAGCCTGCCTTAGCTCCTGTTGTGCCACTGACTGGACTTTTGGTGGCCCCATCAACCATGCTAACTGGAGCCACCAGGGTCCCTTTTGGACCAGGCATTCCAGTTGAAAACCCTAACTGACTTCTTCCAAATGGAGTAGGTGGAGCTTTGTATCTATACACATATGATCCAGCCAGTTAAACTAGCTAAGCAAGAGATGGGAGGGAATTGGCAGCTGCCCAAAAAGTATCTATTCCCTTCATGCTAAAGCACAAGGGGAGCAGGAGGATTCACAGTTTCTTCAAGAAGCTTCTCCTGAGGTGGCACAACTACCCTCACCCCTTGCACAAGGCTGAGCCTAAGGCTCAGTCTAGCACAGATTTAGGTCCATGACACAAAACCACATTATATGATCTACATATAATGTTAAAGAGATAATTGTGTGTGTGACATGTGCAAACTCATAACATACAAATATACATACATATAAATAAATACATATATTGTAAGGGATTGCCTTACAGGTCAACGATACAACTGCCACACCCCAAGAGTCATTACAGGTATTTGCAGGTTGGGTACTCAGCTGAAGTTACTATGTTATGTACAGACTGGAGCAGATCTAGGCTGTTTGTCAAGCAGAGAGCAAATCAGATGTGACAGGACCAGTGACAGCAGACAGTCTTGTATTTGACTATGGGTCTGTGTAGGCTCCCTGGACAGAAATAGCAGCAGGTGTGACAAAGCTCCAAGTCTGTACTTGTGGGTCCTGCGCTTCCTGGCAGATTTAGGGGCCTCAGAAACTCATCTAGGCCCCAGAGTGACCTCCCTTTCTCAGTAGAATTGGCAAGAGTCACCACCTAGTGAGTTACCTTCATCACAGGCCAGTATGGAAGATGGAAAAAAGTAGGGAGCCCGGGCCCGCCCTCTACTCCGGACTCCAGCCCAGGGACCCTAATAGTATCAGCTAAGATGGCTGACCTTTTAGGCACAAAACACAATACAATTCCCTGGGCTACTTCCCCACAGCAGTCCCCGCTTCTTCAAACTCCACTTCACCCTTACCTCAGGGCTTCCTTCCTTCAGTATGATATGTTGTCCTACACTCAGTCTCACCAACAGCATAACTTCCTTCCACAGCTCCTGACACCCACACCCACCTGACTAACTGGGAGGTTTTTATCTGGTTTCAGCCAGTCCCTGATTGGCTTCAGGTGTCCCAATTAGGCTAGCTGTTTCTACTCCTTTCTAGAAGGTTCTTAATTGGCCCCAGGTGTCTTGATTGGCCTGGAGTAGCCTTTGTTTGGCTATCCAGGGAACAAGGACCTGCACATCCTGAGACTAATATACCTGCCTTCCAGCACTCTCCTATATCCTTCTGGTCTGACTCCGTCACACAGGAGAGATGCTTCTCTGAAACAGAGGAGAAGTGCCTAATTCAAGGTTTTTTCCAAAAGGAGTTCCCTATGTGCCCTTTGTTCTGAATGTGAAAATGATCTTCAAGGCCCTGAAAATCTGCTACTGATGACAAAAGGGCAACAATATACACCAGTGAGATTACAAAATGAACTAGCTAAGAAAGTAAGTATAGTACACAGGGGGACATGACACAGATTTCTTTACTCCTTCCCATAAACATTCATCAAGCAATCATGATGAACCCTCTATTGCCCTCTGAAAGCCACTCTGGAAGTTTTTGTTATTTGGGCAAGTTCTGCCCTCATTTACACTTGTGTGACCTTAATGGAGTCCAATATTTTATTAAAACCAGAAGTATTTACAGGACTAATTAACAATCAGTGATTTATTTAAGAAGAGACTGTGATGTTTATTGATTCCCTCTTCTCTTTCTCCACACACCGCAACCCGCTCCCATGACCTTACCCTTTGGAATACAAATTAGAAATACACCAAAATTTGATGAGCTCTGAAACTAGCATGCAGATTTACTGAAACACAAAATGCATGAGAGATTAGTTAACATTAAAACGACTGCATCAAAAGGAAGTTTATTCATAGAGATACTCTAGCTGCAGTTGAGAGGCAGACTTATGACCAACAATGACTGGGAAGTTCACTCATTGTATAGGATCTATATAGCGCTCCTACAAAACATCGAGAGGAGACATTTAATTTATTAAGGGGAATAAATGGTAGTGTTTAAGTACAATAGTATGGCATTTCAGTATAGATTATCAGACTATATCTGGCTGAACTGACTACAAGGATATTTTTAAGTTATTAATTGGTAAAGGAAATGTGGAACAGAGACAAACATTAAACCACTCATTTTCATTAATGTGCACACAGGACCAGATGTTGAATTACTGACTTCTGACTGACTTCTGACTTCTGACTGACTTACTGACTTCTAACTCCGGCAAAACACTCATTGATTTCAATGGAAATTTGCCTCAGTAAAAATTTGAGATGGGCAGATTGTGCCTTGTAAACTCTTATACATGTTTAGGATTCTGTCCACATATTTGCACAACATATATGAAAGCTAAAATGATGAACTATAAATTATAACTAAGATTTTCAAAAGAGACTAGAGGTTTTTGGACCCTACATTTGTATGTGCCCAATTTAATTCACTTTTAAGGGGCCTAATTTTCCAGGGTTAGGAGCTCAGCCTCTTCTGAAAATGTCTGAAATTAGGACATCAAAAACCAACATTGCTAGTCACTTTTGAAAATCTTGGGTCACACATTCCTAAAGGCATTTCCAAATTCATTGTTACACACAAAACATTTTACTTAATACTGACCAAAAATTCTAAATCACTACAGCAATGCAGCTACATGAGATGGATGCTTCCTATGAGACTCTGGCCACGTTATTACATAAAGACCTAAATAATTATAAGTTAAAATTCATATTAAAAATACAGGTTTAAAATTGTTTTAACACATGAAATTTTGTAATATGCACAGTACAAACAGAACAGAATTGAAATGGATATACCTTTTACAAATTAAGAGTTTTATGTAGGCAAAATAACTCTACTATATGGATTTTTGGAGGATACATTTCATATTTCAGAAAAACAATTCAGAAAAGAAACAGCTGATTTTTTTTGCGGGGGGAGGGGGAGTCTAAATAATGCATTACTATTAGCTGGTTAAAATTTTCTAATTTTGACCCCAAAAAAGGAGTTTTTATGAAAAGCATGTCCTTTTGATACCAGATGTGTTTATCTATTTCAGCTCATATGTTTAGATTCATCCTTACTCCTATTCATTTTGGTATCAGAAAATCAATAAAGCTTATTGTCTTAAAATCTATATTCTACTTCCTAGCATCCATACAAGACTGGATGTGCCATTTCAGTATTACGAGGGGATGAACTGGTTCAGAAGGTTTCTTTGAGGGCTCCTTGTAGCAGCATGAATTTCATCTTATATTAGTGTATTGTAGATTAGAAAAGCTGCCATGTATCATTGCCATTATAATAATTTCAAGTGCTGATACTACTGTACATTATTTTTTACATTTTAATGGGTATTTCTATATTTCTTTCAAATGAAGATTTGAAATTTAAGTCTAAAAAATAGAATCCACTCGACTATGCTTCTCAAAAAATTGACTGAGCCACTGAAAACAGATTTTACCCCATGAGTTTTGCATGTCCTTTCAAATTACATTTAAAGACTTTTTATAACTCTTACCTAACAGAGATACAGCAATAGCAAAGCTATAATCCTGCTGCCAACATAACCATGACACCAGAAGGCAAACTGATTACATCTTATGAGATCCATACTCCCATCTAAATGTATTCTAACAGCAAAGCTCAGTTACACAAGTCCTGAGCCTGTTTTTCTTGTAATTTCTCAGCAGGACTCAACATAAGCAATACTCTGATGATCGTACTTCTGCCGGATTACTTGGTAAAGAAAGTGCTTTTCTTTGCCTCCAGACAAAACAAAATAAATTATCACATTCTCAGAAAAACAATTCCAAATGGCTGAAATATGAACTGTGTCTTTGTGGGAACGTGTGTGGTCCTAGCCTCTTCATAGATAAAAATCGAGTTGTAATTTTTTTTAACTAGACAAACAAAAGGATAACAGGCATCCAGCTATTTTAGCAACATTTCTACTTTTGCTTTCCTTTATCCACACATTCTTCCTCCATTAGCATCCTCTATCCTCAACCTTTGTGGTTTATTTTCCAGAAATAACTTAAAGACCACACTGAGAGGAAGCTTTGTATAGCGGATTGAGCATGGGGTTTTGAAATAAGAAACTCCCAAATTCGAACCTCAATTCCAGCTAGTAACTGTTGTGCAGCCTTGAGTCCCTCTCGGCCAGATTTTAAAGGTATTTAGACATTGCTCACTACTGCAATGCCTACTGCAAAGGGCCTAAACCTTTCTGTTTCCCTAATCAATAAAATGAACATAATTAAATAGGATTAGGATAATAATTTGAGATGGGCTACTTCAAGGTGGCCTTGCAACCCCAAAAACAGATTGAGCCTGGATTCCATCAAGGTAGTTTATACAGAGTAATACTTTTTACATACTCATCCTAAAGCTGTTGTAATCATTCAAGTTTGTACAATGTGAAAAAGTAAAACGTGAGTCAGATTGTGCCTAACTTTTACACAGGTGAATATGACTTGACCTCTTCCCACCAGTCACTGTAACTGTGCACAAGATACCCGTTCCCACTCCAGCAGCACACAGAAAGGGATAAGGAAGTGCCAGACTTTACAGATGACTGGTCACCCATGACACTGGGGGTAACAGTGGGAGCACAATACACCCCTCGACAGCACAGGGAGACATGGTGCCTCTTTGAGAAAGCATGCCTTCCAAGGCTTCCCTGGAGTAACATAGTTCTGGCTCTACCCGCTCCCTCTCCCTCCCCCGCCCCATAGAGAACTAGGTCTTAGAGAGACAATTAAGCCTTAGATAAATGCTTCTTATTGGATTTTATTGGCTATTTTGTAACAGTGTTCTGTTTAGACATAGTTATCCAGAGAGAGAGAGAGAGACGACTTTTAAAACCCTCATCTAGGAAAAAAAAAATCTTGGCAAAAACATAAAATGAATATTCCAGACAGCTCATCTTAACATAACTACTATAAATCCATGTTATAACAATTTAGGCCATATGTTTCTGTGGTCTGGGCACTGGAAAGTGAGGAAAAGTATAGCAGTTTAGTACAAATCAAGTCTTAAGAGCTTGAAGCCTGGCCAAAGCCTCCTACTTGGTACAATCTCGTTCCACACTGCAATTGTAAAATGATGTTATGTAGATGATCTGCATAAATGGGGCTGTGGTGTATGGATTTGTGGGAGGAGTTAAGGAAAATGTGTGTTACATATGGATATGACACCTTGGAAAGAAAGTGTAAATTGCTACTAGAAATACATTACAGACTACTTGTTCCCTAGAGCCATAGGGCACAACTTGCATTTGTATACAAAAGGCAAAAAAAAGTGTACCGCAAAAGTGTGCAGAAAAAGTTAACCCAACATTCCATAAGGCTATTCAAAAATTCTTAGTAATAACTCAGAGCCTATATGCCATATACAGAGAAAATGGCACATTAAAATAGACAATGAAATTAGAAGCTATGAAAGCCAACTCAGCAGCCTCTTGATATCTTCTTCATGGTCACTGAAATGAATATGGGTTGAATATCAAAAAAGGATATAACATCATATTATTAATGTTATTTTTGATCAACAATTAAATTGAAACAAAAAAGTGGTAGCTAAAATTACTGCTGGTCACACAGTCCAAAACATTAACTGATTTAACTGCTTGATGAACATAGCAAAGATCAATCCCTTTTCCCTATCCTATGTTAGTCTTGTCTATTGCACTTTGGGACACAGACCACTTATGACTTCATTTGTACGGTATATAGCACAGTGGAGCCCCATTCTCGGTTTGTCCTTAGGCACTACTGAAAAGACCATGATCAGTAATACTAATAATCCAAATTATAACCTTATATTTGAACACTTTTGTCAAACTTAAACGTGGACCTGAATTTTGCTCCTGAAGCCATCTCTGGTGAATACGATAAAAAAAGAATGGCTATGGTATAGGAAATGTCTCTGCACAATTACAAGTTCTTTTTGAAGGAACTACAGATGTATTTGTTCCATTTACAAGGGTACCATGCAATGATACTGCAGACACTGTAGAGAAAAACATTCTTTTCTTTCTAAATTGGCTTATGACTTTGAAAAGCTCAGAGGTTTCATCTGTCAAAGAAACATTTTTTTAAATGTATACATTAGAATCCAAGGTGTCACTAGAAGCTATTTTAAACAAAGAAAATTGAAGAAATCAAAAGGAAGCATCAGCTATTGTAGAATGTTGTTTTTCTGAGAAATTTCAGGTAACTCAGTTTTAATACAGTTTACAGAAATTAAAATACACACTTAGTTTTTTTAATGTCATTGTGCTGATTTGGAACACTTTTTTTGTTGTTTTTGTTCTTTCCTTGCTCTGATCTCAGTACTAATGCTTTATTTTTCTATTTCAAAGCATTATTTCTTTTTATCCTACCTCTTTCATATAAAAATAAATCCCCAAATACATATGCAACCTTCTTTCAAAGGCAAGTTTTGGTTGGTTTTCTCTTTTTTTTTTAGTGTCACCTGCATACAAGTGTTCAAATATATAGCTACCTGTCTCTTAAAGAATATATAATAATAAATATTTAAGACAGAATTTTATTGAGTCAGTCAACTGGGTGCCAAGGCCTGATAGTGGTTAAGGTGGACTTGAGTCTCAGTACACTCAAGGTCAAGTCCAGTCTACTTCGCAGGAATTAAAATTTTGAAAGCACTAGTAAGGTTTTACATTCCATGGCTATTAAAGAATTTGAAGTGAAGATTATGGAATCATAATGGTTTCCGGAGCAAGAGGATATGGGCAAGGGAGGAGAATTGAGGACTAGAGATTGGAATGGAAATTTAGTTCAGGTGTTTATCTGATCATAAGTAGGCCTTTCCTTTTGTGAGCCTTCAAATTCTTCTGCTAATTCTTCCAGCAAATAGTTCTTTTTTGGTCCTTTAATATACTTTTATTTCCAGTTAAACCCAATGACTTGTAAATCACCATAAAATCTGAATAACAAAATCTTAACAGTTAACTGGAAAGAGGTTCTAGTTGTGAGATGCACTGAGATCCAGTGGACAGGGCACTGAGTGAGTACTTTGGTTCAATTCCTGGCTGTGCGGATAACCTGCCAGCTGACCTTGGGCAAAACATTTAATCTATCTGCACCTCTGTTTACCCTCCCAATTGTTGTCTATTTAGACTGTAAACTGTTTGTGGCACAAACTGTCTTACTATGAACTCAGTAAACACCATACATTTACAAGGCACCTAGCATAATTGGTCCCTAATCTCTGCTGGGCCCTTTGGTCAGTCAGTCAGTCCTTATTTTGTGTGAACAAACTACTGTTTTCTTAATAATCATCTTGAAGTCCTTAGATTATGTGGTGCCTGTGTGGTTGTCTGGTCTTCAGCTCTTCATTTAGGAATGGAGAAGAGCATTGATCATTGATGGGGGAGTACAACAAATAGTGTATGAGAAGCATGGCAGCACAACCAAACAGCAGAAGTAAGAAAACAGTATGGACAGAGGAACGGGAAAACACAAGGGTATAAAAAGAATGGAAATGTAGAGGTGGGGGAAAAGGGAGCACGGAAAAGATCTGCTCACAATGGGAGAAAGACATGCATGCTTTCAATGTGTGCACGGTGGTAATTAATATGACATATGAACATATAAAATAGCTATTGAGGCCAAAATTTTGTAATTTTTGTCACCCAACTTCAGAACATCAAAATAGCCTAATATTTGGAGGGCAGATTAGCTTTTTCTAGAAATGAAGCACTGTTAAAGGCATTTTGAGTGGAACAGCTCAAAACTGAGGCACTCAAAAACCACTCAGTAGTCACTTTCAAAAACTTTGACCTCGGTGCTATATAAAATAGAGGAAGACTGTGTTTGTTCCAAATAGTTGCACTATAATCTGTACACAATACAGTGAAGTTCCACAATGAACCAGAAAAAGGCCTAGTGTCAAAGATGTGCCAGAATATTATATATATAAAATAAACAATACTATGGAAAGTGGTGGATTAACACTGAAAAGCGTCTCTGTGCTTCAGCGTCATTCCAGGGTTATTCAGTTTGTATTGGTTTGCAATTGACAAGTGAAAGCTCTGCAAGTTATTTCACAAATACATGGATACTTTTTATCCAACTAACTGCTCTCTCCCAAATCATAACTGAACAAAAGGCATGGAAAAACCTCTGTGTGATTAAAAATCTGTAGAAAAAAGTGGATGTCTACCTTTACATGTCTATTGCACCTAACACAATGGGACCTCAATCCTGATCTGGGCACCTGTGGATACTATGATAATCTACATATTAGATAATTTTGCGTGTTTATCAATTCATTTAGATTTTGAAAGATATGGATGAGAAAATAATTGATATCAGAGAAGGATTAAGAGTGTACACATTAAAATAATAGTTTTCATTGGAAGCCAGTACATTAATCTATTTAATGACTCAAGGGTTAAGAATTAGCCTCTTAATCCAAGGCTTTAATACAAATGGATATTCTGCTCAGTAAAAGGCATTGGAAAAAAACCCCAGACACTTGAAAAGGAAGAGGAGCAGAAAACAAAAGGTTTTGGGAATGAACTGTGTGAATAACAGGGGAAAACCAAATTCAGTCAAATCAGATGTTTAATGGACGTTGTATCTGATCCAAAGCCCAGTCAATGGTAATCATTAACTTCAATGATTTTTGGATTAAGACTACTGTGAGTTTGGTGGGGGTGGGGGGGGGGGTTGCTCCACCTTATACACTTTGTTCTCTGGGACAAGCATTTTGTATTTCTTTTTGACTTTTGCATTCTGGCATTATGATGCATCATATCATGAATATCACATATTACATCCACTCAAGAAAAATCCAGCTCTTGATACCACCATTTCTCCTGTATACCCTATCTCTGATTAAAAATGGAACCACAGTGGCAGAAAACTGGAGTATACCAGCTGTGAATCAAATCACGGCCTACATACGAAATGCAAGGAAGACGAAGAAGCTGTCTGCTTCCTCAGGGATAGCCTGGAAGAACACTGCCCATCTCACCTGGAAGCCCATTTGCAGTTTTTTTCAAGAAAGGAAGAAGAAAATGATCTGAGTTCAAATTCTGAAAGTTTTTAATGAAAGTACATGAGGGCTTGATTCTGGCCCCACCCTCTCCTCCTGCTTGTTGTATGCCACTCATGAAGTACAATGCAGGCAGTAACCCAGCTTAATAGGTCAGAAGAAACACATTTATCTGAAGTAGGTGAATCCCTACTTGGCATAGAACTGGTTATCTGTATTTTCCTATGACACTATCATTGCTGTATCTATGTTCCTAACAATTATCAATGGATTTTCTCCTCACAATACCCCAGTGATGTAGGCAAGTATTAATCCCACATTTTATGGAGTTACAGGGTAGAATAAGTTACTTGCCTGAGGTCACATGGGAAGTCTGTGACTCATCTGGGAATCAAATCCAGATCTCCTAAGTTTCAGTCCAGGGCTCTGTCTAAAGGCCATCCTTCCTACCTGTTTTGACTCTATGTCCTCCTCTCTGCATTGTCTTGGTACAGTGAGATTGTTAGGGAAGAAGGGGGCATGATCAGAGTGCATCTTGGTTAGGCGATTCTTGACTGGAAGAACAATTCTTTGAGCCCATTACCAGGCAGGGCATCTTACAGCAGCATAACATAAGTCACACCAGGAGCTGAACTGGGAAGCAGAGGAACACAGGCTTTGTAGGGAGGTGCTTAAAACCCATCTTTGTCCCATTGCCCAGTCCTGTACCTCAGCTGTGCTAAGCACAGCTCAGACATGACTGAGGATTCAGTACATTAGCTTTGTGATTAATAAATTGTATTCTAAATGTAAATGCATGATAATATTTTGAATGTATCAGACTTTTTAAAAAAATGTAGCCATCACTTTAAAGCTCATGTTTCTTTTTTTTCTAAGTTGTAGGTTTAAACGTTGGGATACATATGTATCACTTGACATGGTTTATTGAATGCTAGCAGTGTGACTAGTACTCTAAAAACAAAGGAAGACACAATCCCTGATCTAAGCAACTTAGGCATCCAAAGAAAATAAAACAATCAATCAGAAAAAAGCATACTGTTGCCTTGTCAAGAAGCCTTGTTTCAATATGTACATTTGATTCAATGTGTAGCTTTGACCAGCCAGTTCAAAAATTCATGCCCTACCTGGGAAAAACATCTCTAGGGCCAAATATAAACAGACAGTTCAATTTGTGCCATTTCTGGTAAACCCTTCTGACAATGAGATTTCAGTAGTGAAGTTTCAGTCAGGGCTTATTTGATAGGCTCCTTTGTGTAGTATTTGTGCAGCCTAATAAAGGCATTACAGTAAATATAATGAACACTACTGTAATGTACAGAGCTGCTGTGAAGATTAACTAATGCCTGGAAAACATTTACAACAAGGTAGCATTGGTAAGTATGGCCTAGTATTTCTCAATTTAGATCATGTTTTCTTTCTTCCTCTACCACTTAACAGATGCATTGACTCATACTTTTAAAATGAAACTCTATTGGTTTGAGAAAACATGTAAGGTGACCCAATCAATTCCTCTGTCTGTTGCTTGACAGCCAAAGCTTTGCAACAATTTTACACTATGTGATTGTCTGATCTCATCAGGATGCAGCAACCAAGCTTCTTGCAGAATTGGAATTGTGTTTTTCCTATGAATAACAACATCATAGCAGAGGGGCAATAAATAAATCTTAGTGCCTCCTAAGAAATTCTACAAAATAGGTGGGTTCAATATAAACTTCCCTGTACCCCCCTCAAAAAATGATTGCCTTATGTCATGTCCTGTTAGGCTGCCTAAGCCATAACTGACTCACATTCGTTCAAGTTCTATGTAGAAATATAAATGAAATCAAGCGATTTCATGTGGTTAAACATTTATAGGTCATTTTAGAGACCTTAGATTCTCTTTGCAGTGTTTTGGTCTATTTTCAAATTGTGAGGGAGTAGAGGGAAAGAGGAGTGTCTAAAAAGGACACTTACGATTTTCCTGATTATCTTCTTCTCTTTTTTATACCTGATTTCTAAATTAGGCAGCTACTTGTGCCTCTACTCTTCCAAAAAAAAAAAAAGCTATCTCCAAAGGTAGCCCATTCATGGCACCTGGTAAGACGCTCCAAAAAAACATTTCTGAAATCATGAATTATACATCATAAAATCGAAAAAGAAGAGTTAATAAAAATCAATCTCTGCAGCTTCCATCAATTATTAACACGAAATGAGGCATATCAAATGACTTTTCTCTTTGCCATACCACTCTGATTCCACTTAGCTCTGATGCCAAAGCTCATTTTCTGCAGTGTAGTTCCTTGCTTTTTTTACACACTACGCAAAACTTCCTAAAATACAACAGATAATGAGACACAAACCTAAGGAATCTTTGATTTTTTTCCTTCACCCTCCTTTTTCTCTGTTATGCTGAAAATAAAAATTGACATTGACCTTGTTATCAATGTGTTTTAAAAAGCAATTGACCTCTGCAGGATTGATATTTTTGTATTTATTAAAATAATTGTTTACATTAATTCAAGGCATTATTTGGATTATTTGCACCTTTTTATAAGAGATTCATGTGGTTAAGTGTCTGTCAGTTTCTAACACATTTCAAGCTTGAGTCTGCATTAATATACCATATATACTATATAGTCAAATATTCCACAGTGGTTTTACAGCAGCCAAATAGTAGTTCTTCCTTTCGTGTTTTTCCTGCTTTTCTTTGAACAATGTATCTTGTTTAATATACAGCAGTAGAAATAAAAACACCACAGTTTGATCTGTATCTGGAAACCAGCTGGAATTAGGACATCAGTCGTAGAAAGAATTCATTACAGATAATTATGTTTTCTGTTTGTATAGTTATCATGAAGTAGTCTTCTGTAGAGATTTGTGATCTCATCGGGCCAGATAAGGATTCACAATCAGCTTTGTTAAGAATTCAGACATAGAACAAAAAATCTCCAACTACATCCATGAATTAAGTGTATTTGATTGAAATTTGAATGTGTCCATAAAACATGCATAGAAGCTTTGGAAAAACTTGTTGCGTTGGGTATCCATGAATTTTAATCAGCCTGTTCACGGTGTATTTTTTCAAGTCAGAGCATAAGTTACTGGAAGAAGAGGTTATTTACCTTTATAACTAGAGTTCCTATCTGTATTTTACTATGACTATGCATGTGCTCCTTGTGCCTGGAGTCAGAGAATTCTGAAAGCAGTAGCCCTTAATCCACACATGTGCCATTGGTGTCCTCTCCAGCTGAGAAGATAAAGGGCAGGGTGGACTGACTGCCTCTCCAGCATCTTCTCCACTGTAAACCAAAAAATGATCCAAAGCAAAGGGGAAGAAGGATGGATAGTAGAATACAGATAGGTACCACACAGCTTTGTAACTGGAAGTTTTTAAAGATAAGTCCTTCTATTTCAAGTCCTGGTCTCTATGTGTACTCCGCTGTGGGTGACTGACAAGTGGTACTCAAGAAGGAGAAGGGTAAAAGGAGGCAGATTTCAGAGCCATATGAAGGACTGTCATTCCAAAGGCTGCATCAATGCTGAACTGAAGCATAATGTCTTGCAAATGCATAGATGGAATTCCAGATATCTGTTTTATGGATGTCGGGTAAAGGTACTTCTTGAAGCAATACCATACATGTTTCTTCCACTCTTGAGGAATAAGCCATTGTCCCATGAGGAGGAAGGCAGATTGCAGACCAAAATACAGAGACTGATTTTGAGATTCTTTGAGAAAATATAGTCTGACCCCAAACTCTTTCTGCTATGGCAACAAATTGTCTAGAAGACTTTCTGGTTGGTTTTGTTCTTTGCAGGTAAAAGGCCAAAGCTCACCATATATCAAGGGAAGGGAGCCTGTAGCAGGGCAGTTATCCTGCTCCTGTGGAAAAAGGTAGGCTGTTTAGGGAGGCAGCACAGCTGTGGCCACATCCAGTCAGGTCACACCTGGCCCTGATATAAGGGCTAGAGGAAGAGCTGGGTCAGTCTCACTCCAGCCTTGGAGTGGGAAGGATCTAGTTGTCTGGGAGCACAGGATACTTGAAGCAGAGTAGCGCTGGGGAGCTCCAGCCTGGCAATTCCCTAGGCTGAGGCCTTGTTAAAGGCCTAAGGAGGTTCTGGGGCTGCAGAGGTGCAGCCAGGGATAGGCAGCAGCAGTTGGTCCAAACCTCTTGCCAATGATAAGTGGCCATGACAGACTGCTGTCTGCCCCAGAGAAATGGGGGTAGATGATGACTGGCAGTAGCCACTGAGGCAAGGTGGTCATAGAGGGAGTCCCCTGAGTGTGGGGACTGCTGTGGGGCAGCATCCCAAGGACAAAGGCACCAGGGTCTGGGAGGGACATGGGGGCCTGAGGGAGGAGGGACACTGGCCAGAAGAAGGCACTCCAGGGCTGGAAAAGAGCGAATTCCTGGACTGACCAGCTGGAGGTGGTGTGGCAGTGAGTGCTAGATCTGCTGCAGAGCCTCATTTTTTCTGAGGATGCATGAGTTTTGGGGAAGAACAGAGGTAAGTGAACTGACTAGTTCAGGTGAAACAGACCATGTTGGGGGTGAATTTAGGGTGTAAATATAATGAAACTTTGTCCCTATCAAATATAAAAGTAAGGAGGATCCATCTTCAGTGCAACAAGCTCACCTTGTGGCTCTGGTGATGGCTACCAGGAACACAACCTTCACAGATAGGAGAGACATAAAGCAAGAAGCTAATTGTTTGAATTGGAGACTTAGTGAGTACCTAAAAAACAAGATTTAAGTCTCATCAAGGAGCAGGATTTTTCACTGGCAGAAAGGTTCTGATTAGGTTTTTCAGAATCTGTTAGTCAATGGGTGCGCAAAGATTGAGTAATCCTGTGATGGTGGATGGTATGCACTGACTGCTGCCAAGGGAATCTGTAAAAAGATGAAGGACAAACTTGATGTCATTAGGGAAATAATATAGTCCAAAATAAAATATCATCCACAGATTCTGGGTATAAGTCTTGGATGAACCCAAACAAAAACAAAATGTCTCCAGTTGGCTAAATAACACTCTATAGTGGAATCTTTCCCACTGTTAGTAAAGATGCTCTGTATAGCTCCAGAACGCAATTGTCCATCAGCACCCTGAGATGAAGCAGCTGGTTGCTGCAATGCTTGATCTTGCCATTTCCCTGGGTCAGAAGATTGGAAAATGGCAGAATAATGACTGGTACCTAAGACAACATGCGTAAAAGACTTAGAAACCAAAACTGTCTGGGGAAGTTGGTGGCAATGAGGATGACCCTGTCCTACTGAATCTTCTGTAAAGTCCAGAATAGGCATGGTAGTGGCAGGAAGGCATAGTTCAGATGGTCTGACCATGAAAGAAGTACAGCACTGTCCTGTGAATGGCAACCTAGGGCTCCTCTGGAGCAGGACTTGCCATACTTCCTGTTCATTTGAAATGTGAACATGTCCCTTGTTAGAGTCCTCTGTAGAGCAAAAACTTGGTTTACTACAGAATCATGCATCTCCTACTTGTGGCAGACAGCAAAGTGACCCTGGAAAGTAGACTGCCGATAGGGTAGTTTGATTGCTGATACACCAGTTCCATAGATTGCCCACTTCTGCACACAGGGGAATGGATCTTTCTCTTCCCTCATTGTTAGTGTCAAAGATGATGGTGATATGCTTCAATATTACGAGGGCATGATGACCTTGAATGAATAGGAGAAATGCTTTACAAGTCCTTTGAACTGCTTGCAGTTCAAAATATTGATGTCCATTTTGGACTTTTGAAGCATCCAGGTGCCCTCTGTTGACCACATGAGCTCCCCAAGGCAACAGAGAGGAATCTGTGATTATCATTCTGTCTGTTGGAGAGGCAAGGAGGGGAATGCATAGTTGGCAGAGATTCTTCCACCACAGTAGAGGCAATATTATTTTGGTGGGAACAGTTACAATAGCACTCATGGGCTGGCAGTGTCAAAAGTATACCGTTTAAAGCCACACCTGCAGACAATGAAGCTAGAGCTCTCAAACGATGTGACAAATTCATGAAGCCATATGACCCAGGAGAAAGAGAGAGAGAGAGTCTTGACAGGTGCTTGAGGTTGCTTATGACTTGGTCTATGAGATTATTCATTGCCTGGAACCTGTCCATGAGATTAATAGCCTGGAACCTGTCTATCAGTAGGTAAGCACTTGTTGTGACTGAATTTAAGGATGCTCTGATGCAGTCTAATATTGTTGTTGGGGTAAGGATGGACTTTTCAGAATTTATGCTGACCCCCTACCCCACCAGGAGGAGAGGAGTTGCAGCACTGCCTAAGTTGAGGTGAGGACCTTTTGGCATATCCATCCTGGTGACAAGAAGCCAGTCACTGAGATAGAGATGGTGAAGCCATGTTGCCTGATGCTACAGAAGACACTGTGGTAAAAGACCCAGGGGAGGAGGAGTGTGGCAAGAACAAAAGGTAGTATTTTGTATAAAAATGGCAAGAGCCCACCAAGTATCTGAGAAAACGTCAGAACAGACTAGATGTCCCTATGGAAATATGCATTGTTCATACCAAGAGCTGTAAACCAGATGTCCTTTTCTCGGGATAGCATTATAGATGCCAAAGTGACTATGCAAAACTTGAGTCTGTGAATAAAAATAATTCAGATGGCAAAAGTTCTTATCACCCTTCTTTTGGGTACCAGGAATTATATCGAATAAAAACCCATCCCTTAATACCTGCTCTATTGTGCATCACTGTAAGAGGGATTCTACTTCTTGTATGAGCATGTTCTAGTGAGAGTGGCCCCTAAATGCTGCTGGGAACAAACTTTATTTTATAGCCAGAATGGATGATATTTAGCTCCCATTTGTCTGTTACTGTACTTCAGGTGTGGAAAAAGGGTGTGTGGGGATTTGGAGGTGTTAGACTTAGTGGTCTGCAGTCTTGAACTCTTGTCAGAACTAATGGTTAGCCAACACCTGAGGCTGGGTTGAAGAAATTGCCACAGAAGATGCAAGGAAGTGGGAATTTTGACTTTGATGGACTCCAGTGGCAGAACTGTTGAGCCATTGGTTTAGGCTTTTATGACTGCCTGTGAATTTTTCTTTTCGGGGCAGGAGTCTACATTCCTAGGGACAAGAGGGTGTGGTTAAACAGATAAGTCGTCAAACTGTAGGTCCTCCACAGTGTTCTGAACTTCCCTGGGAAACCTTGAAACATGAAGCAATGATTCCCTGTATATTATGATGATGATAGCCATCACCCTGTAAGATGTATCTGCTGCATCTATCACTGATTGAAGAGCAGTCCTGGCAACCATCCTGATTTTCCCTAAGAGAGCCTGGAAATGAGGTCTGTATTGTTGCCGAAGCTTGTCAGCTAAGATCACAAATTTTGAATAATTCAGGAAATCATACTAAACCAACAGTGCTTAGTAGTTAGTTATCTTGAACTGAAGGCTAAATGAATAAAACACTTTCCTTCCCCCACAAGCTGAGATGCTCTTCTTCCTTATGAGTTGGGGTGCTGCAGCCTAGATCTCTCTGTGGTGGCTTGGATCACAAAGAGTTAGGACAAGATGAGAGAAAAGCAATTCTGCCCCTTTGGTTGGACATAGTAACATTTCTCTGCTGTCTTAGGAATGGGAGCACAAGAGTCTGGTGTATTCCAGACTGCTCTAGTTGGCTTCAGAATGTCTTGGTTAACATGGTGATCTATTTGACTAGAACCTGAGTACTTGAGGATGTCCAGGAGCTTATGTTGATTCTTGAACTTCCTCAAGAGGAACTTGCTGCTCCCCTGCAATTCTGCATAAGAGTTCTTGGAACAGCTTATAATAAGCAGGTCACGATAGAAACATTGGACACTTTGCTTCAACTGGAGAAGACAATGACATTTGTGTCAGTTGTGGTGGAACTGCTGGATCCACTGCATATTCCTCCTCTTCAATGGATCAGGAGGCAGCTCCATTTTCCCTTTCAGAGGAGAGGCATGGAAGCACTCCTTAGTAGACTGGGCCAACTTTGCTGGATGGTAAGGTCCCATGGTTCCCTGTACAGCCAATAAGATGGATCAAATGGAGGTCCCGATAGGATGTGGTATCTACAACTCCAAGTCAAGCGATGAGGTAGATATTTGACTCAAGCCAATGCAGGCCTTCTGTCCAGAAAGGCTTGTCCTGGAGGAAGAAATAATGGTTCATTGGGTGTTTCAGAGTCTCTTGAACAAGAGAAGGTTGACTCTGGATCCATTGGTAGTACTGAAAATACCTCTGGTGGAAAGTCTTAACAGGGGGGTCAAATGGGAGATAGACTCCCCCCAGGAAGTCTTGAGAGGAACCCAGTAGATGAGGAGACACCAGATGGGAGAGCAAAGATGTACTGGAGAGAAGCAAAGGTCTTGGCTCTTCCTGAAGTGTGACAGGTTCTGTCTGTCCAAACCTCTTGAGCCAAAGTAGAGATAATCTGTGCTACAATTGTGCAAGATAGAGTTGGTACTGGGGTAGCCCAGTCTCTTCATGGTCACTCTTCAATGGTGCCAATGGATCCTAGGCTTTGAGCTTGGGTGGTATAACTGAGGAACGAACAGCAAATACTGCCCCTTGTCATGGTGTGGGTTTCCCCAAGGCAGTACAAGCAGCATTGATGTTAGTCATTGACTGAGAAGGAGCATGGGTCAGGAGCACAAATTTTGAAAGCCAGAGTCCTGGGTTGTGTACTGTACTCCAATACACAAACTGGGGCATGAGAAGGAGCTCCCCAGGTCAGGAAGGCTAACTATCTAACTAACTATAAGATCAAATTCTAAACTTTAAAATCTTCTAACATTTATTTAGAACTATATAGATATAAATAGACAGGTTTAAAGATAAAAGAATAAAAATGTTCTGGACACTGGAGGTTCTGACCCAGACCATGAGGCAGAAAGAAAGAACTGGAGCAGCTATCGGTCTGCCCAGCCATTTATCTTCTCAGTTGGAGGCATGAGGGGAGCCAAGGCATCAATGGACATGGCATGCAACATTCTCCAACTCTGGACACCTGGAGTGCATGCATACCCACAGTGGAAAACACTCAAGCCCATAAAAAATGTATTAACTTCTTTCAGCCAAACTGGAGCAAACTGGCATAGCTCTCGACTGTTGGAAAAGAAGTGAATCCTTTTTGTGTAAACACAAATAAGGAACCTCTATACAAAACTAGAATGGAATGTTCCATTTACATCTGCTTTTGAGTGCAGCAATTACTGTAGAGCAGTGAATAGCTGAAAATGAAAAACCTTCAAACATTCTGAATGCAGCAGGAGAAAAAACATATGGCAAAATAAGAGTGATTCAGAGTATCCTGAAATGGAAGCTACTGATTTGCTGGAGAAGAAATAATTGATTTTATGCACCAAAAGCCCATGAAATGCCAAGGAAGACAATTTATGTAATCTGTGTTTGCGTAATATGGAACCATCATGAGGCACATTTGCAGTGTATATGTTTGCAAGCACTTCTCATTCTTTAAAAATGGATCTCTCTTCCTACTATACTTTACAGAGTTAATTGTCTCAAGTGTCACACTTTCCATTTTTCTTTAAAGCCAGCCGTGTTCCCCAACAACAAAAAAGAGCTAACTAAAACTTTAGAAAACTAAATGGCATAGTACATTTGCTAGGTTTTTAAAATAAATTTTCATCATTCAAATGAATGAATTAATTTTCAGATTGTAGTAAATAAACGTATATGTTTATAAAAAGTATAAGGCATCTTCTCACATACTTCACATTTGATATTGTTACTTTGCTGTTTTATAGCTTTGTTTTTCCTGTCTATTTTACATAGGGTGATCAGATAGAAAGTGTGAAACGTCGAGACAGGGGGTGGGGGATAAGAGGTGCCTATATATGAAAAAGCCCCAAATATCACGACTGTCCCTATGAAACTGGGACATCCGGTCACCTAATTTCACACACTGCTTTGGCAAATACATTTATTTACTCCATAAGCAGCCTACATATTTGAAGGGGAAAAAAAATGAAACATTATTGTCGTCTGTAAATTGACCTTTGTCTGTGTGACATCTTTTCAGCTTGCACCTATCACTCGTGTGATGCAGTTTGAATTTTTCTTTGTATTTAAATGTTATTTTGCCATGAACTTTCCATATAAGTATTCTTATTCATCACCTGTGTATCTGATACTGTTAAAAGACCCATTGGTGAGAGGTCTCATTGATAGTCCTTTCAGGCCTTAATCACAGACCACAGCCACTTCACCACCACTGTGCTTTTCTATATTCCTTCAGCAGGTCGCAGCCCTGTAGTGTTATTTACATTCCATAGCCAGCTACTCCACTAGCCTTTCTGGGAGAGAACAATACTATCAGTCCTACCTACCTCTACCTTCCTTCAGGCTTCCTGCTTTCCTCCAGCACTTCCTCCCTCTATGTTCATATAATCCCATCTACTGGGATTACTTCCCCCTCAGTTAGTCCCTCAGCTGTATCTCTACCAAGTTAATTGACACCTTTGGTAAATTGCCTGTCTTTCAAATAGGTCTCAGTTACTACCTACTAGTGGGCATTAGAGTGATTGTGAGCTGAGATAGCTCCTGACCAGCATACCCTGTTACATCTCCAAAGATCTGCAGTTTTGAAGCAAGGTGGTGTCACTTATCTGCACATGAAGGAGGGTGTGTTTTCCAGCTGTTCATAAAGTGTATCAAACCATGCTCCTAGAATACCTTGAATCAAGAATGTGTAAAAAAAAATACAACCAATTATTGGACAAGCAAAAGTCTCTTACTTGTCTGGCTTTCAATGGATGACCCATCTGGTGAGGTTAAGGACCCAATTCAGCAAAGCACTTAAATAAATATTTAAAATTACATATGTGCTTATCTCCCATTGATGTCCATGGGACATTAACACATATTTAGAATTCATATCTAAAACCCATTGAAGTCAGTGGGAGTTGGGTCAGGCCATAAGTGCTTTTTTTTTTTTTGAATAAGGAAAGACCAAAACATGTGCTTAACGGATTTGCTCAGTTAGGACTTGCATTCACTAAAGTATAAATCCCAATTTCACCATATGGCTTGAATACACCTTAGACTGCCCTGCATGCCTATGTGCACTGCCACACAGGAAGCCCCCATGGAGCAGAGCTCCACAATACATGGTGCATAGATCTTGCTCCATGGTAGCATAAGTGCACTGTTTTTTCTTCAAGCAGAGCTCTATGGTTTCACTAGATGGAAATGGACTTGTTTCAAAGATTTTGATCTTCTGGGCTGATGAAAGATGTACAGAGTCAACCAACCCGAAGTGCCCACTCCCCTTCACATCCTTGACCTAATTTACCCTTGGAATGGTGGAGATCCCTTGCTGTTTCAACCTTTACATGCATGTCTGCTGCACAGTACTGCTAAGATTGGCACAGTCTTAGGAGGTCTAATGTTAAACTTCGATTTGGTCACAAAGAAAAAGTGTGGATATTGGCAGTTGCAACTATAATGGCAATTAAGCAATATCACAAGAACTCCACATCTGCATACACACAACTTGGCAGAACCCAGGTCAAATGGCATGCTTTGCTCAAGAAAACTATGATGTAAATAAAATGTTGCAAGGGAGAATAAATCTGAGCAAAATGTGAGTCTACATGTATCCAGTGGATAATCTATTTTCCATACTATACATTTAATTTCCACATTATGGGCCAGACTCTGATATTATTTCTTTCTTTGCATAGTACCATACTTGGTAAATAGTTCCACTGGTGTCTTTGGGGCTGCTTGTTAAATGAGGTATCCTTAAAGACAAGTAAGGGTGTAAGAATGTGTGGTTATACAGACAGAATGTTCATTCAATATGGAATTCTTTTTAAATAAATTTTATATTTTCTGTGATACTTTTGACAACTTGTTATCATGCTTAGTATTAAAACAGAAAATTGACCAAAATTAGTAACTGGTGAAGGTGGCAAAATAAATTTACTGCAACATTTTTTGTGGGGAATTACTGTAAAACCTGCAAGAAGAGAGAGACACATTTGTGGTTTTAAATATAAAACCACCTTCGTTCAAGGACACCAAAGTGCTTTACAAACAGTCATATAGCCTCTCAAATCCCTGATGAGGTATTATTTTGATAGTCTGCGTTGCAGAATAAATAAGTAGATAAGTATTGTGCTATGTGACATTTGCTTGGCAGTTACTTTCCCACATCCTCCCTCAACTCCATCAGAGCTGATACTGCATAATGTTACAAACTATGTAATGTCATTTTGTTTTCCTATTATTGCCATCAATAGTTTAGTTTCCAAGTGCTCAGTGGCTAAGTGTGTCCAGTTTTCTTGACAAAGCACCCATGCATCTTCGATTGTAATGTAATTTTTCATTCACTACTCAAAGAAATGTATAAAAACAAAGGTATTAATAGGAAAAAATATATATGAATACATATGGATGAAGAGTTTCCCCTACAGGCTTTTCTTGTATGCGAACAAACATTAGTTAGACTGAAAATATTTTTTTCATATAGTACAAACATGCTTACACGGACTACAAAGTGGAGAACTGTTACTGTGCAATAACTTAATGTCATTTGTATGCTTCAAGATTTCCAAAATTAGTAACTGGATAAAAAAAAAAATGATGATGCTTTCAAAACCATGGAGATGTTTAGATGTATTAGTGATTAAGAGCCTGATCCAAATCCTTGTTAAAAATTTTTTTTAAAAAAAATCAATGTGGTCATAAGTAAATGCTAAATAATCTATTCTTACACTTCAGCTAAAGATCTCTGAAGTGGGTGAATAAAGTTAAAAACTTATAAGTGCTTACATATACAAATCATGCTGCAGAGATGCACACAAATATAGACTGTGTAAATTTTGGCACCCAAATGTGGAAATTTTGGTCCAAATGCTTTGTTTTATGAAGCTGTATTTTTCGAAATTTATCCAAGTTTAATTGATTTTACAAAGGAATTCTACAAGGCAGTACTTTTACGTTCTATCCTCATCTCTACCACTTCACCACCATCTCCCTGTTCAATAAACAATCATTTAACATCTTTGTGCTTCAGCTCAGCTCACCCATCTATAAAATGATGACAATACTCACTCTCCATACCTTGCAGGTGTGGTCATTAATGCTTGCAAAACTTCTTTGAGATACTTGGATGAAGGGCATTGCAAGATATTATAATTTATTATTGGTGGTCAGAGTAATACAGAGATAAGCATCGCATAATGCCTATAAAACTAAACTTATTTACCATAGGTTTTACTATATTCTTTGGCTTAATGTGGCAGGAGTATATGACTGTAGTATTATTGTAAATTTACAATGAAACAGTAGTAATTGCAATTCTTCTTGTTGCACAACTTGTATATAATTTATTGTGGAAGTGAATAATATATTCAATATGCATCTTCTTTCAATGACTACTATGCTGATAATTCATAAAAATATCTTGGCATTTTCTTCTCAAATGCTTAATAAATATTATACAAGTTAACTATTACTGATCACTGTTATGCGTAATCAGTTATAATGGTTATTTGTGTTTCACTTGAGTAATAAGCAAACACAATATTGTGTAACAATTTCTACCTGCATGTTGCTAGGCATGATACCAAGGACTATTAACATCTAGGCAAAAATTACAATGTCTCAGGTCCTGAAGTGCCTTATTAGAATAACCCATTTTTAAATACAAGTGGAAAAACTCAAACAAAAGCAAATTCTTTAATAAAAAGATTATTTACTCTATGAAAACTACAGATGTTTATAGAAAAAACCCACAACACAACCAAATGTAAAACATTGATTATTATTATTGAACACTTACATGCTGGTAGTACCAAAGGGCAGAATCAGGTTGGTCCCCATAGTGCTGAGCACTATATATCCATTAAATGATCAGTCTCTGCCCTAAAGAGCTTACAGCCTATAATAAAAGACTTAACAGGTGGATTACACAAATAAGCAGGCTGGGGTGGGGCTGGGAAGACAGGGCAACATGTGATAGGGTGTGCACAATTCTTAGTCAGCAACAGCAATCCACTCACTTAGCCATTAATCTGGTTGTACTATACTGTCTGAATCCAGTGAGATTTGGAGGAAGGATAAATAGAAAGACAGACAGCAATTCCCTGGACCCAGTTAAAGTCTGGGGGAGGAGGAAGAGTCAGCTTCTTCCTTAGTACTACATTTAATAAAGTTGTGGCCTACCACTTTATATCTATTAATGCATCTATGACTTCATTCTCTTCTGTGCCCTCATCAAAAGAGCAGCAGTTTCTGGTTACATCTATAATAAATGTTTAGAGCACAAAGAGACTTACTAAGAAGGGAAATGTAATTAAACAGCACTAGGGGAGTGACCGCAAGAAGAGAAATGTTAACTTACCATTTTGAAAAGAACACAAAATTCTGATCATAATTCTGATAAGGAAGAATAAAAATGCTAAAGCAGTTCTTCTGCATCAATATTAAATCTAAGTCTTGATGCAAAATGAAGCTAAGTTAAATGCCAGGAAAACGTAACATTAGGAAATGTGCCCAAAGATCAATACGTCAAAGAAGGTTGTTGCCTTCTTCATGTGCTGCATTGGAATGAGGGAAATGTCATACATAATGCATCTGTTATTCTTTCATAACAAGAGAAGAAAATTGCTTCAAAAATTGCAGACCTCACTGTTACATAGAGATGTATAAACTGTTTTCTGAGGTCATCGCCAACAAACTTTTCTGAAAGATGAAAAATTGACTGAGAAAACAAATACGGTTTTCAGAGTGGATTCTTGACATAACACATCTATGTATCATCAACCACCAAACTATCAAGAGAAAAAGAAAAAAAAAAAAAGGCCTCCTCTCTGCCTCACATTCACATATTTCTGCAAAGCATTTGACACAATGGCAACAACTTCTGTGTACCATTAAACTATGATCTATTGATTTATGAACTTATAATACAGTTTCTCTCAGTCCACAATGATCATTTCTAATAATAGGATTCTTATTCACAATGCTTCACAATGGCAACAAGAAAATCATTGTTTTAAGACATGTAAGACAGTATTACTTGGTTATTAGAAACATTCACTCAAGAAGTCAGTCCCCAAGAATGCATTTAAAAACCTGAAACTTCTACTGGTATCCAGCCAGGACATTGTCTGACTATGCCAAAAGAAGGACAGGAGACATTCAACATGGGTTTAATCAGTCTGAAACTTTATTATTAGATGTCAGGGATACCTGGCAGATAATAGTGTACAGTGCAGGCAATCCCATGTTTATTCCATAATTACTGGAGGATGGGAGACTTTTACCAGCTCCTCCTCTTTTTTCCCTCCAGGTCCCCGCAAAAAATCCATTGCCAGGACCTTACCATGCACCCTCCACCCATGTAGGGGGGTTATGGAGGGATCAGCTCCCTGCCATACCAATCTTAAGAGTTCCCAACTACCTCTTGTTCATTCCTTTGATGAACACCTCTTTTTAAATACTTTTCCAAGTCATTTATCCAGTCACTGTACAGCTTTCCTATGGAGTACCTGCACTGGACATCCGCCCTATACTTAAATAATGAATTGTGACATATGGCCTGCCAGCGGTCATAACATGCATGAAAAGAGCCCTTCCTGAAACCTGGCATGGTGAAGGAAAAAGAAAAAAGTACACAACAGCACTCAAGCCAATATGGTGGTACGGAAAAATTCCTCCTCAGTCCCACCTTAAAAAGGGGTGGCTAGAGTAATGCCCACAGCAGGTGTTGACCAAACCTGGCATTTCACCACCTAAAAGGGAAGGAGGGTGGTTCCTGCTTCAGCCTTGATCCATGTGAAAAGGAAGCTTTGAGGTACCAAGCTGCCCCCTTAACAATCCTGCATTCCCAGGGGACCAGTGAGCAACCATACTGCTCTTTTTTGGAGCCGTTTTCATCTCCTTCCCCCAGCCATAAAGCACTATTTCCTTCACTTGGTCAATCAGACAAACACCCCACTGCTTAAAGGTGCAGGGCAGTCATTAGACTCATGTTATTGTCTGGGATCACCACATAATCTCAAAGCTTAATTACACCAGCGAAAATAATACACAACTGTATGCCACACATAAGCAATATATAATCCAGCACAAAACTCACCAATACGGAGAAAGGATACTGGATAAGCAAATAGATTGGTTTTAGCAGAATGATAACATAGTGTACCCACATGCTGAGTAAGTCATTACAGACAAGAAGTTCAAATGAGGTTATTCCAATGATCTTGTTAATATCTCAAATGCATTATGATGAGACACAGATAGAAATGCCATGTGTTTTGAGACTCAAACACAAACCTGAAACTCAAGCTAAAAATACAGAAAAGCTCTTCAAAAATCAAGAGAATGACAAAATATAAAACAAGGCTCATCAAAAATCTGTAACAAAACATTTACTTAGGAAACAGGATGCAAAGCAATGCCAGTTTTTGACTGAAGTTTTTCTATAAATGGTGATTATGAACAAGAAATCTTATCTTTTCATGAATTAATAATTAGCTTACAAATACTGTCAAAAACAATGGTGCAATGTATTCCCTGCAGACATTTAGATTTGCCAGCAGATGAAAGCATGCAGAACTGCCCTTTGTTCTGGGTGTGGTGAGATAGACATTAACCAAATATTATTCAAAAAGATACCGGTGACACAGAAAAGCAAAAGTTAGTTTCTGTCAGAAATTATAAAAAGTAAACATAAAACAAATAAATGAAGAAATAGAGTCCCATTATGCAGCATCATATGAGCACATATCCTGCAAAAGAGAGAGCACATGAACCAGTCTGATGGGTTCAGTGGAGGAGAGGTAGGAAATGGCTATAGCAACAATTGACTGATGAAATAAAATCATCTTCATTAGGAGTCTTATCTAAGGCATAAGGCAGGCTTTGTCCTGCTGAAGGCTGAGCATGACTAATGATGGTGATGATTCACTCTCTTCTGTCTGTTTTTTGCCATTCCGATCATGAAGGAACAAATCTAGGGGCTTCTAGTAAACTTATTCAAATTTTTCTTGACAAAAATCAGCTTATCAGTGCACCCCAGTGTCATCTACAACATCATAACTTCAGGTGGTGCAAAATGTACTTGTGCATCTGGCTCCGATTCCCTCAAAATTAGCATTCATAATTCTAACCTTCTTATTAGCTAAGACTAATATCATTATAAACATTTGAAACTACATTTCAGTTCCTGATCTTGCAGGGTGGCATTCAACTTTATTTTAAACTGAATTCATTGGAGTTGAAGCTGCTCAGCAACTCTCAGAATCAAGTACCCATTTTGCAGGAAATGAGTTAACATATGCTTCTCTGTACAGCCAAATGGACTGCACAAAAGTTTCACAGTATGGTGAGCAAACTCCTCTAGTATTGCATTCTCTATATCAGGGATTGTCAACCATGGCACGCAGCCCCCCAGCACCGTTTCTTGCAGCCCCCTCTGGACCGGAGCAGCGAACCGCGGCCAGTGGGAGCCAAGATCAGCCGAACCTGCGGATATGGCAGATAAACAAACCACCTGGGCCCACCAAGGGTGCTTACCATGGGGGTCCATGTGCCAAGGTTGATAATCCCTGCTCCATACCGTGCAAAATTCCTAGTGCCCACATTCAACAGCACTTCCAACAGGTTTTATTGAAGTGGTTTTTCCACACAGCTTGGTAAAACAACAAAAAAATCCCAACAACCCTAAAGATGTTTAGGAATATTTGAAAAGGAAGGAGAGAAGACGGATGCTACTTGCCGAGTGTTTGTTTACAACCAGCAGTAGACAAGCATGTCTCTTTTACTCTATACTCTCCCTTTTCTTGTGTCATCCCTAGAAGTTGACATATTTGCCCAATGAGTTTTGTAATAGAAGTTCTGAATTTGTCTCTCAGTTTGGTCTGCAGATTACGCTCTTTCAAATTGAACAGCTTTTGGACTGAGCACTTTTGGACTGGGCCTTTCATAATGTATCTTCTTTCGTCCCTGAGCATTCTCAGATACAGGATCAAATTCTCTGCTGGAATCAACAGACTTCATTGAAGCACCATTTTTTGGCATCAGAGAATTTGGTTCGAAGTTTTTTTTATGGCTGGTCTCTCTTGAATTAAGTTGTTGTAGCCTTTGAGATGAGGCAAAAATTGTTAATATGGCTCCAAATCATTATTACATAAAAGAATCTCTGGATAAATGTGTTCTTCAGACAACTCCAGATGGAGGACAAATTCACCATAAGGGAGTCTCTATGTCCATTTCCTCTATTGCATATGGGCTTCCAAGAAAGTCTGGTGGCCAAGATGGACTATAATAATGTGTATGACATTTCCTGCTTGTGAAACACTTCAGCAAACATTGTTCCAGGTAATTACAGCTCTTGAGATTCAGTGATAAGCCTGAATAGATATGATTGCCTCTCTTTTGGATGAAAGAAATGAAAAATGAAGCAGCAATTAAAACTCTGATACCACTGTCTGGAAGAAAATGTTAAAACCTGCTGTATTGATTTAGAACCTGGTCTGCTGTATTGATTTAGGACAACGGTTTCACGTCACAGAAAATATAAAGTCTAGAAAAATGAACCAACAAATTTGTAACCAAAAAGGTGCTAACTCTTGAAGAGGCTGGATGAAAATCTTTTTGAAGGAACTTTTTAACTTCTTATGCAAACTTGGTAAGAAAATGAAAAAAGGAAGACTGAGTTTATGTTCCAACAAAGAAAGATTGCAACACACACAGGAAGTACTACATCAAGGATATGCCAAGTAAGTTTGTATGTTTACTTAGTATTTTTAAATTCAGTCAAGAAAAGGATTGTTATAAAGTATCTCTGTAAATAACTCTTATCACCATAAAAAGAAAATTAATCAATTTCCAAGGTAAAATCTTGGCCCCATTGCAGCTAATGGCCAAACACTCATTGGATTCAGTGCGGGCAGGATTTCACCCAGGAACCGCGGGCAGGATGCCTAGGCCTGTAGCTGATATCTGACTGTCTTAACACAAAAGCATTGCTTAAGATTAATAAAATATAATGTAATGTAGAAGCCATATTGATTCACCTAAATCTGCAAAGTTTTGTGTTGACATAACTCAAGAAAAATGTCTTTTTAAAAAATATTTTTAATACAGGCAGGCATCTGAAATATTTTAAAAATTCAATCAGAAATGTTGAAAAAGAATATTGAACTCCAGCAATGACAACCTGAAAGAAAACTGAATTACATGTGAGTTTTAATACAAGTTGCTATTTCTGTTTGCTTGGGTTTTGTCTATTTATTTATTGTGTAACACAAACTTTTAGAGTTTCTTGGGTATTAGAGGGTGTTTCTCCCACTCTGTTAATGGAATATGTAAGGACTATTCCAATCACAGTTACATTGGGGAAAAATAGGAGAGAGACTCATATGAAACCAATGAGACGCATTCAAATCCATATTTACAAAAACATGGACATTATTGGGATGGAAATCCATGTTTGCTTTTATTTAGTGTTGTAGGCTCTTAATGCATGTCTTACAAACCATTAATATAAGGAATAAAAGTTTTAAGAAAGAAAAATGAAGCAATAATGAGCCTAAATAAGATGCAGATCACTGTGCCCGCAAACTGACAGGGAATTCTAACTGCTCTAAGCCAAGGAGTTAACAGAGCTGTTAAAATGTTGCCGGTGAAGCATAGAAAGTGATGGAAAATGGGAAGGAAAATGGTTGTAGTTTGCAATATTATGTTCCCCCTCCCAACATCCCCTTTGGTCATGGCTCTTCAGATTGTTTTCTAATATTAGAGATGGCATTCGGGAAGAGAAAAGAGATTTTAACTGAGTCTGAAACAACACTCTTATCTCTTTACTTACTTGAGAGATTTCTCCATTATTTCTCTTATTAAGAAAATCCTGAATTCACAAGTCTGTATTCTAGATTTGGAAGGCAGCAACGGTTATGTCCTTTTTTTAACATAAAACAAAAAGGAGTGACCTCTCTTTTTATGGTTTGCCAAGTCTATTTGTTTGGCAGATTTCACAAAATAGCTTGAAAAGCGTCCACTTTCCTTATTTTGAAAGCTGACAGATTCCAAATCTTCTTTTCAGCAATCTGGGAAATGAAAATCTTATTGGTACTCATTAGCCAAATTAATTGGCTTATATTCTAAGTTAAAAGTGACAGCATATATAAAGGGGAAAAAAACAACAAGAAACATTATTTTCTCTCAATCAAATGTTAAGTAAGAAAAAGCTAGTGTTGGCAACAGTTATGTATTATACTTCCATTATAAAGTCTTATATTTGATGGTTCTAGAGCAGCATTTTAAAATGCACACCCCACCATAGCTGATTTTTCAAGCAATCAGTCCAGGAGACAAATGTAAACAAAGCAAATTAAAAACATTGATTACAATGAAATGGGCCAAATTCTACCATCAGTTACACACAGAAGACTAAATAAAAATCTGGCTCATATATATACACATCTTAATTTACACAGATGAGGCCATTTTGATTGAATAAAGTCTAATTGGTACTTATTAGTGATTGATAAATGTCAACAGGTTTGCTGATAAGCATTGAAGAATGTAAATACTTATCGAAAGCTTGTACCAACTCTAACTTGTACACACTCCCTCCCATTCTGCAATTTCTTAGCCAATCTTACAGTTTCTCAGATGTTAGAGACCTATTAAGTGATCCACTCCATGGGGCCAGCGATGATCTGCTCTCTACAGTATCATTTTCTACTGTTTTGTTCAATCTAGATTTTTTTACAAACCAATGGGGCTCCTACTGGCAGAGTCCTGGAAAACAAAGATCCTTCTAAGATTGACTCCCAGGCTCACTATTTGTGTAAGTGTCCATCCTCCCACCATTTTGATAGCCAAACTCTTCCCCATTTAACCTGTCCCATATAGGTTCCTAACACCCCACTGTCTTCCCTCCACTTAAATTTCTATTGACAGCACAGGTATATTTATGGAGGGAATGCCCTCCTCCCCCACATTTAACCTGAACAGGTATAATTTTAGAGATGAGAAAGGGAAGGGAGCAAGAAGCTAGTGATACATTGGGAAATGGGAGCTGGGAGATAAGGGACTTGGATAAGGAGATGGAAATCTATGATAAGCAGATAGAAAAGGAGTGAAAGCAGGGGCAGCTGGAGTGATGAAAAGGAGGTCTCGGATAAGAAGAGGAAAGAAGAGGAAAGGACTACCTTGTGGGGCAGAGATGGCGAAGAACAAAATGTCAGAGACAAAAGTGGGATTTTGAGAGGCAGAGAAGGTAAAGACAGAGAGTGGAAGAAGAAAGACTAGAACAATAAACTGAGCAGAAGGGAGAATAGAATGATAGATTCTTGGGGTGGAAAGAGGACAGAAGAAACATGGGCAGAAGAAGTGACAGTGTTTTGTGTTACAGCAGGAGGAGAGAGATTGTGGGGAGACAAATAGTGAACACTGGTTCCCATCGATTTTGAGAGAGCACAAATTACTCCACAGGTAAATGGGACTTTAGCAATTTGAGAGGCAGCAAAGATGGACAGCACTTAACTGTAGATTTTTATAGTCAATTCCAAACCATATTTTTTCTAATATCTCAGTATCCATACAGTAATACAAATATTATCCAAAAAGTTACCCTGAAAACTATTACTGAAGTTTGACTTTAAAGCCCACTACCACAATCATAAATAACAACAAAGAAGGACAAACATATTAGGCAGGAGGAAAATAACTATTAGATAAGTGGTAGTGGAAGGTAAATTAATACACATACAGGAAGAGAAACCATAGAAGTATAATTGGAGGATTTTACTATGAAATAATTGGTACTTGTATCACAAAAGCATTAGGGCTCTGATAATAAAAAGCCTACTTTGGATCACTCGCTTGCAAATATCATAAGCTTTATGCAGTAAAAACTGCAGTGCACACTTCTCCCAAATACAGTAACTGATGTGAATTAAGAGATACCGTGAACTCCCCCCTCCCACTTCTTGCCTACAAGTGGGCATAGCCAAGCTACGAACTAAAAAATGCAGTCTAGTCTTTATAGGATAGACAAGACGTGAAATTTTCAATGTTAAAAAAAATGCAAGAAACAAACCAACCAACAAAGAAACATTAAAAGAAGCAAAACAAAACAAAAAACACACACAAAAAACCCATCTCTTAGGACTGCAAACATCCTAAAGCAACAAACAAAGGCAGAAGCTTGTTTTCCAGTTCAATAAACAAATTAACACTAATGGGATACACTGTATGTATGTAGTACAGTATTCGGAAGGCTAAGATCAAGAAATTTCTCTCTTCTCTTTGAATGCCAATGTATAGCTTTGTAATAAAAAAAAGCATTCAGATACACAATTATCTTTGAAAGTCCTGCTACACAGCATACAGTCTAGGTATCAAAAAACTAATTTATCATTGCCATTATATGACATGTTCTGCGAAATTGTGCTCCTTTGAACATCAGCAACATACCATATCTTTAACTGTAGCAGTGCTAATTTTCTGCTATAATTACGTGACAGAGGTAATTGAAATTTTCCTTTTGGAATCCTGCATCTGGTGAATAACTTTATAAAAATCAACCTATTAAATCCTATTCTAATGATTCACCTTAAATCTGTGAAGTATAGTAAAACAGTGGACCATAAATTTGTTACTGGAAATATTTCCCTGGAGAGTTAACTTTGATCTTACAATTTATACTTCCAAGTAAATACAACATTATAAGGAATACATTATTTTGCTTACAATTATCCAGTCTTACAAGTCTTCCTCACACAAGTAATCACATGGATATTACTCATATAAGTAAATACTGCTGCTCAGGACCTATCTAGATAAAAAATGGGTAATCCCAATCAAATATCCAAATATGTTCATTTGATTTAATTTTTAAGTATCAATATTTGTCTAGTGAATGATCTCTCTCTCTTATTGGGATTCAAGATCTCCAGAATAGTAATGGAACTTCTTAAACTTCACTTATCCTCAGGCAGTTTTTGAATCAAAATATAAGGGCTCTGTCCTGCAAGATTTTGAGCACTCAGGGCCCAATCCAGTGACGTACTTAATTTAAGCACTTTAGCAGTCCCACTGAAGTCAATTAAAGTGACACTAATTACCATATAATAAGAGGGAGAGAGTGGATAATGGATTAATGTTTATGGAGTGTACAAAACAGAATGAGGAAGATCATTAAGAGAAGATTTTAATAAACCAATAATACCAGATGTTAAAGACTTTTAGTACAGTCAAGGCCTAGTTGATCTGTAATGCATACACACAGATCACTATTGGCCCCTTCTTCCTTTTTGCATTGTGATATTCAATGCTGTAAGTAAAATCTGTTAGAGATTTACACTGAGTTCCACTTGAAAGGCACTAATCTAAAAAGCTTAAGATGTTTTTGCTGTCTTGGTCAGATTCTACTTACTATTCTAAGATTATACCAATGAAGAAGTATCAGTGACTTTACAATGTTAGTAAGTAAAATACACTTAACTTAGGACATTTTTAGCTACAGTAAAATCTACTCCTAATGGTCTTCAGCTTCCAGTTTTATGAACTCCATGGTTATATAATCCATTCTCCACACTCTGTTTCCATTCTCCTCATGCCATGATATGGTAATTATTGACACTTTAACCTCAGTGACTTTTCATATACCCTCATCCATACACAGCTTATGGAAACCTTGTCCATCATTGTATAGTTCAAATCTGTTTGAACTATACAAACTATGACTGAGGTATTACTAAAGAAAAAAGCCAAAGGCAATGTCACATTGGCTTTCTAATACATCTGACATTTTGGTAATTCAACACGATAATGAACAGTAATTAACTTGTTAGTGAGTCCCATACTCTTCACTTCTCTTTTGCTGATAGAACAATGCTCTCCTGTCAGCCATAGTTTAGATCAAGAAGTCCTATCCATGCACTTGCCAGATTTAACCTGAATGTATTTCCACAGGGAATTTTCTACAGTAGGATTTTCAGTGACCAACATCCATCGCAACAGCACATGTGACTCAGATTTAATGTTCCAATTCTGAACAGCTTAAGCATCATCATGATGCATCATTCTGAACAGCATCATAAGGTATGCATTGCTGAAAGCAACAGTGTATAAAATGTTTGATGACTTGAGCTTTTAATTTTGAGGTGCTGAGGGGAGCCACACAAAGGCTTTTATTGCATGGCCATTAAACTTTTAAATTATTCCAACATTGGGGTTATTCTGTCACTGATTGCTTTCTTAAGAGATTTCAGGTTCTTCATCTATGAGTCAGCAATCAGTGAAAAACACAAATGATGGTAAACTTGGTAAGAAAGCAAAATATACTTACACGTTTATATTATCTATTCTCCTGTGTACAGTCTCACAGTTATATGCAAGGAAAAATCATTTAAAGATTTAAAAGTATAAGTGATATACCTCAAGATGGAGCATTAATACAGAGTTTCAGAAATACGGGGAAATAAGGTATAGCATTTTGCTTAAAAATATTATATATTATGTACACAACTGTGCTTCCATAATTCTTATATACCTTGCTTCATAAAGAAAAACAATGTAGAATCCACTTTGTAACCATTAGCTATGGATTGTGGTGTAGTCAGAGTTCAAGACTCCTTGGTTCTCTTCCCAGCTCTGCTAATGACGTGCTTTACAGCACTAGCCTCTCTGTATTTTAATTTAACCATCTGTAACATAGCAATCCCCAGAGCTACCAACCTAGGGAGGTTGTGAGATTTCAATCTTTAATGTTTGTACAGGGCACTGAGATCCTACGATGAGAGTACCATAGCGGATCAAAGTGTTATTATTCACTCAAGTAATTTCAGAAGTCTTGGGGGGGAAGGAAAAGTGCAAACCTATTACATTTACAATGTATAGGTTATACAACTTTATGCACATATAGTCAATTAGCATTCCATGAAATGAGCAAGGTGTTGAACTAAAATGACCCCCTGAGGTTTCTTCAAACCCTAGGATTCTATGAAATACATACTTTGATAGCCCCCTGAATTATATTTCTCTCTCTCACACACACACCCCCTTCCCTCCCACCTTCATGGTACACTTTAATAAAGAGTAGCCACTGTGAAATTTCTTCCATTATAAAATACATTTGCTCAGGAAGTCCCTGAATTATTTCAGGTAGCTAATCCACAGTCATTACCGTATGCACAGTGCTGGATCAGTAGTCTATAGTTGTACCATAGCCAGTAACAAACTATCTGCTGCTGCTATTTGATGGTATCCAGTTTGAAATTAATTCCAGTTCTGCAATTTCACGTTGGAGTCTGGTTTTGAACTTTTTTTTGTTGAAGAATTGCCACTTTTAAGTCTGTTATTGAGTGACTGTGGAGGTTCAAGTGTATAGTTCCTGATGTCAGATTTGTGTCCATTCTTTCTTTTGCATAGAGACTGCGGGTTTGGCCAATGTACATGGCAGAGGGGCATTGCTGGCACTTGATGGCATAGATCACATTCGTAGATGTGCAGGTGAACAAGCTCCTGATGGTGTGGTTGATGTGGTTAGCTCCTGCAGAACTGGAATTAATTTGCAAACTGGACACCAATCAATTTAGGCCTGAATAAAGACTGGGCATGGATGAGTCATTACAAAACCTAATTTTACCATACTGATTTCCCCCTGTTACTCACACCTTGTCAACTGTTTGAAGTGGGCCACTCATTACCACTACAAAAGTTATTTTTCCTGCCTTGGTATTCTACTGTTAATTGAATTTTCTCAATTCACTGTCTTCAGTTCACCTAATACAATTACTGTAGTGCAATTGGTTTATCATGAAAGTTCAACTTACAAATGTAGAATTATGTAAAAAATATTGCTTTCAAAAATAAAACAATGTAAAACCTAGAAGTCCACGTAATCCTCCTTCAGCCAATCGCTCAGACAAGCAAATTTGGTTACAATAGGGGTGGACAAACTTTTTGACCTAAGGTCCATATCTGGGTGGGGAAATAGCATGCAGGGCCATGAATGTAGGGCTGGGGCAGGGGGGTTGCGATGCAGGAGGGAGTTTGGGGTGGGGGAGAGGGTGAAGTGTGCAGGAAGGGGCTCAGGGCAAGTGGCTGGCACAGAAGATGGGTGTGGAGTGTACAAGAGGGCTCAAGAAAAGGGGTTAGGGTGCAGGAAGGGGTGCACAGTGTTGGAGGGGGCTCACGGCAGTGATGCAGGGTGGGGTGCAGAGTGCAGGAGGGGGCTCAGGGCAGGGAGTTGGGGCGTAGGTGGGGTGCAGGGTGTGGCAGGGGGCTCAGGGCAGGTGGTTGGGGTGCAGGAGGCGTGTGGAGTGTGGCAGAGGGTTGGGGTTCAGGCAGCAGTCTCAGGGCAGGGAGTTGGGGTGCAGGAGGGGTGCAGAGTGTGGCAAGGGGCTCAGGGCAGGGAGTTGGGGTGTGGGGTGCAGGAGGGGTTCGGGGTGCAGGCTCCAGCCTAGCGTTGTTTACCTGGAGCAGTTCCGGGATGGCAGCAGCCTCCACCAGGGCCAGGGCAGGCTCCCTGTCCACCTGCCTTGGCCCTGTGCTGCGCTGCTCCGCTCTGGGAAGCGGCCAGTACCACATCTCTGTGGCCCCTGGGAGAGAGGGCTCCGTGCACTGCTCTTGCCTGTGGGTACCTCCTCTGAAGCTCCCATTGGCTGCGGTTCCCCATTCTTACCCAAATGAGAGCTTCAGGGGAGATACCCACAGGCAAGAGCCCCACACAGAGCCTTCTTCTCCCTCTCCCGCAGGGATGAGGTGCCAGTCGCTTTCCAGAGTAGAGCTGGGCCTGTGGCACCATGGAGGTGGTAATCCCGCAGGCTGGATCCAAAGCTCTGGGGGCCATAGTCTGCCGATCCCTGGGTTACAATTTAGGAGATAGTACTGCCTGCTTCCTGTTTCAATGTCACCTGAAAGTGAGAACAGGTGTTTGCATGGCACTGTTGTAGCCAGCAATGCAAGATATTTATGTGTCAGATCTGCTAAAGATTCATATGTCCCTTCATGCTTCAACCACCTTTCCAGAGAACATACGTCCAGGCTGATGATGTGTTCTGCTCAATAATGATCCAAAGCAGAGTGGTACAACACGTTCATTTTCATCATCAGAGTCAGGTCACATCAGCAGAATGTTGATTTTCTTTTTTGGTGGTTCGGATTCTGCAGTTTCCACATTGACTGTTGCTCTTTTAAGACTTCTGAAAGCATGCAGCACACCTCACCCCTATCAGATTTTGGAAGGCACTTCAAATTCTTAAACCTTGGGTTGGGTGCTGTAGCTATTTTTAGAAATCTCACATTGGTACCTTCTTTGCGTTTTGTCAAATCTGCCGTGAAAGTGTTCTTAAAACGAACATGTGCTGAGTCATCATCTGAGACTGCTATAATATGAAATATATGGCAGAATGGGGTTAAAACATAACAAGAGACATACAATTCTCCCACAAGGAGTTCAGTCACAAATTTAACCAATGTATTATTTTTTAACAAGCGTCATAAGCATAGAAGCATGTCATCTGGAATGGTGGCTGAAACATGAAGGGGCCTATGAATGTTTAGCACATCTGGCATGTAAATACCTTGCAATGCTGGCTAAAAAGGTGCCACACAAATGCCTGTTCTCACTTTCAGGTGACGTAAAAAAGAAGCAGGCAGTATTATCTCCTGTTAATGTAAACAAACTTGTTTGTCTCAGCAATTGCCTGAATAAGAAGTAGGACTGAGTGGACTTGTTGGCTGTAAAGTTTTACATTGTTTGGTTGAGTGCAATTACGTAACCAAAAAAAAAAATCTACATTTTAAGTTATGCTTGCACAGTAAAGGGATTGCACGACAGCACTTATATGAGGTGAATTGAAAAATACCATATCTTTTATCATTTTTAAAGTGCAAATATTTTTATAAGAATAATATTAATTGAGCTCTGTACACTTTGTATTCTGTGTTGTAATAGAAATCAATATATTTGAAAATGTAGAAAAACATCCAAAATATTTAATACATTTCAATTGGTATTCTATTGTTTATCAGTGATTAATCACAAATCATTTTTTTAATCATGATTATTTTTTTTAGTTAATTCAAACAATTAACTGCAATTAGCCCTAATAAAAAGCAATATGAGGTTTTTCAAATGCATTAGGAGTAAGGAAAAGAGAGGAAACTGTACAGCAGGAAAGTTGATAAGGGATGACATCAAGACAGAGACTCTTAATGCCTATTTTGCTTCAGTCTTCACTAAAAAGGTTAATAGTGATGAGATACTCAGCACAATTAATATCAACAAGAGGAAAGAAACACAAGAAAAAGTAGGAAAAGATCACGTTAATGAATATTTAGATAAATTAGAAGTATTCAATTTGGCGACACTGGTGAAATTCACTCTAGTATACTTAAGGAACTAGTAAAGCAATCTCTGAACCATTATCAATTATCTTTGAGACTTCACAAAAGACTGGAGAATGGCAAAAATAGTACCTATGTTTAAAAGGGGGGCCCAAGGGGGACCAAGGGATTAACAATCACTCAGTCTAACTTCAAAATCTTGAAAAAATAGTGGAACAAATTATTAAACAATCAATTTGTAAGCATCTACAGGATAACAGTGTAATAAGGAATAGCCCACATGAATTTGTTGACAACAAATCCTGCCAAACCAAACTACTTTCCTTTTTGGACTGGAGTTACCAAGGTTACTGGCCTGGTGGAAGGAGGTACCTGTAGATCTGATATATATTGATTTTAGTAATGCTTTTGAGACAGTCTCACAGGACGTTCTCAGATGCAAATGAGGGAAGTAGGGCCTAGATGAAATTACTTTAAAAAGGGTGCACAATTGCTTAAAAGACCTTACTCAAAGAGTAATCATCAGTGGTTTGCTGTAAAACTGGGAGGCTGTATCTAGTGAGTACCAAAGGGATCAGTCCAGCGTCTGATAATAGTCAATATTTTCATTAATGACGTGGATAATGGAGTGGTGAGTATGCTTATAAAATTTGCAGGTGACACCAAGCTGGGAGGTATTGCAAACACTTTGGAGGACAGGATTATAATGAAAAATAACCTTGAGAAACTGGAGAATTAATCTGAAATTAACAAGATGAAGTTCAATAAAGACATATGTAAAGCACTTCACTTAGGAAGGAAGAATCAAATGCACAAAAATAGGGAATAACTGGCTAGATTGTTGTATTGCTGAAAAGGTTCTCATGGATCACAAATTGAATGAGTCAACAATGGGATGCATTTGTGAAAAAGGCTAATATTCTGGTGAGTATTAACAGGAGTGTCTTATACATAAGACATATGAGGTAACTGTCCCATTCTATTCACCACTGGTAAGGCCTCAGCTGGAGTACTGAAACAAGTTCTGGGTGCTACTCTTTGGGAGTGATATGGACAAATTGGAGAGAGTACAGAAGAAAGCAACAAAAATGACAAAAGATTTAGAAATCCTGGCCTATGAGGAAAAGTTTAAAAGGTGGACATGTTTAGCCTGGAGAAAAAAAGATGGAAAGGGGACCTAATAAGAGTTTTCAAATATTTTACAAGTGGTTATAAAGAGGGTGGTGATCTATTGTTCTCCATGTACACTGAAGGTAGGACAACAAGTAATAAGCTTAATCTGCAGAAGGCAGATTTAGGTCAGATATTCAGAAAAACTTTCTAACTATTAAAGAGTAGTTAAGTTCTTATTACACATCTGAGATAAGTTGTGGAGTTTCCATCAGTGGAAGTTTTTAAGAACAAGTTGGAGAAACACTTGTCAGGGATGGTCTAGCTTTACTTGGTGCTGCGTCAACACAGGGGGCTGGAAATTATGACATCTCCAGGCCCCTTCCAGCTTTACATTTCTATGATCTACACACTGGGCAGCTCTAAAAACTGGAGAGAAAACAGCATAGTTGTACTTCTACTAAGCAATGCATTATTTCAAAGAGCTCCATTTTATATCAGTGCATTATCTATGGAATATCTGTACCCAAATATCTCTACAGTGCATTTTTAAACTTTCCTACACTGTATACTAAGTATGAAGAGTTCTATGTGAATGAGAACAAGATTTCATTTCATGATGAACTACTTAGAGAAGAAAATTAGATAAATTGTCACTTGCACATCCTATGGTGGAAGCACAATTATTTGCAACACTGAAAATTAGATAAAGGCTGTGGAAATGCACTTTAGGAAATGGCATGTCAATATTAGCAGCTTGGAGTAGATGACCTAATGATCTTTCCATCTTAAATTTCTCCAATTTTGTGATTTAATCTATTCCTTAGGAAGGAACAATCAATTGCACACATACAAAAAGGGAAATGACTACCTAGGAAGGAGTACTGTGGAAAGGGATCTGGGATCATAGTGGATCACAATATGACTCAACAGTGTTACATTGGTGGGGGGGAAAAAAGGTGAATACCATTCTGGGATGTATTAGAATGAATGCTGTAAGCAATTCATGTGAAATAATTCATCTACTCTGCTCCATCCTGATAAAGGCCTCAGCTGGAGTATTATGTCCAGTTCTGGACTCTATATTTTAGGAAAGATGTGGACAAATTGGAGAAGGTCCAGAGGAGAGCAACAAAAATGATTAAAGATCTAGAAAACATGACCTACAAGGAAAGATTTTTTAAAAGTGGGTTTGTTTAGTATGGCGAAGAGATGACTGGGAGTGGGGGGACATAACAGTTTTCTAGCACATACAATTTTGTTACAATGAGGAAGGTGAAAAATTTCTCAACCTTTGAGGATAGGACAAGAAGTAATGTCCTTAAATTGCAGCAAGGCAGGTTTAGGTTGGATATTAGGAAAAAAAACCCCAAACCTTCCTGTCGGGTAGTTAAGCACTGGAACAAAGTGCCTAGGGGGTTGAGGAATCTCTATCATTGGATGTTTTTAAAGAGCAGGTTAGACAAACATCTTTCACGAATTATCTGGTTACTACATAGTCCTGCCTTGAGTGCAGGGGACTGGACTAGATGACCTATTGAGATCCCTTCCAGTCCTACAGTTTGTGATTCACCCAAATTCCCCAGTTGCTTAAATTTAAACCTTTTTAGTGTTCTACTGTCCAGCCAACCTTGTTCTCTTTTATAAGAATCACAATAGGTGAGGAATAGATGGTATGACCAAGCCAACATGACTTAGAAAGGCAAAGATATAAAGCCATTAGGGCAATATATTTGGAGTGTACCAGAAATATTAAAAAAGAGCATAGAAAGTTTTCTTCTGTTAAAGAGAAAAAATGTTGAAGTTCACTTCTATGCAGCTCTGGAAAGAAGTCTGTATCTTGACAGAATAGGCACTACTACATGGCAAGATACTAATTTGCACATGATTTCCCACATCATTAACCCAGAGTCTCAGCCCTGCTCTGGAAGTTGGCGTTGAATCCCTGCTGCTTAATCAATCCTTGGTGCTTCTCCATAAAGGTGACAAAGGTGGTGTTACTTTGTGATGTGAGCAATGCATGCAGTATGAACTGGACTGAGTACACCCACTGCTTCTGCACAGGAAAACGATTAGTTATTAGAAAGCAATGATTCCAGTTACTACCAGCCTGTGTTGATTTGGAAGCAATGATTCAGAGCTGAAATCCATCTTATAGCCAGTTCCATGAGAGATGCAGTTTCCAAAAAGACAAATCAAATAAATGATAACTCTCTTTTTTGAAAAAAAAAGTGTATTTCTAATTAATGATGCTGCACAGTAGCCACATGTGACACAGGTGACTCCTGAGCTTGGGACAAACCACTACCAAGTCCTCAGTTGGATGTAAAACATTTTTTTTTCTGTTTGGCACTAACCCTCTTCAGGTGGGACACTATCGGTAGCTTGAGGCCAGTTACTAACACCAAATCAAAAGAATGATAGTCCCACCTCAGGTCTGTTCTCCTTCTGTTCTCTCTGACAAGCAACCATCCTGTAAGAAGTTCCTTGGTCCCATTCAGAAATTGAGATGGGCTCTACTTTCTGGTGAGTCCAGATATAAGGCCCTCCCCTTTTAGCCTGATACCTATTGCAGGTTTAGCAGGTGGGGCTGATTGAGCCCTCAGCAGTTTGTTAACCCTTTCCTGGCTAGTGTGAGGTTCAGAATCCCCATTACACCATCTTACAGTCTCATACAGTTGAGGATGCATCACAATTTTCTGTATTGCAAGGTCTATGCCTCCACATCTCACCTTTCTTCAGGACCCTTTTTTTGTAAACATGCCATGGGAAATTTGAACCACACTTCAGTCAGTAATATATGTGGAATAGTCGCCGTTGTGCAGTTTCGGGGCGGGGGGTGTTTTAAGAAAATTTGGCAAAACCAGAAAAGCCTGATAATTTTCCACATAGTTCATATTTGCTGCCCCAGCAGTAACATGATGGTCTCAGCAATAATCAGCCACTCATCCCTGCCTCCTTCCCCAGTTAATTTGCCTATTTATGGAGAGAGTCAGTAATACCTTAGTTGTCATGGCAATAGCTGCTTTTGTTAACTGATTTCCCTTACACTCCCATGATGTTGTTGCAAAGAAATGTTCCAGAAGGAGCTCTAGTGAAAGCAGGCTGGGTTTGGATCAGCTCCTGCTGTGCTCCTTTGGGTTTGTACTAGGTTCGGTACACTGGTTCTTTTCAAGGCTTATTGGTTAGTTTTCTTAACCAGGGATATGTGAAAATAAGCCAAAAAATTCTATGTGATCGTTTATCTGCTTCTTCCAAATTAGGGACGAAAGCTTTTGAATATTTACCTTTTAAAAAAAATACAGCAAATGATAGATGTTCCAATCCCTACTCAGTGTTCTTTTACACAATTACAAAACATGCCATTTAAAAGGTACAGTAAAACAGAAGTTATATTTTTTTTAAAAAAAACTTGTTTTGTTTGAATACAGTTTAAATTACTTTCAATATATGGGTCAACATGGCACTGAGTAGTGAAATGTGGAGCTTCACAAAGATATTGGCAATGAAATATACTTTGAGGACAAGTGATTGATTATTTAAATAGCCCATTTATAAAATATTTTATTTGTTAACAAATCACAAACAAAAACCTTCTTTTAATGTCAGCTAATTTCTCTGTCATCACTAAACCATAAAATATTAGCAAATACAAAGTTAAGGACTAAAAGGGTTGTTAAATCAAGCACTTTCTAGTTAGTAAATGCCAGAATGATTGTTGCTGATGCAATGTTAATTCAGTCCCTTTATGTTTATGCATTATGGCATTACAATATTGCCTTTTGAAAAAAGTAACATGATTAAACACAGAACCCAATCCTCATTCAGAGCACGGGATTCATCTCTTCTGGTAATGAATCAGGACTGTGCACTGAAGAAGTCTATTGTCTGTATGACATAGGTCTCATTTGTTGCAGATATTGGAATGTTTGTAGTGAATGAGACAAGAGACTGCAGGAAAAGAAAGGTTGGTCTCATACTTAAGGCAACTGAATGCTTCCCTGGAGTCTTAGATTCTACCCCTACCTCAAAGTTCCATGTGATACTAGTTAAGCGAGTTACACTCAACTTTTCACAGGTAGCTACTTCTGCATGTAATTTAAAGTCTGTACCATAAGAATACATATGCACAAGGGGCCCAAATTAATGCCACATGGATAACATTCATTCCGGACATTCCTAACACGAGAGTGCTTGACTTTTCAAACTTTTAAAATCCTCTGTGTTTCCTAACATTTTATGGTTTAGCTTATTGATGAGGCACAATTCTGCTAACATTGAATGAGGGTTTTTTGTTTGTGAATTTGAAAGCAAGTCTTTGGGGGTTTGATCCTGCAGTGTGCTGAACGCTCTAGCCCTGGTCCTGGACCAGAAAAGCATTTAAGCATAGGCTTAACAACATTTGTGAGTAGTCTTACAGATGTCATAATGTTAAGCACGTGCTTAAAACGGTTTGCTGAATCAGGCTCATAGTACTCTACAACTTGCAGGTTTGAGTCCTTGATCTTTTGTATTTTTAACATACTAAAGTGAGTAAGATCACTAGTCAGGTTTCTCTCTCTCTCTCATTTTTTAAGATGGAGAGAAGTTTCAAAACTCACAATGTGAATCAATGAACACACATCAGTGATACCAGAGGTTGTTCCTACAATACAGCCCGTTAGTATTTCTTACTAGATGGTGTTATTTTTCTTCCCCTTAACTGAACTGATAATGAAGCCCACTGAATGATTTCATTACACCAATTTCAAAAAGTATAATTAATTATCTGCTTAGATAAATCCTTTTGACAGCTAGGATTATGGATTTATATGTTAAAATAAGATTTCTAAACAGCATGATGCACTGAATAAATAATGGCTGATGGAAGAAGCCTTCTTAAGATATAGTTTTCACATTGAATGTATTTGTTTAGGACCTGCTCCTGCTCCCACTGAAGTCGGTGACAAAATTCCCATTGTATCAGTAGGTTCCTACACCTCCAACTCTTCACCTGCTCATATTGGGGAAAGATGTAGAAAGGGGAAGGTAAAGGTATTTTTAAAAGATGGAAGGGTCTGTGGAGACTTCATAAAAATTGTTACCTGTATTTCATGTTAACACAGAACACAGGAATGGACAGTCACACTATGATTACTTGGTAGTTGGTCCTCCCTTGAGCAGGGATTGGATTAGATGACATCCTGAGGTCTCTGCCAACCCTAATCTTCTATGATTACACTTGCAATAAAGTACAAAAACAATATTGAAAATCACCAGGGAATTCTTCTACTATTTAACTAAAAGCTATTAATCTTAGGTGGAATCAAAATATTTTTACAAATTTAGCTAATACTGACTAATATCTTGTTATTATATGGATCCTTTTTAAATGCTTTATAATATATAAGTTTAGCATTCTTGTTTTTTCAGGTGTTCCAGTATGTGAAATGATTTAACTTACTGACTACCCTACAAAACATAAATCAGTAATGTGCCTTTATTTAAAATTCAGTATAGATTCTTGTGCTCTCAATCTTGTAACAATTCACCAATGCGAGAATATAGTTCTATCAAATCAACAATGTAACAAGATATTAATAGAATTTTATAACTATTTTATTGGAAAACACTACACGTATTTTTGCTTTTCTGAAATGCTGTAATTTATTTTGCAATCTCTATAGCTGACCAATTCCTTGTCCTATAATTTTCTTTTCATTCATCTTTTGGCATGAAAAAAGTTCAGATTAAAGTTGCATAAAAATGAAAAAAATATGCTTTAGTTTGAAATGTAAAGTTAGTCTATCACCTCAGTGTAACATTACAAGTATATTACTGATAGAAGAAAAATCCAGCACAGAGATGATGACATTGACAAATACACCTTTGGGGTTGAACTTGAGCTACTAACCCAAATTAAAAGATGAGTTGCTATATTTCCATGGCTATTTTAAGCCAAGTTTAGAACATGGGATTGGGGGAAGATTTGGAGGGATGGGACGTGTGTAACTAACAGGATTGAGCCCTAACTCCTATTTTAAAATTAGAAAGTCAATGGGACAAAATCACCCAACCTGATTAGACACTGTTGTAAAGCCCATTAGGTGCCTATCTGCACCTTTAGGAGCCTAAATATCTTTACAAATCTGGCCATACATCACTTTTGAAAATTTTACCATAGAAGAAGAGTTAGGGTTTTTATTTTCATATAAGATGCGTCCACAGGTCTCCATTTATTTGAGTGTGTGAAAAGTAAGTATCATTTAATATTTATCTACCTCCATTTTATTATTAGTCATTTCTTATTAACCATCCAAAAGTATATTAGTCATATAACAGAAACCCGCAAAAATGTGGTACCTATGCCAAATAGCATGCAACATCTAAGGCCCTGATCCACGCAGATTTCACTCCGGGACCAGTGCTTGAATTCAGACAATGAAGGGAAAAAATATATACCAAAGAAAGGTTAGTTGGGAGGAAGACAAACAAAAAGATACCCACAGTTAGTGTAGTGGTAAAAATCTACTTTGTGTCATTTTAGTAACAATGACATTGTTAACAAACTTTGGATTTCAGGAACCATTCTAAGTAATAATTTTCTTAATAATACATAAATAATAATAGTAATAAAAATAATCCTTTCCAGGGAAACAAAAAAGTAATATATAATGTGAATTAATAGAGGTAATCTCTGTGCTAAAATTAAAAGATTTGTGCTTACTCCTTGTTCCATTATTTCTCACTGAAATATCCTCTCTAATTCTGAGCTGCTGTATCTTGATATATCCTAACAGAAGTTCCACCATTCTTGGCTGCACACCAGTTTTCTTCTCCAGGTTCAGGATTTTCTTCCCTGTTGCTTAAAACTACTTAACTACTTTTCAGCATAATTCCACATCGATAAACTGAAGAGTATTGTTTTTCAGGTTCCCACTGAGGACTCCACTGAGAAGATAAACTTAGCAATCTGTACATAGCAGAGATACAATATGCAGTATCAGTAAGGTCAGAATGATACAGAATGGAATTATATTCGATACCCTCTGCAAACCAAGTAAAGTTAATGCCTAAGTCCTATACCCTGCAAAACACTTATGCACGTGAGTAGTTACACATCGAAACAAGGCAGAAAAACCACACTATAGAATTTTGAATGAATGAACGGGGTGAGGAGTGTGTCAGGAAGCTCAGAGAGGAGGATGTTGCAGTAATCAAGAAGGTACGTGTGGCTAAGGGTTTAGTGGTGTGGAACCATGGGTGCCTAGTTTCTAATCTGCCGGGGGGTGCTTCCCTGGCTCCACCCAGGCCCCACACCCACTCTACCCCTTTCCCCAAGACTCCATCCCTGCCCTGCCTCTTCCCACATCCTGCTTTGCCTCTGCCTCACCTCTTCCCACCCAGTTCTACCCCCTTCCCTGAATGCACTGTGCCCTTGTTCCTCCCTCCATCCCCAGCACCTCCTGATGCCATGAAACAGCTAATCTCTGCAGCAGGCACTGGGAGAGAGGAGGAAGCGCTGCTCCGTGGGTCCCACCGGCGGGCAGGAGGTGCTGGGAAGGAGCTGATTGGAGGGCTGCTGGTGGATGCTAAGCACCCATGATTGTTTTCCGCATGGGTGCTCCAGCCCCGGAGCATCCACGGAGTCAGAACCTATGTGTGGAGCATCTCTTGGAACTCTCATGGAAGAAGCAGCAAGTTTTGGAGAGATGGTCTGAATTGGTGGGGCTGTAGAGAAGAAGCCAAAGAGGACACTCTGGTTTGAGGCCTAAGTGACTGAGAGGATGGCAGTGTGGTCCACACCAACACAGAAATGAGGAGTAGGAAGAGAACATAAGATGTTGAGTATTGGCCATATTAGCAAGATAATACAGCCCCAGGCGCAGGCCTGAGTGGAGTCAGCAGAAGGGGTCTACACATCAACTATGGCAGAAATGTCAACAAAATCCTAATTGAAACCAGGTGACTGGCTAAAGTCACCTAGGAAAGGGAAAAGCACAGTGGATCAAGGAATAGTTCAATAGGAAGTGCTGGTGCATGGCACCACCGACGCTACCAGGATATTTACCTTTAAAGCTGTCAGCCTGTTCAGAGGTGGCCATTTTGGGGGGCAGAAGCCAATACATTGGCCTATTTGTAGTAGTCCCAGGATTGGGGTGACTGCACATAGCTAAGTCCATGACACAGTCCCTTACAGATCTGACAGACACTACAAAATATATTGTAAGGAATATCAAGGAGAAAGCTACTCCATCTTTTAGTCAATCTTTTATCTCTAGTGTCTATGATTCTACCTTATCAACCACACAGCACTTGGATTCTACCTTTTTTCAAAAAGGATGTGAACACTCATCTTACTTGCCTGGACTTGGGTACTCAGAGTCCATAATGCCCCATAATTCTGGTGAAACCACATAAATCAAGATATTGTATGCACATTTATATCTCTACTTGGAGACTTCCTAGTGCTCCAACATCCTACAATTGCCCCAAGACTGCCTAGACCAATTTCATGGTGGAGTGGTAGATTTGGGTGACAAGAGGTACAAGTTGTTATTTTTTAAAAAAACCACAAACATCTTTAAATGAAGGAGAATTTTTTCAGTGTTAGGGAAATTGTTTAGAATAAGCAAACAAAATAGCAATCAAAATAAATAGTTGAACCAAAAGGAATAACATACTTTGATTTTCCTTTATTTCACATGGAGTCAGCCCTGAAGGAGTTTTTTTTTTTTTTTTTTGCAAACTAGACTATTACTACCTTTCAATATCTATCCCCAAAAGACAGACCTTGAGATATCAATATGCCTTATCTAATGTATCAGAAACAATGAAGGCATTTTGGTCAAACATAAAGTGTTAGATAAAAGGCATCACACATAAATAATAAATTAGTTTTATTTCACCAATAAAAATTACATGAGAAGGGAGTAATTTTCAAACATGTAAAATAATCATGCAAATGATAAGCAGGAAAAATGAGAGATAATTAAGTCCTGATATTGTTGTTTATGAGGATAATACTTGCTGCACCGGAGTGTTGTGAGGATTAGTTAGTTAATGTTCATAAAATCCATGGAAGATTAAAAGTGCTTTGTAAGTACTAGGTATTACAAGATGGTCCAGCTAATTTTTGTTTTAATTTCCCATTTGCACAGTACATTCATACACTTTTAGTTTAAAGTCATCACAGAACATCAGCACTGGAAAAAGAAACCGGAAAGCTTATTCTCAAGATATTTGAGTTACAGAAACCAGAACATAGGTTGATTTTTATATGATCAGTTCCCAGCACTGAACTGGTAAATTGACAATTACCATAAGAGGCATCAAACAAGTAGACAAAACTGACATCTCTTTTCTGCTAAGTCGCTCAGATTATGAGCTAAATATTGCAGGTGTGTGCCTGTTCATGCTGTCTCTCTCTCTCTCTGGTATATCAGACTAAGGAAACATATTTCTGAGAGGAAAAATTGTGCTTTGAGAGTGTGAAAAACTGCATGGTATTGTAATTGAGGCAATCTATGAAACAAAATCTTCAAATTAAATAGGTATTGTTGGGTATTTGTTACCCAAGATCTCTTGGTGAAAACTGGCAGTGGCAAAAAGGTTACAGAGATCCCTGTGGTCAGGCATCTATCTACTATCTGGTCAAAGAACATTATGTACAGTATCTAATGAAAGCCTGTGTCACTCTGGTCATCATAATCACTGTGAGATAGATGTGCAGAAAATATATGAAGATATTACACACACACACAAACACAAAGTTCAGTTTTCTAGGTTTGTGAGTTAAAGCAGGTCACAAAAAGGTGATCCACATATCCCTGTGAGGCAGAGGGAAAGAGACACTTCTCTCTCTCTGACTGGTCATATGAAAACGGAGTATTGTCCAGTTCACAATGGACACCCACCATTTACAATCTAAGTAAGATACTAATTTGTAGATTGTGAGGGCTGGAGAAAAAGAGAAACAGCAGGGGTTAACTTGTTTAGGAGTAAGACAATGAACTTTTGGAAAGATATCTGGGATGCAGCAGAACCCCCGATTATACCTTCAATCTATAAGGAAAAGCTGCTAGGGCGATTGATCTTATGAAAAATGATCTCAGGAAACTGATTGAAAATGCTGGGAAAAGGACTTGGAGTATCTTATCTTGTGAAAGACGGGGAATGCCTTGTTAAGTTTACGGTCTAGAAAGCATGCTATATTATTATTTTGTACATAACCATCTGTTTCCACTGTTCTCACTCTATTACTTGAATCTCTAGTCTATGGTAATAAAATTATTTTTGTTTTCATTAACTTTTATTTATAAGTGCTGTGTCTTAGATAGAGCATTGACCCTCAGTTGAATATTACTACCTGGTGTGTACTATTCCCTTGGGAATATGAATCTAAGGACATGTCTATAATACAAACTTATGCTGACTCAAGTTATGTCAGCATACACTTGTTGCACTTTGGACATCACTTGTGTACGTGCACACTTGGCTCCTTGTATCAGTAGCATGTGTACTTGCAAGAAGTACTTGCATCAATGCAGAGTGCATCTGCCATCAGTAGGTATCCCATTGTGCAGCTAGCCCCCACCCAGTGAACTGTTTTGGAAAGTTTTGGCAATGCATGGTGGGGCTGAAACAAGTCATGTAGGGGAGTCAGCATGGGGGTGACTGGGAGCATGGGGGTCAGCTTCCTAGTTTGCAACTGTCTGCATCTGTGACAGGGCGGGCCTGCCCCTCACTAGTCCAGGCAGGGACAGTCCGGAAGCACTGGCAGCGGAAGTCCCGCCCCCACAGTACTAGGCATGCTCCAAGTGCTCTGGGTGTATAAAAGCAGGGAGCTCAGCTCATTCTGGGCTGGCAGCCATAGGAGAAGGATGTGCCTGGGGAGCTCCTGTGGAGGACCAGCCACAGCCCCTTGAGGAGCCGGGGACGTCAGCCACCCTAAGCCTCCCTTAAGCCCAGCGAGTGGAGGAGCCAGAGGCAGCAAGTGATCCGACAGCTTACAAAGGAGCCGGAGGCGCCTGGGAGATCCCATCCGTGAGCCCAGTAGGAAGTGACCCTGGGAGGGTGGTGGAGTGGTACCCCCCACCTGGGAAACCTCAGAGCGTTTTGGTCGGACCCCACTCTGCTGAGTCAGTGGCCAGGTGCTACACCACTGTCAGGGCCCTGAGTTGGGGCCTAGTAGAATCGGGTGGGCCCAGGCTGCCACACCCCTAGGTGAGCAACTCCCCCTCTACAGACTCTGGCCATTGGGCCTCACTGCCCTGTCGCAATGGCTGCTCTATTGATGCTGCCCTACAACCCCGGGGTGAGTATAGACTGGCTGCTAGGCCACACCGCCCTGCAACTCTGCCCTGCAATACAGGGATAACTCTGGATATAGACTCTGGACGCTAGGCCATGCTGCCTGCAACCCAGGGACAACTCTACAGACTCTGGCTATTAGGCTGTGCTGCCCTGCGACTAAGGGTGACTCTATAGATTCTGGCTGCTAGGCCACACTGCCCTACAACAAGGGTTGCTCTATAGACTTAGTCTCCCTCCCCTCAGGTCACGCTGCCTTGACCTGGGGGCTTAAACACTGACAGAATCCTATAATGTTATCTGTTATCCCATAACTTTTTGCATTTTTTTTTTCAAAATCTCACAATCCCATGCGGTCTTCCTTCCTGCCAGCTATCTCTGACAGAAGAATGGAGCCTGCACAGCTCTGCCCTATTGTCATGAGCATTGCTAGCAGAGGGTTAATGATCCTGGAGTAGTCACGGAGCTGCAAGAAGAACTGAATGAGTGGGCAATATGACAATTCTTTGGAAGACAGATTGTTGTGGGATATAGCAAGTACCAATTCAAGGTTGTTGGTGGCATTCATGGAGCAGCTCCATGGAGAACCTCTTTTAGGCCAGAAACCAAGTACTGACTGGTGGGATCACATCATAATGTTTGTACAAAATATGTCTTGTGAGGTATCATTTTTCACTCAGGTCAGAAGGCATTGCCCTAATCTGTAATCCAAGAGAAGACACTGACTCAGAATATTTGAGGATTGCAGTTAAGACAGATGGTGACAGATTAATCCATTTCAAGTTCTAGAATTGTGACAATCGAAATAGTAGGCCTTTCAGGTACTGGGAAGCCAAAGAAGGGGTTCTTTTTTTGTTAATGCAAAAGAACATTTTGGTAAAAGTTTGAAGATTTAGTCCAATGTTCTGGCTGGTTCTTCTTTCCCCCACCAAAATGTATTTATTTACCTGACACCTGCTTTGAGGGCTGAAGTCAACGTCAGCTCCTCACCTGCTTATATTTGTAATAGACTATTAGGGTTGAAAGAGACATCAGAAGGTCATCTAGTCCAACCCCCTGCTCAAAGCAGGATGAACCCCAACTACATCATCCCCGCCAGGGCTTTGTCAAGCCAGGCCTTAAAAACCTCTAAGAAGGGAGATTTCACCTCCCCCATAGGTAACCCATTCCAGTGCTTCACCACCCTCATAGTGAATACCACCCTTCTAGTGATATAGAAGGTAAATTCTTCTAAAACCAGAAGCTGCACTCTTATGTTTGCAGAAGAAGACATTAAGGTTATTAAAATAAAGCTGTGTCTACCCCTCTTGCTTCTCACCTCAGCATGATTTCCAATACTTAATCACATCCTACTGTCTGAACACAGGGCTGGGCTAAGGCAGGGTACTAAATTGGCCAGTTCAGCACTGTGGAGAAATGGCAGCTGCTTATATCCACTCAAACAACAGGCTCCGAAAGAACTATCACAGCACATACTTAAAGTGGAGGCCATTTTTTCCTTTGGCACTACTTATTGTCCAAATGCGTAAGTACAGTTTAACTTTTTCTTTTAGCAAATCAATAAATGCTTGAACTAAGAACAACTCTTCACTCTCCTGACTTTCTCCCTTTAGGGATGAACATCTTGCCTATGAGCAATGTAGACTCGAGAGGTAAAAGAACAATTTGTACTTTTACATTACTATTGGCACACTGCAGAATAAACTAAAGTTCTGTATATTTCTTTCATAAGGAAAAGTAGATAGACGTCTTTACAAAACGGTGGTGCATGGTTTACAAGAGATTATGGACAATATTTTCAAATTTTCTAATGGGCAGGGGCTAAGCAGCATACATAACAGGCTTCAGGCAGTGCAAATATTTAATGAAGTTCAAAAATACCTTTTGATAACAGGTTGATTCAAAAGATTATTGCTCCCTCTCTGAGGGCATATTAAAAAAATCAAGTACAAAAAAAACCCATTAGAAACCTCAGCACATTCAAATTTGTTCTACTTCAAATCACAATGTGCACTACAGAGGCACTTAGTTTGATAAAGGTGAAATCTGGTCCCTAACTCTCTGCATGTTCCTCAGACCCAATCTTATTTTAAAGTAATAGGCTGAAACTTAATCTCTGGATTCAGTCATGTAGAAAATAAGTTTGGACTACTAAAATTAGCAGCAGGTCCTGCCAGAGCTTAATGTTTTTTAAAAAACTTTGTTAAAATATTTTAATATTATATCTCAATGGATTCTCAGCTCTGAATCCTATCACCCTCTAGTATTTTCTAATCAGAAATGAAATGGAGCTTCTGTTCATAAAATGTATAAGAAAAAAACCCTAACGAATTAATATAGTATTCTGTACAGTGGAAAGAATAACCTCAGTGGTTTATCTTTAATTCATAATTCACCAATGAAACCTGAAGAGCTGGATTCATGTTCCTGGGTGTGCTCTTCTGTGACTTCTAATCAAGCAAATCATGTATGTATTAAATTATAATTTATTTCAAAGCACATACTGAAAGCTTTGATCTAGTGTACTATAAGTTCATAAGTAAAGTAGCTGCTCTTGCTGACTGCTTATCAGTGAAGTCTTAAGAGCATTCTGTAAAATAAGATAATACAACAATTTGAACAATGAATAGCTAGTCCCAAAATACATATTACTGGCATTTGATTTTCCAATAAAAATGGATCTTACTAGAAAACATGGATCAGTGTAATAGCTCGCTGACAATAAGTCAGCCTGAACCTTCACCCAAAGCTGGAGCTGAAATTAAACTATTTTTGAGGTGTTCTAACGTTTCATTAACCTTTTATTCTTAAATTTTGTGCTCCTTTCCACTTCAGTTTCATCCAAACATGAAAATGGAAATTGTACACAAAGGTTTCCCCATGGTATGTCCATGGTCATCAAAACTAGGATATATTGGGAAGAAGGCTTCTTTCCCAGTTAGACAAGGGAGGTATGTATAAGCACCAAAGCTTATCTGAAAGATTCCTGAGAGTAGTATTAATTATTAAATTTAATACTTATTAAATTATTATTAAATACTATTAATATTGCATATTATTATTATTAAGAGTTTATTATGGGAGTGCTTATTCCACCATCTCCAGCAATAGAGTGGTTCCTAGCAGCTATTGGAGCATTAGTTTTGAACAGACTCGGAAGGCAGATTGCCACCTACTGAAACATTTAAAACGTTTCCTCTAGCACTTCAGTCTTCTTTGGAGCTTGGAATATCACAAATTCCTTATGGAACAGTTTTTTGTAAATCAGTTGTACTCAACTTCCCAGGGGTAAAGCCTGAATAAGAACTGCAGGATTGATGAACTAATTTTCAAACATTAACACATTTATACAAAATCTAGAACATACTTCATAATTATCAAATTGTTTTTTAAAAATGTTAGACTTCTTAATTTAAGACCAATAAACACAAGCAAAATTATTATTCAGGTCCCAATATACCCTTGTTTGGTGTTTAAAAAAAAAATTGCATTACTAATGTCAGTATCTGCATTTGGTTTACCATGAATTGTTTGCAATTTTTAATTCCACCAACAGATGGCAATTGTAATTTCTTGAGAAGGCATTACTTCTCCATGAATTTTCATATTAATCAAAACCTTTTATTTAAGCACGTAAAATATACCGAGAACAGGTTTCATTCAGAAGTGTGAGCTGACCAAGATGGCTGACTATGCTAAATGATCCTTCTGTTATAGATCATTAGACAGCTGCCCAGCCAATCATATGGAATCCATTGCACAAAATGAAACTAATTTAGGAAGAAAATCATAAAGGCAGCCAACTAACAGACAGGTGTACTGACCAACAATTGATTTAATCTATAGCTTTTTCATCTTTAATCCTTTTGTATGTAGAGCATGTACTCCAACTCTCAGGAGAACAACTTTTTTTAAAAAAATAAACCCTACTGTAGCAAAGGTAAACTGAACGTCTGTAATGACTAATTTAATAAAAGATCAACTGAAAGCTATAAAATGTGGTTCAATAGACTAACTGCTTTTCCTCAGCAAAGCTCTGTGAGGTAAATTTTGACCTGGGGGGGGAGGCGGGAAATGGTAAGAGTGTACTAAGATTTGTACATCTAATTTAATTCCTATTAATTTTTTAGTGTGCTAGTTAAGTTAATTGTATTATGCAACTTATGCCACCTTAAGCAGCATACATATTTTGAATAATTAAAAAACAACATTTTTAGAATCTTACATGTTCCAAGATCTGTGCCTATGTTAAATGATTAGACCTCACAACATCATGGAAGACAGATAAAGTACTATTATCTCCCTTTTATGGATAGGAAATATGGATATGGAAGTATTAAATGACTTGCCCAAATCCATAAGATGAGCCACGGGCAGAGACTGAACTAGAATTCAGGAATTTATGCATTCCAATCTCATTGCCTCTCCAATACAGTCTCAGGTTCTGGAAAGGGTCTGAATATACATTTTAAAATTCCTTAAATTAGAAAATCCCACCATTTTCTATTAGAAAGCCTCCTTCTACTCAGATCTGAGTATGCACTGTATTTTTTTAAATTTCTTTAAAAAAAATGAGCCACTTGACTATAGAATTCCAGTCACAAATATAATTTCAGTAGAAGTCACCAGATACACACAAGTAAAGCTATTTACAAATGTGCAACAATAGGTAGCTTGTTCAAAAAAAAGTAGTGAATGCTTCAATAATGACAATCTGAATTGTTTTTCCTGAAAACATAAAGAGTTATAATACAAATATTCTAGTTTCTCTAACTACACTTTAGGATGAAATTCATCTCTGTACATAGGGCCAGCACAGAATTTATGCACTGCTTTAAATCCCGTTCTGCATAGGGATAAATTTCAGTGGCAAAGAGAAATTAGAAGTTTTAACCACCTTACAAAGCATCTGATTGCTTTTCCATCCATGCTCAACTCTGAACAATCTCATTCCAACACAAGTCAGACAAATAAATTTTAGATTCGCTGACCAAAAAAATGGAATTCCGTTTATAGCAGTTACGATTCAATGAGAGTCCTGAGACCAATTTGTCCTTTGAGAAAGACAGCAAAGATTATGTGCTTCTGATCATCTATTGTTTTACCCACATGGAATTCAGATGCTTTCAGTATCTGAGATATTTTGGAATCTGTATAATTAAAATGTACTGTAATGAAAATTATGGAACAGTTATAATAAGCAACAAGTTTGAATAAAAGTCAATTAATTTGACCTGCAGTGTCTTACAGTTTAGACACACACATTATATTTCCTTTCCTCTAGGATGTTCTTGAAACATGCTTTGCAAGACTCTTCTAGTAGTATGACTGGCTGAATCCACTTTATAATATTTAATTGTAGGTTTAAACTCTGCTTCCACAGTTTATTAACATTTTTATGCAGCCCTAGGAAGAAGGCAGAGATTGGAAAAGATAAACAATTATTGACCTGCTCACTGATGTCAAGTACAAGAACACCTATAGCTGGAAGCTGATAAAGTTATTTGAAAACACACTTGAAAGTAAAACAATGGAAAAATAGGATGTGAAATTAACACCACTGTATTTTATTGAGTAAAAGCACCAGCCTTGGGGTGGGGAAAGGAGAGGGAGAAGCAGGGGAGAGGGGGGTTGAGAATCTGCAAACCTTGAACTATTTGTAGAATTTGAAAGATTAATTTGAACTCACTTTTTTCTGTTTCCCCTCTTCAATCTAAAATCATGTTTCCTTTTAAATTAACTAGAAAAGCATGTTTTTTTCAGGGGAGATTTAAAAAATCTGTGCTATAAATTATCAATAGAAGAAACTCCTAGAAGCTAGAATGGAGTACTCTTCAAGTGGTATATAGGTTATATTGGTACATTAAGTGTTTTCTTCCTGCTTCTTTGTTTGCCTTTCCACCCACAATATTGGTTTCATATTTATGAGAAAGATAACTTTTGAGTTTTGTTAAAACTTTCACATTGAAAATGTTAAACCACATTCAAAGTTAGGAAAAAAGGTGTTCACCATCCTTAAAAAAAGTGGAATGGAAGGAGTGAATTCTCTGCTTATGAACACTAGCAGATTATCAAGACAATCAACAACTGAATTTAGACATTTTAGAAAGCAATACAGATTTTTTAAAAAGTCATCAGGTTCTGACATACTAACATAACAGGGATGTGTAGAGCTCATGACTGGGATTTAATCTGTGCACTATTCCATTGATAGTGAAGTTAATGGGAATTGCTTTGATGTCAGGCAGCCATTTGATGCTTCACCATGTCAATTCAGCCAAGTCCCTAGACTGCACATTTAGTATTTAAATCACCCAATCAGGCACGTTTTGACACAAGGTTAACCATTTTGGCTCTGTGTAGGACACAATGAAGGATATAAAATGGAGCAAAACATAGGAGCTTCTTAGCATGCAATTAAGTCAGCAAAAGCTTACTGTTTAATCACACGACGCTACAAGCTTTTGTGGCAACACAAATATCTGATAGACATTTTCAAGTCAAACTATGTCAAACTATGTGAAAGTGAGAGCCTCTAGGCCTTTCCAAAATGCCTTACAGGGGGTAAACACAATCCAGATACCTGTGGAAAAGCATACAGCTTTTTTCATAATAGATTCATCTGTTTTCTAAAAGCAAAAGAAACTTCACATTTCCCTTTGTTGATAATCAGCCTATTCCAACTATTGAGGATTCATGCTAGCATAGTGGTTCTCCAACTTTTGTAGTGGTGACTCCTTTCACATAGCAAGCCTCTGAGTGAGACTCCCCTAATAAATTAAAAATAATTACATGTTTAACACTAGTATAAATGCTGGAGGCAAAGTGAGGTTTGCGGTGGAGGCTGACAGCTCACGATCCCCCATGTGACTCCCTGAGGAGTCCCAACCCCCAGTTTGAGAACCCCTGTACTAGCAGCACAATGGACTGGGTGGGTCATTACACAAACTAAAACTATTTCCCCTTGATATTTCCCCCCTACTGTTACTCACACCTTCTTGTCAACTGTTTGAAAAAGGCCATCCTGATTATCACTATAAAAGTTTTTTTTTTTCTCCTGATAATAGCTGCATCTGATAAGGTGAGCTCTAGCCCATGAAAGCTTATGCCCAAATAAATTTGTTAATCTTTAAGGTGCCACATGTAATCCTCATTCTTTTTACTAGTAGAACTCTTATCCCTGGCATGCATGAAAAAAGACTGACACCAAGCAATAATTCTGATACAATCTATAAAATGCTGCTCATTTCAAATGCATTCAGAGCAGCACTACATTACCTTCCCACAGAGCACTGCTCTACAGCCAAAATGCTTCTGAAATAAATGTAGTCAAACTTTACTAATTCTGGGTCACTGAGAACGCAAACGATGCTTACAATTGTTGATTGGCTCTAGTTTTCAAGATATGTTATTGGGTCAGTATATACGACCCTTGACATGGGAATGGTGGAGGATAAGTGAGTTATAAAGGGAAGGGATCTCAATTTAAACCAGAAATGACTAAAATACATCTTTGACTGGATCTATGAATAAATCTGTGACTGGGTTTGGACAGTACTTGCTTTTTAGGCAAAACAATGAATGATGCAATCTGAAGCTGGTATTGCACCATACATGATGTGAATTGCATCATGTTATTCCTAGAAGTCATGGATGATGCAATCATAACAAAGCTTACATCACTCTGCTGAACAAATTGCCCTGTATCAGCTCTAGAAATCATACAGCGTCGTGCTCTCTTATTTGTCAGTGTTTGATTTTGCAAAGGGACACATTTCTGTTTAGCCAAAGTGAGCAGAGATGCCTCGTACTTGTGTAAACAGTGCAGATAACTTCTGCTATGTTTGTGGTGAAGTGACTTTTGCATCACAAAAGCGCAGTATAACCACTATGGTTAAGAAAGCCTATCACCTTTATTTTGGCTGCAAAATTGGAGATCAGGACAAGAGGTGGGCCCCACACATATGCTGCAACACTTGTGCAGCAAATCTTCACCAGTGGTTGAACAGGAAAAGGAAATCTATGCCTTTTGCAGTGCCAATGATTTGGAGAGAGCCAACAGATCATCCCAGCAAATTGTTACTTCTGCATGGTGCCTCCAGTTGGGAAAGGTGTGTCAAAGAAGAAAAGGTGGACTGTGCATTATCCAAACATTCCATCAGCTATACGCCCAATACCCCACGCAGAAGGACTGCCGGTTCCTGATGCACCAGAATCATTCTCACTTGAGTCAGACGAGGAAGAGGAAGAGGATGAAACTTCTGGTCCTGAACCATCAATGTCACAGGACCCACATTTTCTCCCATCCTCCTCCTCTGAACCACACCTCATAACACAAGCTGAATTGAATGACCTTGTCAGGGATTTGGAACTACCTAAGAGTAAGGCAGAGCTGTTGGGCTCCAGACTACAGCAGTGGAATCTCCTGGCAGGTGATGTTAGGGTTTCCATGTTCCGTGACCGTCAAAAGGATCTTGTCCCATTCTTCTTCATGGAAGGTGATCTTGTAGCCTGCAACAACATCGATGGTGCGATGGCAGCCCTCAACATCGTTCATGATCCAAATGAGTGGAGACTCTTCATTGATTCATCGAAGACAAGTCTAAAAGCTGTTTTGCTACATAATGGCAATGTTTTGCCATCAATTCCAGTTGGTCATGCAGTCCATATGAAGGAAACCTATGACAACATGAAACAACTTTTGAGGTGCATAAACTATGACCAACATCAGTGGCAGCTTTGTGGCGATTTGAAGGTTGTTGCTCTCTTGCTTGGTCTGCAGACTGGATACACAAAGTACTGCTGTTTTCTCTGCGAATGGGATAGTCGTGCAAGAGATTCCCACTCCATCAAGAAAGATTGGCCACTCTGACAGTCATTGGAGCCTGGGAGGAAAAGCGTTCAGCATCCACCACTTGTTGAATCAAGGAAGATTTTGTTACCACCCTTACACATCAAGCTGGGTCTGATGAAGAACTTTGTCAAGGCCATTGACAAAACACAAGCAGCTTTCAAGTACCTCCATGGAAAATTTCCAAGGTTAAGTGAAGCTAAGATAAAGGAAGGTGTCTTTGTTGGTCCTCAGATTGGTGAACTTCTTCGAGATGATGCATTTGACCATGCACTGTGTGACAAGGAAAAGACGGCATGGAAAGCCTTCCAGTCAGTGGCAACAGATTTTCTCGGAAACAACAAGGCAGACAACTACAGGTTGTTGGTGGAAAACCTCCTCAAGGCATACAAAAGCCTTGGTTGCAACATGTCACTAAAGATACATTTTTTGCACTCTCATCTAGATTTTCTTCCACCAAACTGCGGAGCAGTGAGCGACGAGCACGGTGAGCGATTTCACCAGGATATTGCAATAATGGAGAAACGCTATCAGGGCAAATGGAGCCCATCAATGCTTGCAGACTATTGCTGGACAGTGACAAGAGATGCTCCATTTAATGAATACAAGAGACAAGCCAAGAAGCGCCAAGTAGACACTGAATAGGACTAAACTATGTACGTAATAGTTTTTTTGCCTTTTGTTTCATAATACATTTTATTTATATAACCCTTTTGCTGATTTTTAAAGTGTTACATAAACAGGACAGGTGAAATATTATCACGTAAAGCAACCATAAACACATGAAGAGACCTAGGTTTACAATTTATGATTAAAACTCTACTATCTACACAATATATATAGACAAAGTGTAAAAACTTAAATATCTTAGAAACAGTAGCCAATCAGTTGTTTTAATTGTCATATTTGAATTCAGCACATCAAAATACATAATAAATATCCCATTTTATCTCTGAAGCAGACGACTTCTAAAAAATTGTAGACCAGTGTTATTGGTCACTTAAGCTTTTGCCCTTGTTTCACCTGTGCACTAGTGATATTACTTCCTTATATCACAGGGAATTTGTTAAATTAAGTTAGTTAATGTTTATAACATAATATTCACCAAAATGAACAGAAAACCTTCAGTGGATCAGGACCCCTATTTATTTAGTCAATTATCCTTTGCAATATTTTCTAAATGCTGGCAAGTATGCATGGCCCAGCAGGAGGTGGGGGCTTAGCTGTCTGATTCCCTACTCTCCTCCCATCACCCTCATTTTACAGAAAACGAGTCAGTTACAGTTGAGTGTGCTCTGGAGTAGTTTCATGACTTTCCCCCTCCTTTCAAAAGCCTATCAATTTAAGGCCAGCGCTGCACATAATGATCACAAAGAGTGCTCTGGTGGTTTAGGCAATACTGACAGATTTTTTTTGCCTTCTCAGATAAAAAATGTTAAGCCCTAATACATACTCCAGCCAACTTTCTGCTCCCACAAGCTGCTGCCTATTTTTTTTTTTTTTTACAGACACCCCTTCCCACAGCCAGCTGCACACAGCTTCTTCTAGCAGGTGGCCAGAAGCAGAGTGGTATCTCCCTCCACATGACAGCTGAACAAATATTGGCCAGTGCCCTACTTTTCTCCACATCAAAAGCCTTACAAAAGCTTCTCCTGCTTCTCCCACAGTGCTTTCTGCTAACACCACCTACACAGCCACTTCTCACTCTCAGGGGCTCCGTTTCTCTCCCTCATCCCTCAAGTTCTACCCCTTCCGCTCATCATTTCTTGTCTGTCTCCATTCTCCTCCTTTCCCTGCCACACACTAACTTTCCAACACTTCCCACTGCTACAGTAACTACAACCCCAACAGCACACTTGTCATCAACTTCTCAGCAACTATCATCTCCTCACCTTCCCTCCATTCTGTTTTTTGTTTGTTTGTTTTTTAAATTGAGAACAGGAGAGGAAGTTAATACCATTTTCCAGCACAGAGGGTCTTAACACACAACATGGTTAAACAGGGTATTCTAACCAAGTTGAGGCATAGTTTTAAAACACATTTGTTTACATTCACATCTTGTTCCCACAAGTCCACCAAACCAGGCTAGGTATCATTGAGCTTGGAAATAGCTTTCAGACTTGATTCTAGTTATTTGAAACTTAGCTTGAGATTTCACTCCTATTTATGTATTCAGTGATATCTTAAGTAGAGCTGGGAAAATATTTTTCACAAAAAAACACTTTGGTTTTGATTGTTTTTTAGAGGAGGGTGAAGAAAGTAGGAGGAAGGGAAATTCAGTGATGGAAACATGTTGGGGGAATGGTATTGTTTTTGCCCACTGGTTTACAAAAAAAAAAAAAAAAATAATCTCCAAAACTTGAAATGTTGTTTCTTCATTTTCGATGTTTTGATTTTTTTGGTTCAAAATAACTTTTTTCCCCAAAAAATTTCTTTTGATTTTATTAAATGAATTCAAGAACACTAAAATGCTTGAAATGAAAACAAAACATTTCATTGGGCTTTTTCTTTTTTTAACTTCTTGATTTGCCAAAAAAAATTAGTATTCAGTCCACCTGAAACATTTCTTTTCCTTCTGGAAATTGCTAATGAACCAAAAAAATCATTTTCCACACATCTCTACTTTAAAATTACTACTTTATCTTTGCACATTTTAATCTCTTTAAATGAATTGTTGGACACAAGATACAAAATTCAGATATGGATTTTGAGCCCCATAAAATCTGCAGATATTTGGCTCCACAGTTATGGTTTAATTCAGTTCTTGTTTAAATGACTTTTTATTTTGTCTGGGCTCTCCAATACTATTTATTATGCAGGATCTTGTGATGCTAGTAGACCAGGTTCTAGTCATACCAACGTTCTTGGCTTCAAGTGAACACGATCAAATGAATAGCTGGAAACCAGTCTGACTCACCTACTTATTAGTATTGCTAAAATTGTAATAGTGTGTAGAGTTTAGACTTAATGAAATGCATGCTTGCTGCATGCACTGATCTTTCTCAATTACCACCTTATAGCATGGGCAACAAATACAAGTATTTGTTCTGTAACTATAAAAATGTTTGCTCCAAAACTGTAAATCCAGTCAGGAAAGAATCACCACCAAGTGTGAAATACTGCTTTGTACCCCTGAGGGAGGATAATCTCAGGCCCCTCAGGAAGTTTTATTTAATCCAATGTGCCAGTGTAACCCATCAAAGAACAAGGACTTTGTTGATTGCTCCCAGTACACCCATGAAGAGGGGAAGATGTGGAAGTGCTTTTTCCATCAGCTTGGACTCCAGGACATCTGGATAAAAATACCTGACCAAAAGGAATAGGTTGGGACTATAAGGGGTAACGATTCATAAACATAAGTACGAGATTCCCCAGGATTAACCTGGGCTAGCCCTAAAGGATTTAGAACTGGCATATTTCAGCTACTGTCACCATCATCTGAAACCCAAGACTGCAACTTATTTGTGTGTATGTTTACTTATTTTAACCTTCTATAAACTCATTTATTTTTTAGTTAATCACTCCTTAGTTTACTATAGGATTGGCTACAAGTATGATCGTTGGTGTGAGATCTATGGTTCAAATTGACTTTGAATAAGTGACTCGTCCTTTGGGACTGGGAGTAACCTGCATATTTTGTGGTGTTTGGTGTAAATTGACCATTTATCACAGAATCAGGCTTGCTTCGGTGGCGAGATAGATCAACCAGAATGCTCGTGGGAACTGTCTGTGACTCCATATTAAAGCTGTTATAGTGCCTGGGGAATTTACACTTGTTACTTAGTTGGTGAAGTCTGAGGCCAGGTCTACACTCCAGAGTTAGGTTGATATAAGACAGCTTACATTGCTGTAAGCATCTAGACTAAAATGTAGCTTCCACTGATGTAGCATGCCCCATACATCGACTTAACTCCACAAAAGATGCAGTGATTAAGTCGATGTAGTTAAACCAATGCAGAGTCAGTGTAGCAATAGTCAATGTAAGCAGTGCAGTGTCTGGCTTTCAGAAACTGTCCATAGTACAGTTAAATCAGTGCAGGTGCTCCTGGTGAGAAATTGCACCGCTGACCCAAGGTCCAGTGTGTGAACATTGTAAAACCAATTTGACTACTGAAGTGGTTATACATTGGCATAATTTGGGTCTATATAATGTTGTAGTGTTATTTACTCTGTGTATATAACTTGCAACCAGGCTTAGATTTGTGTGCTGTTTCTTAGTCTGTCCTGAGGTTAGTATTCGCGCTTGTGAGCCACTCTAGACAGCATGACAGATGTCATCAGTGTTGCTTAGTGTTTGACAGAATCTGATGTAGACTTCAGATTTGGTCAGGTTTTTGCAGGCAGTAAGGCTATTTGTTTTATCATTAACATACAGTACCATAACATTCTGTTGGGTTATATTGTGTGAGTCTTAAGAGAAACCCATTTGACGTTTGTTATTTTAATTACAGTGATTGACTTTAAAAAAAAACAACAACACACACATATTAGATTTTGACACACCCTGACCAGACAGAATTAGGTAACATATAGCAGATTTACAGTCACCCTTTAATGATCACTGAACAGAACATCTGGAGCAATATCGGGCGTGCTTTTTTCCCCTCTGACATTCTAGCTGGAATGGTAGCAGCTAAAAAAGAGAAAGCTGCAGCATTATGGGGAATTCATGAACCAAGCAGTTAGAGTGAATTTTTAAATATGCGCAATAAAAATGGAGAAGTCCTGCTGCTTAACTTAAATCACCAAAGCAAAGAACCTTTGCTCAGGTACAATACAAATCCTAAGCTACTTTCCATGACACAGGTACCAAATCATAAGTGTAAAGGATTTTCTGGAGTTATAGTTCCCAGGGCACATGAAAGAGCCTGGGCTGACCTGGCCCACACCAGATCACTCCTCTTCTCTCCTGTTCCATTTTACATTCCATCCCTGCAAGTGTGTGTGTAGAATTCCAATGCCCATCACATGCCTTGTCTTGCTTATTTTTCCATCCAATATTTGAGAGCAGAAAAGTTGCTCATGCCACATACATTTTTGTTTATTTCTTGGTTTATTATTGGTTTGCTTGGGGTTTTTTGGGGGTTTTTTTTTTTGAGGAGACTGGGTTTAAACTGTCAGACTCACACTAAAGTCAGTGCTCATAGTTATTATGCTATTTAACTCTTTGAAGATTTATGGATGTATAATTAAAGGTGTGGGGTGGGGTTGTTTTAACAAAACTAACCAAAATTTCTCAAAATAATCTGTGATCCAACCTGGAAGTGCTCCTCTCATAAGACTTTCGAGGTTTTGCCATATGTGGCTTTATTTCTTAACAGATTAACAGGTATGTAAAAAAAGCATGCAGCAATTGACCGAATATTTCATTGATTTACATTTACAGAGTCTTATAAAGGGTCAGATTTTGCCATTCATACTCATCATGTAGATTACCTTACTGACACAAGTAATCCATTGAAATTCATGGAATTATTCAAAGAGCAAGGTACTATTCAGTGTGAGCAAGATTGAAAGAATTTGGCTTTAAATTATCAAATCCCCAATTGCTTTGGTATGGTATTTGTGCACCAAATAGATGAGAGAATTTAGTTCTGTTCTGGGGCATATGAAACTGTGCTTTGGTTTTCTGCATGCTGCAGCTCGGGGTTATCTTCATCAAAGAGTTAATTTGAGTGTTGCCCCTAATTTCAGTCCTAGTCACACAAAAATAGTTAATTCATTGGTGGTAGTGCTTTCAACCTAAGTGGGTTGGCCTCTCAGGGAATGTAGACTACAGCTGGAGATAGCACAACTTGTCAGCTGCTAATCTAATCATTCTGTATAACTGGATTGTTATTTTGTATTGTGGTCACTGCAACTAAACTAACTCCTCTGCTGCCAGACCTGCAAGAGCCTCATCCATGGATGAGAGGTTAGTCTAGTTTCCACGTCCATTAAATCCTGTGCCTAGCTACTGAGAATGCCAGTAAAGACAAAGTTTGTGATGTGAATAGCTGTTCCATAAGAACAAAGACAGACTACCAGCACATTTCACAAAAGTCTACTCACTGAAGGCTGACTGATGACCTCTTATTTATTTATTTTTTTAAATCACAACTAGTCTGGGCTGGCTTTGACCCAGTGACCAAAATGTGAAAAGGGTCTGTAAATTACTATACTTGTACTTCTAAAACGGTGCATTCATGCTAAATGGCAAATTACTTCTAATCAAGAACTCCCAATTAACTTTTCCCAGCCAAATTAATAAAGGATCAGTCCCTTACTATGTTTGCTTTATTATTTCTCCTTTTTTTCACCCAGTAATGCAATTATATATGAGGATGGGAGGGAAGGTTTCAAGCACTCTGATTTATTGCACTGGTACTTTAAGTTTATATGGTATGAAATAAATATCAGTGGTACATGTAATAACTGTACTTTTTTTTTTCTTGACTGTGCTTTTACTTCTAGCACATAGCTGTGCTGCCTCAGGAAGAGCCTGTGGAATGAATGGTGACTCACACTTACAGTTCTTTTCCTGCCCCTACTTATTCCAGATGGGAAGCAGTCTGCTATGGGCTATAGCACTCACTATTTAATGCAGCTGTGTATTCATAGTTTCAATATAGTCAACACTCTGGGGATTAGTTTAGTAGTCTGGAACTTTACAGAAAGTCTTTATTGTTCAAATGCTGTAATACAAGTTACCAGTTTACAATAACATTTGAAGATGGAAAGGCCATGTTTTTATCAACTAATCAAGCCCATCATTTGTTTCTCTCACCCATATGCCTACTGTACTGCTTTTTCCAAAGTATTTTTAAACTCTTCATTAACTAAATTTAGACACCTTCATTCTTCAGTCCTGCATTCCTGATTCTCCTCCCCAACAGAATGGAATCTCTATACATACCAGTGAGTCCCATCCCTACTTTACCCCTCACCTATGATCAGCTCCCTCCCTCTTCTCTCCTTCCTTCCCTTTGGTTTCTAGCATGCCATCTCACTCTCCTTCCGTCATGTCCTTTCCCAAATCCCTCACACATGCGCTCCTCACTGACCTACCTCTTCTATGCTACTCCCTTGAGGAGATGAAGAATGGTTAGCAAGGTGTTGGGTTGTGTGGGCAGTGCAGGCCAGAAATCTTTGAGAGATTCTAAGCAGTAAGGAGGCTCCAGGCAAAAATTGCAGCTGCGTCAGTTCCCTGCCAATAGAAACCCTTCCTAGCCTCCTAGCAACTAAGGATGCATTTCCTCCTACTTCTCCAGAAGACATCTAGCAGTCTCAAGCCAATTTCATCAAAACAAGGGAGTCCTGAAGAAATTCCTTCTTTCCAAACCCCTGGACAAAAGGAAGAAAGTCCATGTCCTTTAGCCGAATGCTTCTACTGTAATGTAGAGCACAGCAGGATACTATGAGAGAGGAGACAACAATGTTTCATTATTTCTCCTTGGCCTTAGGAAAACTTCATTGCCTAAAGCCAACTGCAATGGCAGAGTAGATCTGTGCATTGTGTTCTTAGGAAGAGGAAATATGTCTACTTACTCGATGCTGCGAGTCACAGGGCTATGACGAAGTGACCTGTGTACCTCAGAAAAGGTTGCAAGTGATTTGCAATTCCCCATTTTACACATTATCTTTGGTATTGCAAGTTCTACTGCAAGTTCCCCATTTATTCCTTGTTTCATATGACGGTTGCTAACTTCTGAAGCTTTTTGTAAGTGTCAAAAATCTTTCTCCCTTCATAATTTTGAAAAATTCAACTAGAGCACCACATAGTTTCTTTTCCAGTGAGGAAAGACCCAGTTCCCTTAATCTTTGTACTTGTATTAACAATTCAATGTATTAATCATTTCAATATATACCAGGGTGGCTTCTGTCAGCCTCACCTCCTTACCCATTCTGGTCACCCACCATCCCCCCACCTCAAATGAGGAGTAAGGGGGGAGTTCTAAAGGAGGGAGAGTTGTCTCCCTGCCATACTAGTCATAGGAGCCTCAACCCCCAAACCTCATTTCTACTTCTTTAAAAAATACCTCATTTAAATCCTTCACCAACGCATTTTATCTGATCACCGAATGCTTCCCCTACAGATTACCTACCCTGGACATCTACCCAACATTTACATAATGAGTTGCAACATCACAGTCTAACTCCCATTTCATGTTTTCCAAACTAAGCCTCCCTGCGCTGAACTTGCTGTGGGGAAAGCAAAATTTAAAAAAGGGGGGGGGGGGTTTTGCAGTGAGGGAAAAATTCCTTCCCAGCCCCCAGAGAAAGGAGCAACTAGCACAAGGCCCACAGCAGGTACTGACAAAACCTGGTATTTCACCACTCCCATGGGTGGGAGGATGGGTGCTGCTCTGTCCAGTCCAGATAAGAGAGGGCTTTTCCTGCAACAGTATGGACCTAGATAGTTTCCCCTCTTTCCAGTCACCAGGGGGCGGACAGGGGACAGGCGAAGGATGGATACCCAAGGCTGCAGCAGGAAGTAATTCCCTGGTGCCCTGAAAGGGGCACACAGCTTTTCCAACAAGCCAGACAACTGCCTCCACTGCTTCCTGTGCAGTGAGGCCATTTCATAACTGAGGTTTAGTGAAACGTTTCATACGTAAGTTAACTGGGTTAAAATACAGAGGGATAATATTCATTTTTGCAACGGTCTCTTTTTTCCTTGGTAATTTCCTTCCTGACACACCCAAAATAGAAATCACGGCAGGAGTGACTCTTACACAGTCATAGCATCTTTGGTCTTAAAAGCATTCCTGTTGCTAGAAGCCATCACAGCTATTTTAAGAGAGCCAAAACAGGTCTGAAATATCACTGAAGATGTTTCTTCCTCACAGGCACAGGAAGTATAAATTGAGGAGAAGTGAAAAGCAATAACCTAATCTCTCATTAGGTTGGATGGATCCTTTTTAGAAGTACCGCAGGCAAAGCATCCTGTACTCTGACACTGACTACTACTCCATTTCAAATTCTCACTTGCTTTGAAAAAGTGAGCAGGAAAAAAAACAAAGATCAGAAACTAAACCTTCCCGTATGTAGTTTATTTTCTCCAAGTTTCCTTATCTGGACAGCCACTCTCTCTGTCAACAGCTTGGCTGTATTTACTTTTAGGATAGTGATATGAAAGGTATATTACCAAGAAGAAAAGATTGCAGATTTGTAGCATTCAAGAGAAGTTTTATTTCTTTCATTCAAAAAAACAAAACCACCAACAAAAACAAAAACCCCGCACTCAGGGATCTGCTAGCTTCATTTGGGGTGGAAGGTAGATAGCTTGGTCAGAGATTCCTTTTTCATAACTCCAATGTTGTTTAGTTTATTAAAATTTTATATTTAAAATCTTAACTATCTTCTGATCCTAGCATTAGATATACAAAGAAAACTCTCATGTAAGTACCAGTAAGTAGGGTCTAGAAAATCTGGAAATCCAGCTATGTATTTTTAAAGAAACGTTAGACAATGGTTCACTACAAGCAACTTTATCTCCTCAATCAGATATCTTGTTGCAGGCAAGGTTGCTTTGATACAAAGTAATCTGAGTAACAGAATAAATTATTGAAATCAAATTATCAATAATTCCTATTATTGGAAGAGTCAATTGGGATAATTTTTAGATTAGACAGAAAACACACATTTAAAACTTATCAGGTAACACAAGATGCCAAGTAATTTGATTAAACAAGCATTAGTACACATTTTAGGAATGGTTCATTCCAAATAAATTGACATCAGTGGAGTTGTCTGTATAACAATAACTGCATGAACTACTCATGTAAAGCATCTCTCCAATGATTCTGAAGTAGGTACTCAAATATTTGATAACTATATACTTCAAATGGTACAGACTCTTGAACATCAACATTTGAATGTGACCATCTGAGGAAATTGTGTACTTAGAATAATTTTATAACGTTCTACAAAGATATGAGAGAGACTGAAAAGGAGACATTTAAAACAAAGAAATTCCTTTTATTTACAACATATATTCACCTACAGAAATGACTCTCACAAGGCCCACAGCTTAGTAGTGCTAAAAAAAAAAAAAAAAAAAAAAAAAAAAAAGCCAACCAACCAACCAGCTGGTGGTGGAGGCAGGCTATTGAAAAAAGGGGGCAGTTTATTCTATAAATGTTGAGTATGCAAAGAATTCTTGCATCTTCCTCTGAATTATCTGATGTTGGGAAGAGGATTCTGTGTTAGATGGACCATTCCTCTGAGCTGATATAGCAAATTCTATATTCTTATGTTCAGAGCATACATTTTAAACATCAATGACACATAATTTTATATTACAGCAGAAAAACATCCAGATATCCCCTGACCTTCCAATGACTTGCTGTGTGACAAGAATCAAGTCACTTCACCTCTAAGCCTCAGTTTCAGCATCTGTAAAATGATGAGAATGATACTCACTTTCTAAAGGAAGGTAAGTATCTCTCTGTGGATCACTATTAAGTATATTTATTCTGGCCTAAAGTTGAACTTTTTTTAAATTAAGGAATGATTTTATACTGGAAATTTCTTGTATTTGTTTGTTTACAAACATTACTTTACTGAAACAAATAGGCTAATAGTATCAGATTCCTACTTTATCTAGCGGGACTTCCACTTTATAGACAAAGCTATATTGTACCTTGTCTTTATACAAGAGTCCATGGGAGCTTTCACCGTCACTGGGTAGTCCATGTGAGGGACCAGGCAGCATTGCAATTCCCAAGCTCAGAGAAACATTCAGACCACCTCATCCCCTTAAACAACTGGGAATATGAAGGAGCTGAGGACCCTGGCTTCAACTCTTTCATGCTTCTCCAGCCTGTGGAGCTGGACTGGCATGCTGAGGGTGAGCAGGCTGCAACCCAATAAAGGGGCCTAGTGGCAGGTATGCTACCTCTGTGCATCCAGGAACTTTGAGTCATAATGCTAGACATCCCCCACAACTGGTAGTGCTCTGCACTACCCGCAGTGTGGGATTGTACTGGACTGGTGGGCTCTTACCAGTGGTGAAAGTAATTCCTGACACTTACCGGTACGGGGTCAGGGACAGCTCTGGCACCCGGAAGGGGTGGGGCCTCATGTGAAAGAGGCGGGGCTGAGCTGGAGGTCAACATTCCCCAGCCAGCCCTTCCAGGCTGCCTGGCCCACGCCACCTGGGGCTCCAGTGGTGATTCAAAGAGCCTAGAGCGGCATTGGTGTCCAAAGCCCCGGGCCGTTTAAATCGCTGGCCCTGGGGCAGCTGCTCCCTCTGCTCTCTCTTCCCCCGCCTGTCGGTGACCAAGAGGGGGGAAGGGACAGGGACCTAAAAGCACTGCAGGATCCTTTGTCACAGCAGTTCTTTAATATTGCTGCCCCACCCCTCATCGGTGGCCCTGCTGGTAGGGCCGCCAATGGTGGGGCACAGCAATGTTAAACCGCTGCTGTGGCAGACGACTGTCCTTAAAGTGATGCCACTTTAACCTCCCTGCCCCTTTTGCCTCCCATGTTGGCGGCCCTGTTGGTTCAGACCCTACCAGTAGGACTGCTGATAGGGGAGGCAAATAGGGCAGGGACATTTAAGTGCTGCCATGGCAATGCTTTAATGTGGGCTATGTATGGGCCGTGCAGGTTCTTACTGATATACTGTACTGGCCCACTTTCACCCCTAGCTCTAACCCAGAGATAGGACCATGAAAGGAATATACTGGGGTTTTTTAGCCAGGGGTCTGATTTTAAAATAGCTTGTAGCCTGGGAGCAATTTTGTGGGCAAGTTAATGACAGAGAGGTAAGAGGTGTCATCTGATTCATAAATATCTATACTTAGGCCCCCCACATCTCTTGCCACAGGGCCCTGCCCCCTTGCTCCTCTACTTCCCCTTGAAGTAGCAGGCCTTCTGCCATACTAGGGGCCCCAGGCTGGGATGCAGTGGAGTGCGTGGGCCTGCGTCCTCCCCTGAACGCAGCTTGTGGGTGTCAGTCTCCCCCTCTGCCAGGCACTTCTGAGCCAGGAGTCTGGACTTGCTGCTTACCTGTTGGCTCAGTCCCTGCCTGAGGGCCTGAGCTATTGACTCTTTGTTGCCCCGCCCTGACTCAGAGCTAGGGGGACTCCTTGTTGTATAACAGTTATCCAGCTCCTGTTTGAGGACCTGAGCCCATGACTCACTTACTACCCACCAGTCAGGTGTGAATAACTTATGTTTTGCCTCTACTGCTGCCGTGGCACAAGACTACTATGGCCAAGCTAATTCCCCAACACAACTGAAAGGAAGTAGCGAGGCAGTGTGGTTCCCTGCTGCCCCAGAGAGGGACAAGCCCCAGCTAAACCCCACTACAGGGTGCACTGACCCAAAAGACATCAATAGTCACAAAATTGCATAACCTATCCAATACTATACCTAGAACATAATAAGGGATTCCATCAAAAGGTGAGAGCAAGAGCAACAAATACCGATTTTACTACTGCAAACTGCAGTTCATAAATTGCCTTGCAGAGGCTCTAATAGGAAAGTGGTGGCCATGGCTGATGCTGAGGCTAATTACAGAGAAATATGTGCTTTGAACAGAACTAAAGAGGAACAAAGACAGGCACTGACCTTTATTTTGCCAGGGGGTCCTCCATCCCCACTTGGCTCAAAGGCCCCGCTAAACCTCTTCCCCTCCCCAAGGTCCTGCCTGACAGAGACAGAGAGAGAGAAGCAGCAGGGACTATTACAAAGCTAACTGCAGACAGGCCACTGTTTGCTCATCTCCTGGTTGTGTCTAGATCTAAACATGATGATACTGATCTACATGAGATTTTGGAAAATGCAAGTTCTCCATGGTTCCATGTCCAAATGCAACAGAACAATGTATATTTGCCAAGCAAAACACAATCTAATGCATATATTTCATGTTCTTCCTAAGCCACCACCTACTGACGAAAAGACTGGTACCTTATACCAGCAGAAGCCTTTTAGTATAGCAATCACAGATGGTATGGCTGAGGTGCAAAACTCCTGACAAACCAGAAACTAACGCCTGCTAACAGTTAGATAAACACTTCATTCTGAGACTACAGAGAAAATACTGGATCTATGCAGAAGTCTACCTGGTGTTTGTCACACATACATAGGAATCAATTAAAAATATTTCCAGAGCCAAGAGATTCCATGGTATTGTACTCAGCCAATACAAAAAAAATCACTGATTCCATGAACATCTTCAGTATCCTAATGAGAAAGCTACTGGAACACCAGCCTGCGAAGAATTGTTTGAAGAATTAAATCATCATATGGCATAATGAAGCTCCTGTCTTGCATTATCCAGTGGAATTTCTTTGTAGTTCCCACAGAGACTGGCACTAAACTGATCTTGCATGCCAGCAATGCCACAGAAAGAGGAGTTTTAAACTCTGGATTTTTGCACAAAATATTCCAGTACTCCCTAGTGAAATGCTACCCAGATTTCAGCAAGATTCTGGTTTTGTATCTGCTGCTGAAGAACAGAATTCCTGGATATCCCTCAGATGTGTTCCTATCACTCCAGCTATTGAAATGGTCTAGATAATACCTAATCCTGCCATGAGTGCAAGGGACTGGACTAGATGACCTCTCAAGGTCCTTTCCAATTCTACAATTCTATGTGGATTTTCAAAGCTAATTCTAGAAATTCAAGTTTCATCTGTCACTTATATAGTAATAAAAACCACCAGCAGCTGTGAATGAAGCTTTTGGTATCTGCCTTCAATCCATCATGCAACGTAAGACAGAAATAAACTAATCTAGGTTGTGCATTCTATTATATTATTATGCCTTAATTTCACATTCCTCTTCGAAATAGAAAAGAAAAAAATCCCACTTTTTAAAGATAGTAAAGAAAGGGTTTATGCAATGCAGAATAAAAAAATATTTCCTAGTAAAAAGATGAGAAAATAATAAGAAAGAGGTTATAAACAGTATGATATATGTAAATAATCGCACATAGTCTTCACTTTTTCTACACATTTCTTTTCTAAATAAATCTTATTTGAATCTCTTATCTCTCTCCTATCTCTCAGTTGCCTGGCTGCCCCTTCAGCCATAGATTGCAGTTTAACAGCCACCTCCAACTCATTTTCTTGTATAAAATGAAATTTGGAATGTTGAATACTTCCCAGTTTAGATTTATAATAGAAAGTGAATTGGAGGGGCCTGAAAGGGCCACAAAAAGCTGCTGAAAATGCCTTTTCAAAATTCCATGGGGGAGAAGGCAGTTTAAAAATTGTCACTTTTCCCTCCTCCCATCACTCATAATCACCTCCTTCACCCTCCCACCCCCAGTCTCTTCATCCCTAAAGAATCCCCATACTATCTTAATCCCCCATTTAAATCCTACCAATCCATACAACATAATTGTCATAGGAGTTGGTGGGAGTGTGGGTTTTAGGAATGAGTAAAGGTAATCACATCCGAACACTGCTGAATAGCTATGCCATCATCCAAAAAGTCAGACACGCAACCAGTGTCCATAATGCAAATCCAATTTTGTACAGTGCCTGAGTTAATAGAAGCGCCTGCTTTTCCACAAGACATGCCGCACTTTGCCATGACACATTTAATGAAAGTAGTCTATCAAGACAACAATTGACTCTCATGACAAGGATATGAAGTTTGCTAATCTTTCATTAATAGAATTCCCTCTCCCTTCAAAAGAAAGATAATCAATGCAAGCATAGATTTTATGTCAAGCTAGCGATCTTAGTATTCCTTGATAATATTACAAAAGCAATATTTTGCCAGTGGTATGAAATGGCCTTGACTTTACTGAAATATTGCTACACTATAAAGTGGCCCCAGGATTTTAAAATAATACATACCAGAGTAACAAAGGATGCCCTCCTATGTTACATACCTGACGTTAAAGTTATTATAAACATACCCTTCAGTGAGACCAATCAAGAGGAGGGGGGCAAAAGGTTACAGCCTTCCTTGCTGAGATGTAAGCCAGCTCAAGTACCAAACTATTTGAACATCCACTTAGCCAGTGACTTCATACCATAACCATTATAGGGTACCAATTCCTACTAGGAAAAAAGAAAAAACAAAAAACCAACTAGCCTCCTATTAAAACAAATGGGAGTTGAAGAGTGAGTGAACCTAATTTTCAAAAAATTTCCCAGTTGTACTACATTCAAAATATTACAGCGAGAGCTGGCTGGAAAAATTCCCACCATTTTTTTTTCCCCAATTGGAATTTGCAGATTCAGCAAAATCCAAACATTTCATCAAAATACTTTAATTTTGATCATGTTCTGAGAACCCTAGAAAAAAAATGAGACAGGGACAACTCCCTAATTCCTCAAAATAAACCATCCTGCATACTCAGTTCATCTTTAACTTGGAAACAGGTTTCTGCTCCTACCAGTACTTAGCTTTTGTCTTTTGGCCACCCTGCTAGTATCTCTCTCTTGATTTCATGCAAGCGGAACTTCGATTTCATAACCTTTTTGATTTCCACTATCTTTGCTGTTGAAATTCAGAAACAGTGCAGCATGTTAATGGATTCAATGTCCTGATTCCCTTCCATAAATCACTAAGGAAGAATATATATGCCCTGCTCATGGTGCTACCTAACACCAGTAATCATCCTGGATATCTGTTCTCTACGTGGTAGTATTGGAGGCATATCAGCATGCCCGGTAATCTCTTTGCTGTAATTACCTCCTAGGGGATTGTGGTCTGATTGCACTGATGAAATCATTCTACTACAAATTCCGCAGCCAGACGGTCTTTTTCTATTTGGGCATACCCTTGTTCAGTTTATTACAAGGCTCTGCTAGCATACGTGACAGCTGCTCCTGCAAAAGAGCTGTATCCAATCCTTTCTCTGATGAGCTACACTTAGGGTGACCAGATAGCAAGTGTGAAAAATTGGGGGGGGGGGAAACAGGAGACTATATGAAAAAAAGGGACTGTCCCTATAAAAATCAGGACATTGGGACCATCCGTATAAAAATCAGGACATCTGGTTAACTTCGTTACACTGGAATGTCAGTGGCCCTCCAACCTGGACAGGAGCATCCTCTATAGTTTGTTTCAGTGTCTCAAACGCTTACTGTTGAAGACCTGCCCAGTCCCACTCAACATCCTGCCTTGTGAGCCAACATGGGGTTCCACTACCGCAGATGGATGTGGACAGAATTTGGACAGAGTATTTATTGTTTCTATGAAGTACTGTCCCACTTTCATATCCACTGGAGCCGGCATGTCTCTGATTGCTCACAGCAGCGGGACTGAAAGCAGATTCCAACAAAATCAAGGCAGATGTCCTATGTATTTCACTCCTACTGAGTCGCATAATTTTCTGGGTAGAGGTTTATGTTTTTGTTGCTGCCTCATTGTAGAAAAGCTTGCTGCTCACTGTCATGGTCTTGTTCAGCTTCTGTATTATTGCTTCCATCTCTTAGATTAAGGAAATATCTGAAACTATTTTCACACCAGACAGCCCTTCCAGCACCTGGTTGAGCGTTCTCTGCAAGACCACTGGTGCTAGGCTTATGTTCCTCAGCAGGGACCAAATAGGGTCACAAAGGCTGTCAGCAAGCTGGACTCCTTATCCAGGTTTATATGCCAAAACCACTTCCTCATATCACAGACCATAAATATTCTGGCTTTGAAAAGTTCTGGCAAAATGTCATTAATTGTGGGCAGTGGACTATACCGTGGTTTCAAAGCCCGTTAGTGGCTTTGAGCCTCTGCAGATGCCTAATTTGCCTGATTCCTTCATTGCCACTGTGCTGCTTAGTCAGCGGCCTCTACAGATGCTACATTCCCTCAAGTGCCTTTCAGGCTGGACTACATAATGCCACTGGAATTTTCCTTCGTGGTAAGCATGCAGGTTCCACAGGCTCAGTCTACTTCAAGTCATAGCTTTCCTTTGAGGCACCCATGAACTTTGAAAACTTCACCATATACTTTTTAAGTTGTGTCTATTGTCCACAAAACTTCCCTTTTTTGCCTCTTGCGCTGCAGCTATGAAATTCTGATGCTATACCTTGACTAGATCTAGGGCTTTATGGCTGTATTTCCCAAGAAGGGTCTGGATGCCTACCATCCACTACCATCAACTTCAGCTAGTAAAGTCAGCTATTTTTTGGGCAAGTTACCATGAGGTCACATTTTCCTACTGGCTGCATCATTCTCTCATTGTACATTATTTGCTGGCACCTGCTCTTTGTAATGGGCACATTCAAGTCTAATTCACCCCAAGGAATCACATTGCAGGAGGCCCTGCTATTCAACTGAAATTATGCAGAGTGTTTCTCTATTGACATTGTTGCATGCATGCATGTAGGTATGGTCTCTTGTTGCTTTCCCTGTCCTAACAGCTTGAGCCCTAAATGCTCTTGGACACAAGGAGAAAGTCAAGATGTCTGATGTGCCTTCCCCTTCTTGTAAAGTCTGACAATCTTTCTGAGACTTTCCTATACTCTTGCTTACACCACTAAAATGGTTTCGCTTGCCACACTCCTTGAAATGTTGTCATACTCAGAGCATTTCTTTACCTGTCCATGCTATCTCCCACAGTAAAACGGATCTCACCATTGATATGGAACCCTGGCCACCTACTTTCCTTTGCTGTTTCACTGCATGGACTTCTGGGAGTGTTTTGCTTCCCAGGGTTTTCATCCTATCATGAGGCTTCTCACTTTTACTGTATGCCCTAGGTCTAAGCATCTGGCCAACAGTGTAATCACCTTCTTGGAGCAGCCATTCCTGCATGATCCCAAGAGCTGCAGACTATCCTGTCCTTAATGAGGGAGTATGTCAAGTCCCCAAAACTGCATAAAGCAGCCAGAGTGCATAAAGCCGTAATCATGGCTTAGCACATCTCTTTGATATATTAACATTGATATTGTTGTACATAATGCTAATTCTATCATAATAATTCAGTACCTTTACAGAACTAGAAATAATGAGTCAGTATGCTACTATTGTTAATCAAACATGCATCATTATATGAAGACTAATAAGGAAGGTTTCCACACTATACATCAGATTATGGAATAACGCAACGACTCCTTTTTATTTGAAAAACATGGTAAATGTAAATTTCTTGAGATTTTTTTTTTTTAAACATCCAACATGGTGGTATAATATTTTCCCACCATTTGTCTCCAGATGGAGAATATACTGACATGATAGCATTGAGAGGAACCCAGCAAACAAATTCATAAAAGCCTGCAGGTTTCTTTGTTGACTCTTTTGTATTTATCAACAGCTTTAAAAACCACTGACAAAGAGCTGAGGTACTGAAGCCTCACCTGGGAGATCTAGTAAGACTCAAGTGATGCCGGATGAGTAAGGGGTTATAGACCCCAGTCAATGCTCATTGTAATCAATGGGCCAGATTTTTCTGCTCATGTAAATGTGGTGCAGCTCCATCCACTTTATACCAACAAAAAAGTCTGACATAATGTGATCCTTCCATTGACTTTGAAATGGATTGTTTTATCAGACACTGAAGCTTTCCACTGACTGCCAAAAGGAATTGGGTTAGGCTCCATAAGAGCATCTGACATGTTGAGGAGCTACTACCTGCTCTGTCCATTGCCAAGTCAAGTCAGAGGGGCTTTATAAAGTACATGAGCTGAAGTTTGCTTTCTTGTGTTATTGTGTATGTGTTTTTGGTTCTTGCCCCCCACCCCCTGAAGATAGCAAAAATAGCAAAGAACAGACATTAGCTTCAGACGGACCCAACCTGGGAGCAACATCAGTTGCTTGGTTATTTCTTTGTTTGTTTTTTGTATTGACACTTTTTTCTTTCCCTGTTGTTACCATGCCTTCTAAAACAGACAACTAAAACGAAAGGAGAAGCCTAATTAGATATATTTTAACAACTAATCTATACCCTGATCTTGTCATTTCTTGTGCTCAGACAGGCAAATTAAAGTCATGGGGGCTCTCAACATGAGCACCACAATTTGTCAGCATTAAAGAGGTTGCAGGCTTGCAGTTATTGTGATTTTAAGTAGAACTAAGGTCACAAGATGGAAGGTGAGTCCTGGCTGCACTGAAGTCAATGGTAAAATTCCCATTGACTTCAATGGGACCAGGATGTCACTCTCTGATGAATTACTCTCACAAACTAGAGATACCCACAACATTTTAGGAAGATTCTCTGGATGAACAAAATAGCTTCTACTTCTAAACAAATTGGCCTTATGGAATGTTCTCTTATTATCTTACAACAACATTTTTTGAGAGACACAAGGAAGGTGAGGTAATAGTTTTTATTGTACCAACTTCTGTTGGTAGAAGGGACAAATTTTTGGGATGTGCAGAGCTCTTCTGCAGGTGGATGCAGCTTGAAGCCCTTGTGCCTTCCACCAACAGAAGCTGGTCCATCCAATAAAAGGTCACCCACCTTGTCTCTCTCATATCCTGGGACCAACACAGCTACAGAACACTGCATGTCTTGATTCCCTCTTAAACTGAATAATTTTTATTCTAAACCTTTGTCTTAGAAAATAGTGTTGACTTGACAGAAAAATAATATTAAAACAAGATGTAAATTTGGGAGCAGAGATAGAACAGTAATAAAAGTATTTAGTGTTTGTTTAAAGTTGGATACAAAGTTGGATTTTAAAAAAATTAATTGACACATACTAAAAGTTGCAAACCATGTAGTGCTGGCTTTCATGAAGGATTTGATGGAAAGGATTTTACAAATTAAGTTTTTTAAATTTTATTATAAAAATTCAATCCCTGCATTCAAGTGTGTTAAAGTATGGTTTTAAATTTAACATGAAAAATACTGATCTATGACTTTATATGGAACTATCTATTCATGTTATCACTCTGGCATAGTCTTTGGATCTAAAAGGTTATGTTACCTATAATATGTTGCCATAAATTTGGGGAGAAAAGAAAAAAGAAAGAAAGAGGAGTTATAACATAAGAGCACCTATTCTGCTTAGTAGCACTAGCCAGACTTCCAGGGAAAAACATTTTTTTTTCCCCATTCTCAATCTACTTCTTTATGCTTTAAAATCTCCATTCTTTGTGATGCTAACATAAGGCTTAAAGATCAGAAAAAGTTATCACACCATGGATTTTGTGGATATTAGAGAATTTTTATTTTTATCCAAGTGGGACAATGAAAAAAATTATTTGCCAGAATTCTGTGCCTTGGTTTCCCCATCTGTAAAAGATAATGATACTGACCTTTTTTTGTAAAGCACTTTAAGGTCTAATGGTGAAGTAGGTATTATTATTGTATTTTAATCACATACTTTATGATGTATTGTACATATTGTGTATGCATATATACCTTTTTTTTCTTAAATTCCTGTGATAGAAAACTTTCCTAGCTAAGTCCTAATTAAAATAATTCATAATTTTGTGTACCTATTCAAATGTGTGTATGTTTGGGACTTTGTTTAAATGATACATTATTCAATAGAATTTTGGAAAAATTATTTTAAAAAAATAAAGCAGTACCTAGATATACAGGATGATTCTATTAGAAGTGTAAAATCACTTTTTCCCCCCTTCTCTTTTTAGGCTTAGCCAGTTAGTATTGCAATTATTTTGTTTCAACGACATTCTACAACAGACCTGCACAACTCGGAAAGCAGTGAGGGCCATATTACTGCAAAAAAAACAGCTGTGGGCAGAAAAGCCCCGCCCTTGCCCCGCCCCCATCTGCTTCCCCCACCACTTGGCTTGCCCCACCCCTGCTCACCCCATGCGGGCCACACGGTGAGCCCGTGCGGGCCGCATGTTGTGCAGGTCTGTTGTACAATGTGACAATAGCCAAACAGTTTAAGCTTCAGTTTTTCATTAAATCATGAAGTTACATAAGGAGTTGGTCTAAACAGATTATATAAAAAATTAGGGATGGAAAATCAGATAATCTTGTCAACCAATGACAAGGATAGGGTATTTTGGAGTTCTTTTCCAGATGTATTTTAAGTGATTCAGGTGATAACTGAAGGGCCAAAACCCATTTGCTGTGAATGTAAGATCTTAACTTCAGTTTCAGATAAGAACTTTACATATGGGCCTTGAGTACACAGGCTGGCCTTGGCATGAGGGGCAGCTAACAGAGACCAATACATGGCTAAGAGAAAGCTGAAGTAAACAGATAACCTTGTGTGTGTTTCAAGTGAGTGTAGTCAGCATAACTCCGAATGTAATAGGGCATCCTTATAGTGAGTTATAGTTATATATACATGAAGCGCTGAGAAAGGCTTCAAAGTTAACCCTCTAATACAGGGAGGAGATAATGGTACAATACCCCTCAAATCCCAGACAGAGTTCGAGGAGAGGCCTAGTATGATTCACATGAGTTATGATGCCCTCCCCTCACAGATGAATGCTAATCCTAGCCCACAGAAACACAAGGGTAAACTTATAAGCAGTTGATGTTGTTAAGTACTAATTACTGCCTTCTTGCTTTAAATTTCCAGGAATGTACCTATCGATCAGCTGGGAGAGCTGCTACTTCATTTCCCTGGATCCCAAAATTAAGATTTACCATATATGCTTTACTAGACATAGTTTGGGAGTAATTACCTGTGTGTCAGCAATGTGTTAATTTGGGGCATGGACAGAGCCATTATGTAATCTTTTAGGCTTATTGTACTTATTTTGTCTTGCTGCTAGAACCTATCCAAGAGGTTGGAAAAAAACATCCCCATTGCTTCTGTCCGCCCAATAAGCACCATATATAATCTATTATAATTAATTGTTCTGCAGTTTCTCTGAGACTAAAAAGGAAAGTGACACTCTGCCAGTGCTGTGTGTAATAATAAACTCCCATGCTTGACTCTACACAGTGTGGATTTCAGTTCCTTCAATAACTATTTCACTACTTGCCTTCAGATATTATTCTACAGTCTAATAGATCTGACCATTAGGAGATACATCCTTAACTTAAGAATTAAGTTAAACTACTCAGTTCCATCCCATTTTCCTTGCTTCATCTTAACAACCATAAACAATCCCTCTCCATTGTTTGGCCAATTTAGCACAACAGGTCATGGGCATGAACTTGAAAAATCTACAATCAAACCATGTCAGCATACATCTTTCCATTGTCATCACTTTGCTTTGGACTGGTTCACAAAACACAGAATAAGCCTTCAAGTTTATATATAGTCATATTTTACTATGTATGTTCCATTAACAAATGCATGGATTTATATCATCCTCTCTTAGTAGGTTCAATTAACCTAATTCATATTTTCTGTTAAGCCACAGAAAACAGAACTCCTGTGCTGAAAAATGAGTTGTTGAAAGATTTTAATGCACATACAATAAAAGTAAAGGCAGTGTGTTAGAACATATACTAAAAATAAAATATAGTAGTAAGGCAACTGGGCAACCACCAGATCAATGGGCTGGGAGGAAGGGGAGGAGACAGAGAAAAAGCTTTTATAAATATTACAGGGGAAAAGAAAGTTTTCCACATAAAAAGGATTTAGGTCAAACTTTTAAAGCCTCTCATCTAAAGTTAAGATTTAGCACCCACTGCTCCCATTTTCAATGGGATTGATGAGCAACTTGGAAAGTTAGACCACTTATATTTAGGAACCTAAAATTAAGCATTTTTAAAAATCCAGATTTGAAAATTTTAGCCATAGTCTTTATGGGCATTTCCATACAACTTACAATATTCAGTTCATTCTGGACTTCAACACAAGTTGCTGATATGTGCCTTTCAAGTATACTAATGTACATGTACAGTAATGTGCATGTAAATCAAATTGGCCTCTGTTAGGTAGTTATGAAATTACTTCATGAAAACCAAAAGAAACCTATCCTCTACTAAAGTAGTTTATTCATTAATTATAGCTTTTGAACCTCAATTCCACCATTTTAAGTTAAACCTGCTAAATTAACATAGGGCATGTCTGTACAAACTCTTCAGTAATGTCACTGCTCATGAGATATGTTGACTTTCAATTATAAAGTTACCCAGCTAGGAATACCTGAACTGCCTCGTATCCATGGATACACAAGTCCACCACATCTCTCACTATCTGAGTAAACTCACAAGTTGAAACTGCTGGATAAATTACCAATATAATACGTAACAAGCCATTTTACCATGGCATGGGGCAAGTAGTGAATAAGGCTTGACAGCTAATCTACAACTGTGAACGAATATAAACAGTATACCTTCTGATCATTGACAGGAATTATTACAAAATTATAGTGTTGCTAACATGAAATATAGGCAGATTTTAAAGACAGGTCATCAATGTAATTTATGCATGTATTTTGATCATCAGCTTTAGAAAAAGGACAATAATATGCAATGATAATACCAGAGTTCTACTCATGAATGTATACATTACAAGGAACATTATACTTTGAAATTTAGCTTTTTGCCATTTTTAAGCTGAAGATTGAAGGCGTATGTATATTAAATTTTGAGAAGACTTTGCAGAATGGAAAAGGGGAAAAAAAGGGTTTTTGCATTTAGTTTCTCTGTGAATCATTATTTGCCCAGTAAATCACTTGGAAAATTCATCAAATCAAGAACATAAGTGACATTAACTTTTTTGTTTAAGTATACTGCAAAAAACATGCTTACACTGAATTAACAAACAATAGTGGTATATGAATGGTAGTTCAAAGCACTACATGTGACAATTTTTTATTACACCTTAGCACTTACATGAATACTTTATCCAACCTTTGATTGACACTTTGACCAATATTATTTAGGGTATTATTTGTCAAAGATATTACACTTGTATAATACCACATTTGAGATAAAAAAAAAATCTTGTAAGTGAAGGGTATTTTGCTTTGAGAAAAGTCAGGAGTGTAGTTTGATAATTTATTAGGGTATCCCTGTCTATAAAATCTTCAGAACAATATATATTCCATCAAGGTTAAAGAACCTCACAGATTAACTGTGCAATCTAATTCTAGTCTTTGTTCCATGCTATTACACCTACCCAAATGTTTGGCTCAGCCAGACCTCCCAGCCCACCGAGGAACTACATTCATTTTTAATCCTATAAGACTAGCAACACACACTAATTACTGAAGAAATATCTTTGATAAAAAAAAATCTTTGGCTCATCAGAAATTATTAGATTCTTTCACATTAAATCTGTCAATAAAATATTTACATCCATTTCAAAAGGTACCTACAAGAACACCAGCAAAGAAAATAGGAAAAATGGTGAAAATCAACACTATAAAACATAAAATTATATATGTATATAGGTGTAGTTCAGTTTTTTAGCCTGAGGAGAATTTTAGAGATCATCATTATTGAATACCAATTTATCTCTCTTTAAGGTCTAACTCACAGACTCTTAGGCCAAAAGACAACTATTTGACTTCCACAGGATAAGCCCTTATATCTGAGTCATGACCTAAGTGACTTGATGAACTTTGCTTGGGCCAGAAAGATGTTATCACCTCCTCAGTTGGAATTTCCACATCTGAACAAACACACTTTTAGTAAACTATTGCACAATGCAATTGTAATTTTCAAAGGTCTTATGATTCACCTGAAAACTGTAGGATTACTAGTTGACTGCTCTTTCAAATCTGCAGTAAAGTCAACAGATGTTATAGGGAATACCTGTTAAGCATTGAGATTCATATGAAAAGCTCTGTATCAGTGAGATCTTGGCTCCTTTGAAGTCTACAGGAATTTTACCATTGATGATAAGACGATCAGGATTTTCTTCTATAAGTATTATTGTTATTCATTATTATTATTAAGACCTCAGTATCTCCTTAACCAGTCTTCAAACAGCATATCTGAAATCCTGCCGGCTGGCTCTAATCATCAACAGATGTTTTTTTGACAAGACAGCTAGCTAAAATGCTGGGCCTCAGATACTCAGTTAAATTGCAACAGAGTAATGTCCTCAGCACAGAAGTCAGAGGATATGATGCTGTTTGGAAAACAGTTTCATGAAAGTAAAATCCAAATAATCCTGTCTGTAATACATATAGTGATCCTGATAGTATCACTGATAGTATGTATCACGTATAGTGATACATATAATGATCCTGATCCTGTGATAGTACAGATTACTGGCCCTTTCAATGACTAACACCATATACCATTTTTATGACCACTAACTGTATGATGCAAAAGCTTCTTTTGAATACTTACAACTGAACCAGTTTTTTTCCCCCGGGCACAGCATTTTTCACTGTTTTTCTGAAGTTGTAAAACTTTTAAAACAGCCATAAAAACTTACAACCTATTCAATGACAGATTAAAGAATCTTGGGGCTTTATGTCCTTTGGAGACTGGTCCCCTGCCTTCTCTCCGATTTAGCCTGGCCACCCCCACATCATAATGGAGGAGCAGTCAGGTGAAACCTCAGTGATGCCGCAACCCCACTATCACTAAGCTCCAGCTATTGCCAGCATGTCATGAACAGAGGCTGATTAGCAAAGAAGCCCTACCCCATATATACCCTACTCTGCTCATGGACCCCACCCCCCCAATACCCCTCATGTAGTCCACCTACTGTCCACTGATCCTGGCAGCTCCCCACATCCCTTACAATCCCTTTCCCTGCAGCACCCTAACACTCCATAATCACCCCAACTCCTCACTCAACACCCCCAGGACCTTCATGGACACTTATCAGAATGCCCCACCCACCCCAAACACACATGCAGCTCAGTGCTCTTTTTCTGTCTCATGCCAAGGCTACTCCTCCTGATCACTCATGCTCCTGGTCTGATCTATACTCCCAACATCACCCACTCAAATTTGACCCAGCTGCTCCCCGCTCCTGTCATGATAGGGGGGAGGCAGCCAGGCCAGCTCTGTGTGGTGCTGTGACTCTGTGCAGCAGCTACAAATACTGCTTGGTGAAATTTGGCCTGGCCACTCCCATGCCACTCCTCACGCCATCAAGGCAGAGGAACAGCTAGGCCTAAGCTGAGTGAGTAGCATTGGAACCTGGCATATGGCAGGAGGGGAAGACCCAGAGCCATTCAATTTTAGCCCATAGCAATGCCACCCACCCAGGTCAGAAGTCCTCCTTGAATGGGGGCCTTGTGCAAGCACACCAAGTGCACACTGAGTTCAGGCCCAGATTAACCATTTCCCCCATCTTGCTTTTCCTTTGAGGTGGGAAAGTTAAATTACAACTGTCATTTTGACTGGAGAATTACAAGTTTTCCAACAACTGTTTTCCCATAGCACATGTACATGCTGGAAATCCTATCACATTTAAGACTAGTTTGGAGAAAATCCTGGAAATATATGATGTGGGAAAAAAAGCCATCAGAAAGTTGCCAGCTTCTGCAACTTGTGGTAGTGGAGAATAACAGTGAACAAAATCATTTCTGAAAGCACATGTCATAGCCCGGGACTCTGACCCACAATGGGCTTAGTCCTGGAAGATGATGATCATTCCTGTAAGGTGCTCAGCATCCTCAGCACCTACCAATACTAATGGAAATTGAGAATACTCAGCACCTCACAGGATCATGCCCAAGAAAGAAAGGAAAAAGCTGGTTTTAAAAAGGTCCAACTTCCCAGGGCCAGACAGAGATGGCAATTTCTGGTTTGAGTTTAGAAGAGCCATTTGGGGATATTTTATTTTCAGTTTTGGGCATCTATATTTTTTCCATGACATTCTCCAATCCCCCCAAACTCTGGTAACTGATATGGACACAATGAAATTGGATAGGTCTGATGAGCCAGAAGAGGCCCTTCCCAAACCAAAGTGATTATTGGATTATTTTTATAGTCTTTGCTATAAATACCAATATAAAAGAACTATAAGAAGAATTCTGATCGACTTGGATTACAGCCAGATGCATGTGGTTCCCATTGCAATGTTCAATATTAAAAATAAATTGACTTTAATGAAGCTAAAAGCATAGAGATCAAGATTTTCATGTGTTTTCAACTAAATCATACCCTAAAATGAATTCTGTAGCAAAATACAGACTTCCAAAAAAAAAAAAAAAAATGGGGAAAATATTTTTAATTGAGAAATTATTCTGAAATGGGCAATTAACATTTGTTTACACATACTTTTAACCAGATTTTGTTTCACCATAGTGGTATGCAATGAAGATAGCAAAATATCATTACCATATAAAACTGACTAAAATGCAAGCAATAATGGAAAAATAATGCACTGTGCTTCTAACATTAAAGTTATTTTCAAAGTTACTTTTGGGTATGTAAAAACATTAGGTTTAATTACACTAAAATATTCCAAGCAAAAGATTGAGTATAAAAACTTCAATTAAAAAACAATAAATATTTAAAGCCTAAAAAACTTATTTCCTAACTTGCACTCTGATCTCTTTATAGTTTATGCAAAATCGGTAGGTTTATTTCTGCTGATTTAGAACATTTAAGACAATCACCATGTCTCCCAGCAGAGCAGCATTTGAGATTGATGCACGCAAAAGAAATCAAAATCTGTTGGGATTGCCAAAAGAAATTCAGACATTCTAAAGCAAAGTACCTATATCTTTTTTTATCATCTTTCAGGGAAATATTGATAATTCAAAAATAAACTAGTCAGTGATTGTGACTATGAACCGAAGGAGAATAATTTTTAGGCTCCAATTCAGCAAGGTAACATAACCCATTCTAAACTTTAAGAACATAAGTATTCCTAAAATGAAACTATTTACATGTTTGTAGTTAGGCATATGCATAAATACCTTGTTGAACTGGGGCCAAATGTCAAAATCTATATATGTATATCTCTCCAATGTATACAATTTAAAGAAAAAAAAGTAAAATAGGATTGACATTTTAAAAATATAAATACTAGGTTTGAGAAAATTCCTAGTTTGTTCCTTTAAATTACTGGGTGGGACTAACAAGGGGGATTTAAGCATTGTAATCTTAAAGTTGTAGCACCTAACTTTTTAGATACCTTGCTACCTAGAGGAATTTACAGTCTATTTTAAGCTTCTAGACTCCCTATACTATAGTGAGAGTTAGACATCTAAGAATGGGCTTCACAAAAACCAGCATGCTGAGCGAGGAGCCATACAAACTAGCCAATTAAAAAAATGCACAGGAGAGCAGTGTGGCCTAAATCCTGCCCTATAAAGGGAGTCCTACCGGAAGAAAAAGTGAAGTGGTGACAGTATTTTCCTTCGTAACTTTTATCCCAGCACTAGTTATGGGACTCGCACAGAACATGGGAGACTCAGGTTCAATTCCCCCTTCTGCCCAATATGGAGCAGGGATTTGAACTTGGATCTCACTGCTCCTGGGGAGAGGCAGGAGCCTGTCAGTCTCCTCTGTTGCCATGTACGCTTTAAAGGGCTGCTCCTAGCAGGTCAGGTTCCTGTATTAGGTACAGACTGGCTACAGAGCCTCTTTCTTAGACAGAACAGATGAGTCTTCTATAAGATCCTTTGCTGTACTAATAGGAACACCTGTTCTGAGCTTGAGTTAAATACTACATGATGTGCTACCAGTGGCTGAACAGTAGAATACTGTGTAGCATTAAATCACATCTGCCCCTTTCACTTTCATACTCCTACCTTTTCACAGAATTTATACCATCAAATTATCTTTAAAAAGTTGAGTATGGATCAGTCTCTCAAGTGTCTCTGAATCATACTTGTAACCCAAACATGTAACCACTTATCTGTTGCAACCACTGGCTGTGGTCAGTTTGCAATCTGAGTCTTCTCTTTCTTGTTCTGCATCTGAAGAATTTGCTACTGATTGTTCCCCAGAAAGAACCCTCTGTAGCTGTTAACAGTTTCTGTTGAACTACCCACTGTTGATCTCAATCAAATATGATCTAGGCAATTAATTATTTTTCTTTATGGCAGCTGGAATTGTCCATCCTTTTTCACAATCCGGTTTGACACGTGGTTACCAGGTTCTAACCTGGCAGTTCTTACCTCAGCATGCTCTGTTGTAAAACTGTTTGTAAGCTTCTCTTTTTTTTTTGCTCTTATCTGATTTAGCTACTGTCTTCATATCTAGCCTGTAGTGGTTACCTGCTCCAACCCTGGAAGGGTTAAAAAGCAGCCCTGGAGAGGGCTGTGGCTGGGGAAAGCAGCAAGCCTGGGCTGATTGGGGAAGCATCCACAGCTGGGCCATGCCCTAATCAGGCCACAAAGAGAGCTGGGCAGGGGGAAGATGAGAAACAGGAAGTCCTAGCAGATGGATAAGTGAATAAAGTGCATGCCATGAAAACAGATAAAGGAAGATAAAAAGCCAACAGATTTAACAGATTAACAGAGACAAGACGTTCATTGTCATGTTAAATAGTAACACAGGGTCAAGAGCAGCACTTTTCAGCTGGCAGGACATGATCCAGAAATAAATTGTAAAGGGGTGTCCAGCAGGTTAAACCTCACTGCTGAGAACCACAAGTTCTCTCGGTTACCAAGGCTCAGTGGGAACCTGGGCAGATAATGGAAATAAATGCTCATTTCCTGAATCTGACTCCTACTGCTGTGTCTTTGCCTCTGCCCCTGCTCTACTCTCTCCTATCAACCAGTCCCAGAGCTGTTCCTCAGTTTCCCCTCTCTACCCATTTCAATCCACTGACTGCTCACCTCCAGGCCAGGAGACGTAGCACCTTAAAGAGAAGTGCAGCTGTTTGAGTTCTCTCAGAGAAGTGCTTCCACAAATCTGGACCAGAGAGATGTGAACCCACTTCACACTCAAAGCATCACCTTCACCTCAGGGAGATAGCCATGAGTGGGTCATGGCCCACACAGTTAGCATCCAGGCCTATCCCCCAACCCCAACGCTTGCTCTGCTCCACCCATCTGGCGCTCCTGCCAAGGCCATGCGGAGGGAGCGGGGCAAGCCTCTGTGCCTCAACTGGAGTGCCAGACAGGCAGGGCAAGCCCCTGCGCCTCAACCCTGCACCCCAGCTGGAGTGCTGGGCAGGCAGAGCATATGAAGGTGCAGGAGTGCCCATTTTTCCAGGGTCCTGGATTGGCTAATCTGCCACTGGGAGGAGGGCAAACAAGCAGGCAACCGGCAGTGGTAGAGGAGATCTTCAAAAAAAAAAAAAAAAAAAGTAGGCCCACTGCTTTGGGAAGCCAAGGTCTGGAGTGGGGCAATGGGACGTGGAAGGGAACCGGGAGCCACAGGGTCCATCCATCAGCCCCCAAAAGGCCAGCTGCGAGATGGGGGCCCCCCAGACCCCACAACAGCATATGCCCACTGTGCTTTGCCTTATCTCCCCATACCCCCTTTTTTATCTGTTGCATTTCTGATGGCTGAAAACCACTGTGGGAACACAAGGTAAGGAACAATGAGCAAACAGAAGAATAATTGAAATGGGAGACCTCACAGGAATGTTGCCTGTGAAGGAATCACAAGACAATGTTGAGAGCAAGGATTTTCTGTAGAAATGGTGAAGTGTGATAAGTAAGGGAAGCAGAACTTGAATAGGGTTATGAAAAGAGCAAAACTATCACAATGAGAGCTGACACCTATCTGGGAAAAATACAGGGACTTGAGAATAGCTTGAATAACTGGGGCACTTCATTTCTGGATATGCTACGAGATGCTGCCTTAGGAAATACCTTGGGCTGAGCTCTACCCTCAGATACATGAAAATTGCAGAGATGTACTGGCAGAATAGCTTCTAAACAGCAACCATAATCTAGTTATGTTTGTAATCAAGAATAAATTGAGGCCAGAATAGGGACAAATAAAGAGGCTGAATTTAACATAGCACACTGTTGACAGACATAGGGAAAGCTGAAATAAATACATACAGGGATAAAGCAATGAAGTAAAGATACAGAAGGGAAATTGAAAGTGTTCAAAGATAAATTCAACTAAGCCTCTGGCATGTATTCTAGTAATAAATATAGGAGCAGTAGAAAAAGACCAATGCAGATGAAGAGAAAAGTACAGGGAAAAAAATGCAGAAGTTGGCAAAGCATAAAAATACCAGGTATACAGAAACCCTGGAACAATTAAGAGGCTGTAAAGAATGACTAATCAAAAAGGTGAATAATTAAAATAAGCTTGCCCACAACATTCTACAAAGAAATAAAAGAGACCTTTTCCAAAATATATGAGAGAAGAACTCAGAGAGCAAGGAAGTATGAATGTAAGTTACCCAGAGATGGCAAGAGTAAGTTTTCTGAGATTTAGGGTTACTAAACTAGTCTTATACACACACACACAATCAAGGAAGGAAGTACAATACCTCTTAAATTCACATCTGTAAATACAGTACCCTCCTACAGATTGTCAATTATATTAGAAATTCCAATATTGGCTCTCTGGATGCAAAAATCCTTCCAATTCATCACGACACACACCTGACTGAATGACAAGCTTCCAAACAAAAAACGGGGCACCATATTTTTGACATTTACCAGAAGGAATTTTAAGATGGTTTCTGGAAAGGACAATACAATTAGTTCTGGGCTTTAATTTAATCTTGCCTGAATAATGATAATGTCATGGTAGTGACCTTCAGAGTCATAACTGACAGCTATTAAATGATATCATCTCTCTGCTGTTTGTCAATGTCCCCTTTCTTTTTGATTTTGTTGAGGATCAGTTAGTAGAGTCAACGGCAGAGATTGTGTGAATTATTTTTTTCCTTTCCTTTTACTGTACTAACTCATTGATTCTTTGAATTAAAATACATTGAAAAACAAAACTTTTTTTTTTAAAGTGAAAGGTCCCTAATAGGAGACTCATTAATAGCTTTTGTCCACATAAATTATGTCCCCTGGGTCAACTTAATTTGTATTACTTTTTCCAAAGGCTTCTACCAGGTTAAAGAAGTAGAGAAGACATGCTGGTTAATCCACTAACAGGTTATTTCTCATTCAAATATTGTACTATTCTCTCCTTAATTACACACTCGTTCATTTTCTGTACAAGGGAGGTGAAGCTCACTGGTGTAAATCCTGGGATTCCCCTTTAGCCTGAGTGTTCACCCTGCAGGATTAGCAACCAGATGGTTTAAAGAAATAGACTCAGTACATTTTCCAGAGCAGGAAGTAAAAGTACATATTTGGTGACTGACCTATTGGAATGTCTGGAAATTAACACCACATGCCTTCTAACCACAGAACAATTAGCAAAAGTGATTAGGGAAACCTTATGAGGAAGGTTTGATATATTTTGGGAGGAACAAAGCAAAAAGCATGCTCTTCACAAGTAATGATGGTTCATACCTTCATGAGGTAACAGCTGTTATATTTGGACCCATAAAACAGGGGATTAAATCAGGTGCCCCTGTGTCTAACACAGTTGTCTGCTGTCGTGGCTTTATTTTTCTGGCAGCAAAACAAAAGCCAAAACTAAACTAAAGTGATGCTGTGACATGGGGAGCATAAGTGCAGACACCCCCAGAGTACTTAAAGGGGCAGGACATCTCAGTAGCTCAGAGGTGGGCAAACTACAGCCCGCGGGCCACATTCAGACTGCAAGACAATCCTGCTCGGCCCTTGAGCACCCAGCCGGGGAGGCTAGCCCCCAGCCCCTCCCCTACTGTCCCCCTTCTCTCGCAGTCTCAGCTTGTGGTGCCGCCAGCACTCTGGGCAGTGGGGCTGTAAGCTCCTGCCAGGCAGTGCAGCTGAGAAAGCCGCTGGCTTGTCCTGGTGCTCTATACTGTGTGTTGGTATGGCTGGCTCTGGCCCAGCGATGCAGCTATCAGTCCTGGTACTCTGAGCATTTGGTAGGGGTGCGGTGGAGTGAGGGGGTTGGATAAGGGGCAGGAGGTGGTTGGAGGGGGCAAGGTTCTGGGGCAGGGGGTCAGGAGACAGGGAGTGGTTGGATAGGCGTTGGAGTCCCGGAGCACCTGTCAGGTGGCAAGGGTGTGGATAGGGGTCAGGGAACAGGGGAAGTTGGAACCCCACCCCCTATCCAAGGGGGCAATTGAGGCAAGGGGTCCCGGGAGGGAGCAGTCAGGAGACAAGGAGCAGACAGGTTGGATCAGGAGTTCTGAGGGGGCAGTCAGGGGGCAGAAAGTGGGAGGGAGTTAGATGGGGGTAGGGTCCAGGCTGCTTGTGGAGCACAGCCTTCCCCACCAGCCCTCCATACAGTTCCGGAACCCTGATGTAGCCCTCAGGCCAAAAAGTTTGCCCACCCCTGAAGTGGCTACTTTATTCTAGCATGCCCTACTTAGCAGTTCTTGAGAAGCTGAATCAGTGACTGCAAACATGCAACACAGTGTAATTGTTGGGGAGTGTGCAGAGTGAGTCCTCACTTCCTGAGCTGGACAAGTGATTCATAACCAATAGTTTATTCCTTAAGACAACAGTTTACCAGCTGTCTGAACTGATTGTGATTCTCGCAAACTACAGACCAAGATCTATTGTTTGTATGCAGCTCATTGCAAGTATTCAAAATCTGAAATTGGAGCTGGTTTGATTGGATGCATGTCACATGATACGTTTCTTTCCTGCCCAGAACATATGTCACTTTAGAATCAGGTTACCGTAGTAAGATTTGTTTGCAAATTCAAAACTTGCTTTGAGATGGTGCTACAGTATTCACTTCAAACATTTCTGCCAAGAAATGCATTTACTAAAGCATCCATGGAAAGAGAACACAGACAGGTTGCAGACACACATGAAAAATACATTTAGAAATTCAAAGAATATTTACTGTTTTTTTTCCTTTTTGCTATATTTGGCTAGCCTCATTGCCAACCTTTATTCATTTGTCCTCTGTACTGTCTGTTAGAAATCACAGCAGGAAGAGCTACTTCACTGCTATTCACATGGCTAATGTAGACTATCGGTATTTTCTAAGGAAGGCATAGGTATGAGTTAAGGCAGTAATATAATATCCCTTCAAGCCTCAAGAACTGTAAGACAATAGCTTAGCTAAGCTAATCAATGCATAAGGGCCCAAAAGTCTCTGCATGACTAACCCTAGATCATAAGATATCACAAGATAGTATGCTATTACTACTAAACTGCTGATGATAACCACAAGATGCTAGTTTATAACATCTTGGGATATTTTAAGTCAAAGATGTCAGCAGATGTCTGATCATAAGAGTACCATAGTAACTAATTGAATTAATAACCTATGGGAAAAAGGCACCACAGTATTAGCAGGGTGAGGAACTACAAATAAGGAAAAGGGACTGAAACCCGTAATGAATATGCATTAGGAATAATAGCATCAGTATGACAGTATAAAAACAGTATCCCAGCCTATGTGCTACAGGAAAGGGGAAATCACTGCTGATGAGGAGAAGGAACATAATGACTAATAGCTTAGTTTGTTATGCAAGGGATGGTGGGAGTATATGGATGTTCTGTATTATCTCTGTTTTCCTTGCTGGCTTAGGGTGTTTGTGACTTTGCTAAGTGTATTAATAAAACTATTATAAATATAGTGTGCTTTCCTCAGTGAGGGTGTTTCAACCATGCACATCAGGGTTCCCAACTGAACAGCCTGATCTTGGGACAAGAACATGTCAAACCTCAGTGTTAACTGGGAACTCTTAACCAATCAATATATAATCAATAGATCGGACAATGAAGTGTGCCTCCAGTACTCCACTATGATTCTACTGAGATGACACCATTCCAGTGAATCTTAAACTCCTACCACCCTATTCCATTGCAGTAGGCACTAGTAACAATGACATTGCTAGCTCGTTTGTATTACAACGAAGAGGGTCAGCCATCTGTAGGCAGGGAGAGGAGTGACGAAGCTTCCTTTTTCCTTGTGACCCCACTTAAGGGCCAGCTGCTACCTGTCTGGAGAAGTGACCAGTGCTCCATTCCAGCAGCACTAGCCTCTCCAAGAGAGGAAGGGTAGGATTTGGTCTCATTTCTCTCCATGCCAGCCACTAGACTGGCCAGATCATGAAGATGTAGCATGTGCTCCCCTATTTAATCTGCACTCCCAGGGGCTAGAGGAGGAAATATGACCAAGTCATCCAGAGTTCCTCTTCTGACTCTCATCAGAAGCTTCCCCATACACAGACTCAGGCCTCTCAGTCCAGGGCTGTGCCTTTACAGCACAGTCTACACCTAAAACTGCTAATGCACTGGGCTCTGAGAATCTGGTTAATGCTTTTGGGACCCTACAATCAATCCTGTTCTCTGAGATCAGAGAGAAGGGTATAATCTGTATCTTGCACTCTGCAGGCCTCAGAATTTGCAACTCCCTCCTTCTTGAAGCAGAGGATTGCTCAACAGTTTTGAAACTTGTATGTTTCAAAAACTACATAAAGACCTTCTTTATTTGAAGAAAAGCTGTAGGCACAGAGCAGTGATTTAGTGCTATTTATCTGTACAATTTTATCTTCCGTGGTTTATTTATTGGATGTTTAACTTGGTTGTTGAAATGCCTAGAATGCTAAGACTGTAAAGTAAATTGAATTGTTATTTACCTATATAATCTTCTCACAGATGCACTGAGTAAAGTACCGATCCTATAAGAAGGGATCTAGGGGAAAATATCGAAAAAACTACAAAATGTCAATTTCTACTTGAGCAGCATAGGAAGCACTGTACACTGCAATGTGGACTGAAGGAAGGGACTCACAGGAGAACGTGGGGCCTAATCCAAACCCATTGAAGTCATGGAAATTTACCCATTTATTTCAATGGGTTTTGGATCAGGTCCTTGCAAGATATGCAGATTTACTACTCCTTACATAGCTTGTATAGCAGGCCAAATGCACACCTTTTCTCTTGGGTTTCCTGCTTTCAAACTGGAAATGCAACAGGGGGGTTGGAGGGGTTGTCTCTCCCATTTACTCCTTCCATGGTGAGCGAGAACCGAGGACAGGACAGAGAGAGTTGGGAAAACATTATCCCTAGTTTTCATGGGGAAGGCTGGAGAGTCAGGTCATTAGGTATTTCAACTGAGGGCCAATACAAGCAAGGATGGTGTTGGGTATCATGCTTCCTAGGGGTTACCCAGAGTGCTGAGGCACCTTGCTCCCATCTGCCCTTTGTGTGAGCAAGCTTTGTCGTCTGTACCTATCAGGGCTCAGTTCCCTGACTCCAGCAGCCACAGGCAACACAAGCACTCTCCCTCTCTGCCTATGCAGGCTTCTCCATCCCACTTCAGGTTACCAACAAGTACACTCCAACCCATCCGAATGTCACCCTGATCCACTGGATACTCAGAATTCACAGATCCGCTACTCCCAAAGGCATAGTACACGCCATCTTAAGCGTTTCACCTCAGGAAATGCTGCACTTACCACACAGCACTTGCATAGATGATTATAGTTTAAAAAAGTTTGAGAGAGAGAAAGGAGATTCAAGAAAAAGCAAACAGTATTAATGGAAATGAATGGTTACATATAAATCAAAATCAAAACATGCATTCTAGAACCCGAACTTAATAAGATGCCCTCTTAGGCAACAAGAGGGCATCTTATTAAGGCAACAACAATTAAGAGAGCATGAGGCTCTTTTAATTTATGTGGAATATTTTCATAGATGGGAATTGAACCCTGAGGAGATTCCTTCTCATTTATAACAGATTGAGACAGGGGAATATAGGATTTTCCCCACCCATTACCCCTTCACTTCAGAAGTCTCCAATAGCTCAATTTCTCCAAACTCATAGATCACACACATATTACACACAGATCTTGGGGGTAGGGTACCATAGGCAAGGATGTCCTTACTGAGGGTGCTTACCTCCCAACTATCATCTATCCCCCCAGACTCACACATAGCTTCTGCAGGAGTTATGCTGGCATGGCCTCTGTGGATCTCCAGTGCAATCAGAACCACCCTTTAGGAGAGGAGGAAGAGGAATCCATGCAAATTATTGCCATCCTATTTAGCCTTGTGTGTTGAAGAGCTGAGAGAGTTCAATCCAGTGTATTGCCTTTGCCTCTCCTGAACCTCATTCTCCCTCCACCCATGGTTTTGAACTTTCCTAGTTCTCCAATAACCTGGATTCCATGGGGTTGGAGGAAGGGGGAGCAGCCTATGGAGCTTGGTGTGCTCCCTCAGCCCAGAACCAGTTTCAGCCCAGAAGTATAACAGAAGGCAGACAGGATCAATATTATTATCTATTCAGATTCCATTCTATTCTCGTGAAACAGGCCAAAGGACTTCCCTGAATTAACTCCAATTTGAACTAGAGTGTATCTTTTAGAAAAGTATCCAATCTTGATTTAAAAATGACAAATGATGAAGAATCCAGCACAAGACTTAGTAAGTTGTTCTAATAGTTAATCACCCTCACTCTTATGGAATTCTACTGTCATTTCTAAGTAGAGTTCTAAAAGCAGTTCAATGTTTTAGACACCTAACTGAAATACAAATATGGGAAGGACATACTGGCTTCCTTCTGGGTATAACCCAATCTTCCTTCTGTCTGACAGTTTTCATCTCTTGCCTCCTCACTCCTGAACTATTTAAAGATATTCAAATAATTAAATGAATCATTAAATAAAATATGTATCAGAACATAAACAAACAAACACTCTACAATTAAAGATACAGCCTAGAAATCAGTCCCACTAGTATCACAGCTGGCAATGTCATTATGAGGCAGCTGGTGACTGAGATGCATGCCAACATGAATCTATCAGTCTCTGCTTTGCTATATTATTAGGGAAACATGCATTCTTATTGCTTGAATTCCCTACTCCCAAACAAGGGGCTTCAAAGTGCCTGCCATTTAGCAAATTGGCAGCCTCCTGCCTTTCTCATGTTACTTGGTGTTCTGAAGTTTTCTGCCAGTTGTAGGTTCACGGTGCTTGATCAAATGCCCATTGAAGTCTTCCCATTGATTTCAATGGGCTCTTGATGTTGCCTCTAATATTTAGGGCTCAAATTTAAGCCTAGAAAATATTGTCTTATCACTGTTTGGTGAAGAATTTCATTCAGTATCTCTGAAGTAGAAAGTTGGTTGCCTGTGACACATATCCCAAAACAAGCCGTAGAACTTAATGGTGCAGTCAAGAAGTTTTCCTCATTTATTCCCAATATCAACAGCAACATTGCTATTTTTGTGTTTTGGTTTCACTCATTCAGCCTAATCAACAGCTGTGTGCGAAAGAACAAAGTCAAAAAAAAAAATCAAGGAGTTTCAGAAAGTAAGTTCCAAAGACTGTGACAGTCTCATATGTTTCACAATCCACTTCAATTCTTGGCAAGCACTTTAGCTATAGTCTTTAAAAAAGGCTGTTAACAGCGACTAAAAGAATACTGGGACAGCTGAAAGGCAGACACCATGAAAAGCAATATAGCTAACAAATTGTTCTTGACATACAGCACTTCACTAAATATAATATAGGCTCTATTTCCAGGGCAATATTGTTTTAATAATGAAAGAAGAGCTTTATTTATGCAACCGATGAAAGTGTCACTGCACGAGCCGTCATCTCATACTTTTATCTTCACTAATACAATGGATGTATGTTCCCACTGTATGACATTAGCCACTACAGTGAAGCTTTACAATTCAAAATAATATGATTACGAAGTGCTTAGCATGATAACACATTAATAACATCATTACAGAAATAAGATTGTGGCACACTTTTAAAACCACTGAAGTTGCATGCCTAGCATAATGATGCAAAAAGAATATTATGAAACTATTACACGTAGAGTATTCTAGGTGGATTTGGTTATCTCTGTTTCAGGAATCTGTTTATTTTTCAGGCCAAATCTCTGCCCCAGCACTGTCAATACTGACTGAGGAAAAAGCAACAAAGAGGACAGAAATGTAATTCTGTTACACACCAGACTACAGTAACATAGACTTTAACTCTTGAACTGCAAATAATCTGTTTCATTGCAACAATTTGAATCTTTGGTTTTGGATTAGAAAAGTAGATGTAATGGGCAGTTCAGCTACTTTTCTATACTCAACAAGCTGCCTTATTTCATTCTCCTACATGAGTTCATGCTAGCAACACAATCACAGCAATTCAGTTCCTACATCTGGTAAGTGGGATACATCTCCACAGACACCTCACTCCCTAGGTCCCTTTGTAAGGACTAGTTTTTGTCCAAATACTTAAGAAAAATGAAAAAAGTGAAGCTACAAAACTAACCTCTGGTGTCAACCACCAGCATGGGGCTCATACTCTCACAGCGTTGAGGCTTATTCAGCATTAAGCAAAACCCAGGATGACACAGTGTGTCAGATGGTACTACAGAGGCAGTAGTTTACTAATAGAATGCCACCTATTGGTTTGTTTTTCCTTGTAAAAGGGTTGTAGCTGTGTGGTAATTCCACCAGAACAGTGGTCAAGTATTTGCACTACCCTGTAATTTTCTATTTTGTACCAGAATTATCCTTCTGTTCTTCTTCATCTTGTACTACAACAGAATAGTGTTCATGCTATTTGCCAACCCACTTGGTCAGCCCTGCAATGCAAAAATGAGGACTTTTCTTTCCCATCCCCTCAACAAGACAAGACATTGATGGGTAACTAATTAAAGAACTTGCGGCAGTTCTTTGGCAGAGAGGTGCATTGTTATGATACCAGTTACTTGAATTCCAGCTCAAATAACTGTTCATGGTGCTGCAGTAAGGGATGAATAATGTAATGATGACTTACTGTTGTCACACTTCCCTCACATTTTTTGTAAGCCTTTGATCTCGGTCATCCTCCTCCTTTCCAGTCTGTTAGTAGCTAGCTGGCAAATACAAAATTAAACACTTGTGCCAGCTATAGCCACTCTCAGTGATCTATGCTACACATCATGTGCCAGTTACCTCACCTAGAGAAGGTATCAAAGAAACCTTGTACTCAGCACAATCCGTTAAAGTGTTTTCTTTTCATTTCTCTCTAATCCTCGCCCCGCTTCCACCCTTCATACTCTGGTAATTGTGCTGAATGCTAATGAGTCAATACATGCTGCAATCGAAAGCAAACCAGTTATTGTGGATGAGAAATACTCACTGCTACATTCTGCAGGAAGAAAACATATTTTTGACCAAGGTGAAGCGTGCACCAGATATTTTGAGTCCTCTGAGACTGTACAAGGAAGTTGTATATGATGTCGTTGGCAGCATACACCAACGGTAATGAAATACGAGATATTGAAGCATATCCTCATCTTCAGTATCAGGCTTGGGGTTTTATTGTATAATTACTTACTCATGGATGGGAAAATGTACCCCATAAAGATTAAGTTAAGCAAAATCACACTTACAGCAGAAGAGTGACGTATGATTTTTTAAAGTTTTTATCTTGCCTTCATTTGGTGTTTTAATTTATCAGACTATTCTTGAAATAGTTAGCCCTTTAATTACTGCATTTGTTTGTAACCATACAGAAAGTATTTCACTTTGGTGGCTTGTAAGGTTGAAGGGGTTAAACTGAAAGCCTGCAACCAACCAACCTACCAGGACTGTACACTGCCAGTTTTCACAATTACATAGGAAATGATTTGCCTGTAGCTAAATATCAAGTTATTAAGAAGTCAATTGTATTGCAAAGATTCCATTCAAGGTAAGTATTTATCACATGTTAAGTATTAGACTATCATTAACCCTTTTTGATTACAAAGACATGAAACCAACAGCTAAAATGTCCCAGCACACAGATTAGGGGAAACAGATTAGAAAACAATGTAGTATGCAGTTTCCTCTACCTAACTTTAGGAAAACATTTTCCAAGTCCAAAGTATTCCAAGAATACAAACAAGAATAGATTCAAAAACCAAGCTATTGTGCATTGATCTATTCTGTTCTTGTTATCCTATTTCCAGAATTTTGTTTTGTTTCCATCCCTTATGCTCATGTGTCTGTTAAAAATTCAGAAGAAGAAAATCTTGCATCTTAAATCATTACTTATTTCTTTTTCCAGACTAAGACTTTTTTTCACTTTAGCAACCTTTAAAAACAAACAAAACAACAACAACAAGACCACAAAAGGCACATTCATCTAATCAATGCCCATATTTGTTAACTGGGTGGGGGGAGGGGGAGACTACTACTATATACATTGTATCTGATGTCTTATGACTACCATTATCTGTTTTATCTATCTCACTACAATGACTTCTGTTATGTCTTCTCTCATAACTCTCTCTTCTACATGTAAGCAGATATACCAATTATACAGTAGAGTCATGGAACAACATCATAAGTGAAAAGAACAAAGTATTCCAGCTGCAAATGGACTGCATATATTGGGCTTAACTGCCCTCTTTGCAAGAGCACATACTTATTTGGACATCTAGGGGAGATATAATGGAGGTATAAAAGAGAAAAAAATTAATTCAATTCATTTTTAAAAAAGAAACGGGGTGCTAGCCATCACTTATTTCAGACTAGAATGCTGTGTTGCAACATCTTGCTCCATGAAGATTTTGAAGCCCTGTTTAGTCTGCTGTTTAGTTTGAATTAAGTATTATACTTTATAGATACAAAACACTTTTGAAATAAAAGGCAATTCTAATGTATCTTATAATATTTTGGGCATCACACTGTGAAAGGAAGACACACACACTGGCCTCACGTATTCATAGATTTTAAAAGACAGAAAGGACCACTCAGATCATTTTAATCTGACCTGATTTAAAATACACGCCAAAGAACACGGTCATTAACTTCAAAGCAAGGCCAGGATTTTAATCCAGTGAAACAAACTAATCTGTCTCTTCCCTTACACAAGATGCTGGACTCTTTTCCTATTAGGCCCATTTCCTACTGTAGATCTTCACACTTGCGTATCACTGGCCTGATCCTAGGTGTGCACAGATGAACATGAGAAGTGTACTAGCCGTGCTGGAATATGACAAAGGATCAGGGAGCAAAGGGTAGCATGAATCCCAGAACAGGAATGCACAGCATAGAAAACATGTTTTGGGAAACAAGGGAGTCTCATTAGTGGTCAGCCTAGTGGTGCAAGATGCATCACATAGGGAATGAATGGGGGACAGGATATTTCAACATGATTTTGCTGTGCATGGTGTAAGCTGGTGATACCTGGGAGACAGGATACCAGGGATGGAAAAGAATCTCATAAGAACTTACAGAGTAGGACATTAATGGAGTCCTGAATCTCTGGAGTTTCATGTGTGGAAGAGAGATCTAATAAGAAGAGAATACTTGAAGAAGTAGGCTTACTAGCAGAACACATGGGAAGAGAAGCTGGAGGGAGTGGCTTCCTACTGAAATTTATATTCTGATCTTGTGCAGTGGCCAGTGTTATTAAGATTTAAATGTTGCTCTTCACAAGAGACGCAGTGTGCACACACACGCAAAGTAATGGAGCATATACTAGTTGGTTCAAAGGAACTTAAAATCTCTTCTGGCTAACCTTGTCAGGTTCACAATCCCATTAACTCTGGAGAAAAGTATGCAAATTCCTAGATTGCAAGTTCTTTTATTGGATACACTTCCTGCTTTTGAGATAAGCATCTTCCAATCTTGCTGTCGTATAACAGTAATGTATGAATTATATCAGTTGAATAGATATTTAATGAAGCTACTCCTTGTAGAAGAAAAACTGTTTATATTTGCATTGCATTCAATATTTAAACAACTGATTATGAAAAACCACAAGAGAAAGCTTTCTAGAACCTATTCATGCTTCCCTACCTTTTCTTTTTACATTTTTTCAGTGACAGCTATTAAAACTTAAATGCTTATATTGTTATGCTGGGACATATATTGCCTATTTGTGAGGTCAACAGACAAAAATCATCAGTCAAATTCAGCCTGGAGTAAGGAGATGCAATTCCTAGGGATGTCTCTAGGCCAAATTCATTTGCAATTTAAATATTAAAGTAACAGAGGGAATACAAGTGGCAAAGTTGTTCAACATGCACCAACTGGCATTCAGTGAGTGAAAATAGAGCACCTCACATTCTCAAGGAATGGAAAGAAGTAGAGGATCTAGCAGGAAAAAAATGCAGGAGGATGCAAGCTTAAAACAGTTCCATCTTCCTACACCCACTTGTACTTATGTCTACAACATCTCCAACGCTCTTTGGTCCAAATTTAGCCCTTGGCAACAATGTGAGTTGCTGCATCTAGTTACCTTAGGCAACATTTGACTGAATTTGACCCAGAATCATTGTCTGGTGACCAAGCAATCAGAAGATATATGACCTAGCATAATACAAGCATTTCAGTTTTAATAGCTCTCACCTGTGGGTGGGGGAAGAAAAGATTGGAAAAAAATCATTATGTTATAGTAGCTGTCTCTTAAATGTTTTTCATATCTAGTGTAGAGAAGAAGAATTAATTCCAGTAGAGTTTAGATGGAACATTCCCCTGATCACAGGACGGAATCCAAATCATGTTCTTTTATACACTACCACACACAAAGGGGTTAATTCTGCATCCCTCATACGCATGCAGACTGATTGACTTCAGTGGAACTTCGGAGGTGTCAGAGCAGAATTTAGTCCAGAAAAACTTAGTTATATCCTTAATAACATTATTTAGACTAAGGGAAAGTACCAAAAAAAATTAAGATCGATCTCTTCAGCAACCTTAGATGAACATTATCCTTTTCAGCTAAGCCAGCAGGGTTTGCTACTTCATCTTAGCACAGTCTGGTAAGCCTAACCCACTGGAAATCAATGAGAATACATTCAAATGCTGCAACAGAAAAGGTCAAAAGCTACAGTACATGTCCACAACTGCACTCCTGGATGCATTCACACACAAGGCTTTAGCAGGCAGCTATATAAAACAAAATCTGATTTACAGATACATTGGGAGAATTCTTATTTTTAGCATTATAGCTCGTGCAAGGGTAGGCAACTTGCAATCAAGGCAGGACTAAGGGTATGGTTACACTTACAAGATTATAGCGCTATAGGTTATAGCGGTCCCCTTATACAGTAATATGTATAGCGCTATTGTATGTCCACACTCAGATGCTCCTGCGGTATAGCATGGCCACATTTGGGGCACTTAATGCGGCATTAAGAGCAGCGCATTAGGGCAGGTATCCCAGCATTCAGCTGGGTGCAACGTGCTTTTTAAACGAGGGGGGTGAGGGGGGACGCGTTGTGTGTATGCGGAGGGAGAGAGACAGTGGTTTTTCCGTTTTTCTGAAAGCCTGTTAGTGAGCCTCCGTTCACAGAAGGCTTTGTTTTCACACAGGCTCCCTCCTTAAACATTTGCATTGCTTATCTGCCGAGTTAAGAAAGAAACTCTAAAGAGGTACTTCCGCATTCCTCCAGCCGAGTTCAAAACAAAGGGAAGAGACGTCAATTGCCTTAAATGGCTCTAGGCATCTCCAGAGATTACCTGTAGCGCAGTGGGTGTCCACATTCTTGCTGTAGCGCTACAGCAGCTGCGCTACAGCCCTTATTCCCCATGAGGAGGTGGATTTATAATAGCGCTATAACTCCACGGTTATAGCGCTATTAGTGCCTTGCCAGTGTGGACGGGGAGTAGGTTATAGCGCTCGTGGGGGCTTTATAGCGCTATAAAGTGCCAGTGTAACCATGGCCTAAGTATTATCTAGACCAACCCTTAGGCATCTGTTCCTCTTTAAACCTGCACCGAAATCATAATGTTGACTTTTAACATCAGTTCATTTTTCTGTGGTAACACAAACTTAAAGACAGGCGTGGGATATCACAGCAGAATCAAAGAGGAAGTGTAGCTCAGCTAAGAAGGGAAACAGCTTTATTCTACATACGCCTAAACAACAGCAGACAAACAAAACATTCCAGGAAAAATACATTGATTTTTTATGTAAGTGTTCCCTTGTTTCAAGTCGGTTCCAATTTAAACACATGTATTCAAAATATATTTTAAAAGTTGGACTGAAGAACAAGTGAGACAAACGGTCATTCCACTGTACTTATTATTGTTCTAACAGTTCTGCTGAACATAGTATTTATTATGCCAATTTCACTCTTTTTTGCTGTGACATATTAGAAACTATATCCCAGAATTATCACTGTTTAGTGAAGAAGCACAGTATAGTTGTTATAGCAGGAAACTGATTATCAGAAGTTCTGAGTTTTATACCCCTTTTAATTTAATAACTCACTGTATGGAATCAGCTTAGTCTGTGAACCTGTCTGTGCTATAGGTTACCCATTTGTAAAATGGTGGGTAATAACCGTTATTTTACAGGAACGTTTTTAGAGCGGATTCGTTTATATACATAAAATGCTTCAAAATTTGTTGACCTGTTCTACAGAAAACAAAGTCTTAGCTATCATTAATTTACATGTAAAATTCAATAACTACGGCCATCTTTTATAAAGACAACTTTCTCTCGTGCAAATCTATACTTGAGCCTCTTAACAAAAACCCTATTGGGCCCATTCCTTGAACAAATGTAACTACTTTTTGTGGAATACCTAAAAAGCCAGATTCAGAAATGGGTATAGTGGGTGTAATGCTGCTAAATTCACATGTATAAAGTGGATGTAATGCCACTGATTACTGAAATACGTAGAGCTGCCATCATTTTATGCCACATCTGAATTTGGATCTAGGATCACATGGATGATCATTTATAGAACGTATCACATGCTATGACTGGCTTAAAAAGAGTTTATGATCAGGGTTTAAATACCAGTGCTACAATTGAACCTAGCAGACCTAGATCCTTTTTTGCAACTATCATACAACTTGGCATTCAAATGAAAATCATGCCAAATACAAAACTCACTGATATCAATAGGTGCTGAATCAGGCTCTAAATAGCTCATATGTGAATGTTTTAAAACATGTTGTTCACACCTTTATTCCTAGCAATTTCCATGAACTCAGGAAAGTCATTTTTAATTCCAGAAATAAATCTATTTTATATACACTACACGTACTGCCTGCACTGAAACAATACCTAAGTGTGGCACTCACAATCTCTTAAGAGTTGCTTATACAAGTGACTCCAAACCTTATCTAAAAAAGGCACTGGACCAAATTCCACTCTCAATTACATCCATGCAACCCATTGTCTTCAATGGGGTTCAGTTTTGTTCTTATCACTGTGATAGGTATATACTAGGTGAGCTGTGAGTTGATTTACACATGAAGGCTGTGAGAGCTCGAAGGGATGTTCCCACTCAAGGTCACATTGGCTTCAGAGGGGCTTCACTCAGGCTCATACGTCTGCACAGGTAAGTCTTTTTGCAGGACCAAAGCATATGTATCTCCAGTGTGCATTCTGAGATTTGATTAGATTTTAATAATTTAACATCAGAGAGAGTCTCGAAAACTATATCTCTATATTCACCATTTCCTTTGGCAAATGTTCTCTATAAACCGGTGCCAATAACATTATTATTAATTTACATGGAAATATCTGATAAGCCACCTTAAAATGAAATTAGACTTCTTCCCCATTTTCCCTACTCTGAATCAATAATTTAAGATATACGTTTACAACGTACATATTGGATTAAATGAACAAACTGTGCATTTTTCCCCCCATCACAAGTTTAGGTTTTACCATCTGAGAGACCTGAAACAATAAGTTATAGATGTTGTTCCTACTGCATGGCATGTTTAGCCCTGTTCAGAAGTTATTTTTAGACAAATTTTAAACTAAATTGGTAAGTATAAATGATCGTATAAAGCAAAAGCACCATGGTCCTTTAAATGCCACATACATTTAGGGTGCTATGTAACAACTTAAGAAATAAAGTTGGTTATTTTTAAAGGTCTGCCATCGTATGTTAGCAGTGCTTTGAGCAAAGGGGAGGGGAGGAAATCACTTACATAAAACATTTACAGAAATTACATCACTTATCTGTTCTAGAGGACCATTTGTTCTTGTTAATAGACCTAAACTCCAGGAGGTTCCAATACTTCCTTAAGGTCTCTCTCTTTTATAATACATTTGTACTCGTCCTGATGTGGATACTATTACTGTTTTCTAGGGTGACATATCTTGTTCAGAGTTTGAATTTAACAACATTCATTAGCTATTATGACAGAGTACTTAATCTTGTCATGTGACTGGGCCCAGGTTATAAACCAGGCTCTTAAGTGTTCCTGTATGTTACATCGTGACATCATTTTAGGATCAAGATTGTAGTTTGGAATGACAAGATAGCAAGTTTAATGTCTCTTAGATCTAGTGCAATAACTTTACACAGAAATGAGACATTATGCAAGTAGTGATCTCTCTCTTCACAACACAGGCAGGCCACTTCCTATGCTCATGCACGCAAATGTGCCCCCAATAAAGATATCTGGGATAAAACTTGATTGAATTTGAAATATACACAGGGGACCAAATTCTGCATCCCATACCAAGGGTCATATTGTACCATTCCCCTCATTGCTACAATTGGTGAAGCTGCACTGGTGGAAGTGAAAGTTTGGAAAATATGAAGAAAAATGCCAGTGCACGCTCAGCTCTTTTACACATGGCTGACTGAAAGTGATGAGTTTCAAGGAGAGACTGGAAGGAAGATAGCAAAGTTCCTTCGCATATTGGAACAGGAAGTCACAACTGAGAAAAGGTGCTTCAGAGAGGGAGCAAATCCCATTCGGGACCCAGTGGGAGTTCAATACACAGATTGTGGGTAGAATGTGGCCCTTTGTTTTCACTGAAGCAAGACTTCAGTTGAAGTTGACTGGAGTTTTCTGGAGTAAGGAATGCAAGGTTAGGCCAAAAATTCAGCACTGGGTTTGCACCCTTGCGATCCCATTACCTTTACTGAGGACACCCTGTTGAAAATGAAGCTGGTATACACGTAAGAGGATTTAGCACTCTAAAGCACATAATTTCAGTCCTTAACTTTGTGTCTCTATTGTACGCTTGAGACTTATGCAATAAGACAGGGGTAGGCAACCTATGGCACGTGTGCTAAAGGCGGCATTTGAGCTGATTTTCAGTGGCACTCACAATGCCTGGGTCCTGGCCACCAGTCTGGAGGGGGTCTACATATTAATTTAATTTTAAATGAAGCTTCTTAAACATTTTAAAAACCTTATTTACTTTACATACAACAATAGTTTAGATACATATTATAGACATAGAAAGAGACCTTCTAAAAACATTAAAATTTATTACTGGCCTACAAAACCTTAAATTAGAGTGAATAAATGAAGATTTGGAACACCACTTCTGAAAGGTTGCCAACCCCTGCAATAAGAACACCTAATTGATTAATTATCTTATATTATGCATAAAAAGACTTAGTTGTGCCAGCTGCTGGTTTTGTTGGCAACAGACATGTCTGTTGTGATGCTAGAGAGACCTCAGAATTCTCTCTCCTTCAGCTGAGAGAACTGGTATGGGTCACAGATGGGATACTTGACATTTTACAGTGTATGTGTAGGCCAGAAACCTCAGGGCAGAATTCACAAACTGGCCTCTCTGGAAGATACATAAGGACATGGTGATAATTCATAATATATATGGAGAACCAGTGAGAATAAAAGCCCCTCCACTATTACCAACCCATTACTTGATTAGTCTTAACATCATCAGCTTATTTCCACAGATCTTAGAACATAACATAAGGTATCTTGGCATAAATAAACATCGAGTACATGTTATATGCATCTGGTTGTAACCAGTTTGATAAACTAAAATGTCAAAATAACAATCAACCACTGGAATTAAAGAAAATGAAAAGGGCAGACTACGTCATCTGACAAAAGCTAATGTCACAAAGTCATGGAATCATGGATAAATAATAGTTCAGCATCAAATGATCATTTGTTAATGTAGTGTCTCGAGACAAGAATGAGAGATTGTTTACTGAAAAAAAAAGAAGCAGCTGACTTTTGAACAAACTGTGTTACAGTCCTTTGCTTTTGCAGCGAGTTTATCTGGTGCTGAAACCCATCCAGCATCTTTCATCCTTCAATTAGCTAGAGTTTCAGATATCCTTTATATTTTTTCTCTCATCGTAGTTTGGGCAGAACGTGGATATTAAAAAAAAATAAAAAAACCAATGTTAAGTTTCTCGTTCTCCTAATGATACCCTTACCACTTTCATCTCCCTTTCTCTGCAGAAGGGCTAACAGTAAATTTGTGCTACGTTTGGGACAAATGTTGTCTTGTGACAGTAGCAGGATCCACAGTAGGCACACCATTCTCCACATTGACTGAGTTAGAGGCACACATACATACATAAGACAAGTAAAAAGTTTCATTTCTAATCTTTGTATAGATCTTTAAAATACAATAAATTTTCCAAAGAAGTACAAGATTACTACCTCCTGTATTAGCTGCCTAATAAACACAGCTATATTTTAAAAAGTGATGATCTAACCATCCCTCTAGCATATAAGCAAATGCGCACTTCAGCAGCACTGCCAAACCCTTATGTAGATAATACTGTTTATAGTAGCTGACTGCATACTGCAGCGTAATCCAATCGCACCCTGCTCTTGATATCAATCATTTAGGTTAATAAGAACAGCCGAACGCTAACCTTGGAATTCAGTACAAGATTTTCATCAGATAAGAAAAACAGGTTGGGGTTCACCAGGCCCCAAGCAACTGGTTTAACACGCAGTGATATCAAACAGGCAATGGACAGAACACTGGACCATAAAACACTAACATCAATAAGAGTATTGAGCATTTCGCACCAAAAATTTCTCCACATGAGCAATTCAGTGTTGGGGTTTTCTTTGTAAGGGCTACAGATCATGTTTTGTATTTATTATAGTGTTGAAGCTGGGTAGTTTAATGGAGTCTGAGTCGTGCTTCCTCCTGAGCTTGGGCACACAGAAGTAAGAACATTTCTAGGTGATAAACAATGGGAGACTTGCTTGAATCAGGGCACAATTGTTTTCTTAAGCCTCCATCCTGCAAGTTGTTCTGCATGGGTGAAGCCTGATGGAGAATATGAGCCAAAGCAGACACTTTAATGAGAGGGATGTGTATTTTTTTGGCAACAGGGTTTTTTCATGCTGCAAGATGTAGTCCCTTTCTCCAAGGTGAAAGGAGAAAATTGCCTTTTGCAATTGGCAAAAAAGAATTGTTGGAAGTTTTGTGTAACATTTTAAGTATCTGCATAAATCTGTTGTGGTTTGTTGATTGCTTGTTGTGGTTTGTTGTTTGTGGCTTCTAAATAAAGACATGTTATAATTGTTAGTGCTTCAAATGTCTGTTTATGATCTTGATGTTGAAGAACATAACATAAAATGACTTTTATATCAACTTATTTTGAAAACTCTCTAGCAGTATAAATGTTACTGGAAATTAGGAAAATTGAAGTGACAAAGAGTCCTGTGGCACCTTAAAGACTAACAAAAGTATTGAAGCATAAGTTTTTGTAGGCTAATACCCACTTTGTCCGATGCTCACAAAAGCTTATGCTTCAATACTTTTGTTAGTCTTTAAGGTGCCACAGGACTCTGTCGCTTCTGCAGATCCAGATTAACATGGCTACCCCTCTGAGTCTAGGAAAATTGAGTCACTGTGTCACCCTTCTCTAACAGATATCATTGGCTCAATGCCATTTAGCCATTCTTCATAGCTCAAAGTACAATAAAATAAGAGGTGGTGGTGGGAATAAGCCCCTGTACAAAAAGGCTAATTTGTGTTACTACCATACAGATGTAGTCTTGTTGATTCCCTTCCCATATTTGATATGACAGTATGGTTCAAGCCATTAATGCTGTTGAAAACAACCACCACCACACCACCCTGTCACCCTAGGAGGTGCTGGCTTAACAACTGTTAGCATTTATTGCCAGTTTGCTTTCCCAATAGGTGACCAATGACAGTCCATTCAACAGGTATGCCAATTCCAATAAGCGATTTACCTTTAGCATGAGAAATATAAAGGGGAGAAAATTAGCATTACAATTGATTTCAAATTCCTAGAGATCAGTTTCTTGAAAATGAATATATTACCTTTAATGTCTAAAAAAATTGCTCATCAGTTACAAAATTTGGGAACTTATTCACAATATTAGCCAGGCTGTGGTTTACTCTAATCCTATTATAAGAATGAAATAGCAGCATATATATATATAGATATATATAGATATATATAGATATATGCTGCTAACTAAACATTATGTAAGAACTGATTGTTTACAGATGTTATATTTTCTTTAGATCTAATCGAAGAAAGGCTGCAATAGCATTTCTTTTGATTTATGTTTGGAACACCAGAATCTTTTAAAGCACAAAAATATTGTTGTCAAGGCAGTGTTCCCATGAGCTGTCTAATATTGTGAAAGTGAGTTACATGATGTTAAACTAATTTTTAGCTGATCTGCCCTTTCCTGAAAAGAAATGCACTATTTCAATGTCCTGTAACAGAAATTAAAGTAAAATTTAATTCTGAGGTCTTTCAACAGTACTCTGAAGGCAACATGAATAGTGTTTTTTTAATAACTTCCTTTCTCAGATTATACAGATGATGTGGGCAGGATACTAACGGGAGCCATGAGAGCTAATCACTTCTGAATAAGTCAGGGCATATGCTTTCAATGCACAATACATACACATTGAACAAATAAAAAAAAAGTCTGCTATACTAGCCTAAATGTAAAATTCCCCAGTTACAGTGCTGTGTCTTGCAGAGCAAAGGTTAAAAGATTGTACTATACAGAGATACAATCCCTCTTTCATGCAAGTACATGTTTCCTCTTGAAGTCAATATGATTGGGATATCACTGATGAAGTTCTAATATACTGTGCTATTTGTTCACCTACTATATGTTAATAAAATCTTTATGCTCCGATTTTAAGCAGTACTGAAAATTCTAGCAACTCAACTGTGTCCAAAAAATACATGTGACGATCACAAATTTGTTCTGGATTTTAGGCCAGAGGGGTCATATCTCTTGCATATATGTGAGAAAACAGATGGACAGGAACACCAGGGTGTAACTGCTGTGACCTTTCCTGGCCATCACCAACAGCTATATACCTCATGTGTCACTGGTCTCCTATGGCTGGATGTTTGAAGGGGTGTGGCCAGAGAACATGGTCAATGCAGTTTAGCGGTTTTGTTAAATATTTTCCTTCTATTCAATTCAGAGCTGGCTAATTATTGTGAATTCTGAATGTATTCATCCAAAACAAAAAAAATGTACGTGAGGTCCATTGCTCTAGCCTCCATATTTCTGTCAGGTCCTGTAGCTTAGTGGTGTCACTAAACCACTTTGGACAAGATCCACACTTCTTCCAACACAGAGAATATTTAGAAATAGAAACTTCATTTGTAATACGTCTTTCCTTGCAAAACCCTAATCCTGATTCATCAGAGCCAAAACCCCACCTTTAGCAGTCATGAAAGTTATGTCTTTTATTTTTGAATATGATCCAACTTTTAGCCAGAGTAGCAATTCCAAGTGAGTACACAGTAAAAACCTCAAACAGATTAGATATCATCTTAACCTCACACACAGCGGCTCTGCATAGAATGCCATTTTAACATTCTTGGACAGCCATCTGGTTCACATACTCTAGCATGATGAACATTCTGTACTGGTCTTCTTGCATGCCTGCACGCATGGCTTTTATTACAATGGAATTGTGCCCAGGCACAAGGTGGTATGACAATTTCAGGAGACCAGCCAACAGTACAGTATGAAGACTAGCATACAGAATGCAGAAAGATACACTTAATCTGCAAGACCTTCCATGCCAAATCAGGGACACATTTCATTGCATGGAGTCACATTTGTTGACTTTGTTAGTATTTACACTATTGACATACACGTTCATCTGGCACCTGTTATCTTAATATGCCTGATCACTCAATGCTTCAGGCAGAGGGTGATTGGAGGGCTGCCCTTTGCTACTGCCCCGAATATCTGGTGGGTTTACAGTTTCTCCCTCAATAGCAATTTGGTACACTCGGAGATTCATTGTTAAATGCCCAAGAAGGCTACACATATTTTAAAATGCAATAGGAAAACCAAGTATTATTTTAATTTGCTTCTGAATTTTCTTCCAGAATGTTTACTTCTCTAACACGGCTCAGTGTTAATACCTGTACAGTAATTGCTCTTTCCTTAAGAATTCTCATTCTGCAATGAAGTGAAGTGGCTCAAAGCTCAAGGGAAGTGGCTTTGCACAGTGAATACCTAAGCTGACTTGGGTGAAACAAAACCCTCACTCCCAGCCCAGAGGTAAACTATACCTCCTTTTCAAGTCAAGCCTCAATGGCGCAATAGTGGTTCACTCTCTTTCACCAAGCCAATGAACTGCATAGTTTATTGATAGAAGTTAAGAACAAATCAATCTTTAGAAACTCCCCATTATTTCCTATAGCCTACAATCAGACTGTTCTACATGTATTCAACAAATGTGACACTCGGTACACTTAAATTCAAAACATGGCTATGCATAACAAGGCAATACTAATCAAATAGTTTTGCATAAAGTTATTTCAGACATTACCAATCATATTCCAAATCTTCATTAAGGGCTAGCACTTTCTTAGTAATGCTGTTTTGAACAACAGACATCCTTATGGTGAAACTTGCAAATTAGGAGGACTACCTTCATAGCTGTCTGGATCAACAAGTCTACCCATTATTTGAACTTGAGGTCCAGATGTATCAGGTCTTTAATTTTGATAGATTGATTAGTGCAAATATAGTCTATGAATTGACTATGAAGGATTATAAAAGTTCTCTTAATTTGAAGGTTAGGAGTCAAAGAGTGCCTATAGAAATGCACAGATGGGCTGTACCCAGCCACTGGCAGATACGATAAGTAGTATACTTGTGTCATAAACATAAAGTAGCCTAGAATTCCTGCTTACCTGTAAGGGATTAAGAAGCTAAAAGAAACCTGGTTGGCACCTGACCAAAAGAACCAATGAGGACCGAAGATGCTTTCAAATCTGTGGGAGGGAAGATTGTCTGTTTTTTTCGTTCACTTTGGGGATTTCAAAGGAGCCAGACCAGTTTCTTCTCTTCATCTAATTCTATCTTTCTAAGCAGCACAAGGAGTAAGTAAATAGCCAGGCAAGGCAGTTTAAATTTTATATTTGTTTCTCACTTGTGAATTTCTCAGGTTTTTAGGAAAATATCCTCGCGTTTTCTCTGTAACTTTGAAACTCAGCAGAGGAGGAATTCCTCTGTGGTGTGGGGTTTTTTTCCTTTGATTCTTTCTGTGATTGTAAGTGCTTTTCCACTGATTCCTATAGAGATATTTTGTTTCTCTGTTTTTCTTTTAATTAAAATTCTTCTTTTAAGAATCTAACTGCTTTGTTTTCTATTGTGTAGATCCAGGGCTCTTGGATCAAGCTCATCTAGCAACATTGGTGAGGGGTTTTTCTCACGCCTTTCCCAGAAAAGGTGGTATAGGCTTGGGGGGCTCTAAGTGGCCCTGACCCTAGTTCTTGGGGTATGTTTGGTGGTGACAGCATACTGTTCCAGACACAGGAGAAACTTGTGTCTTGAGGAAGTTTAACCTATACTGGTAAAATAAGGGGGTCTTTTCATATGGGTCCCCACATCTGTACCCTAGAGTTCAGAGTGAGGAGGGAACCTTTGACAACTTGCTATGTAACTTCAATCAGGCAAGGCTGGGGGATGATTTGTGAAGTCCATACAGTGAACAAGAGTTAAACCAGGGAGCTCTATAGAAAATAGATCCATGCTAATAAGAAGAAATGAGCCAAAACTCCACATAGATTCATAGAGTTTAAGACCAGAAAAGAACATTAGATCATCTAGTGTGACTTCCTGTATATCACAGGCCATAACCTTTCATACAATTACCCCTGTATTGAGCCCCAAAACTTATATTTAGCTAAAACATATCTTTCAGAAAAGAAGCCAGTCTTGATTTGATGACATCAAGAGATGGAGCACCCACCGCTTCCCTCAGCAGTTTGTTCCATATTAGTGGCAAATGGTTTAAAAAAAGGGGGGGTGGGGGAGATTTTCTCATTTGAATTTGGCTGGCTTCTGTTTCCAGCCACTGATTCTTGCTATGTCCGTCTCCACTAGATTAAAGAGCCCTTTAGTGCCCAGTAATTTCACCTGTTAAGGGACTTGCACAATATAATCAAGTCACCTCAATCTTCTTTTTCTGATAAGCTAAGTAGACTGAGCTCTCACTATAAGGTACTTTCTCCAGTCCTTACATCATTTTTTAAGATTCTTTTCTGCAACCTCTCCAGTTTTTCAATATGCCTTTTAAATGTGGACACCAGAATTGGATGTATTATTCCACTAACAGTGTCCCGAGTACCGCATGCAAAGGTAAAATCACCTTACTACTCCTACTCATCTGTTCATATATGCAAGAATCACATTAGCCCCTTTTGCCACAGAACCCAAAACTCATGTTGAGTTGCTTATTCACAATGATTCCTAAATTATTTTCAGAGTCACAGCTTTCCAGGATACAGTCCTCCATTCTACAGGTATGGCCTGCATTTGTTGTTCCTAGACGTGTAACTTTGCTTTGCTTGTATTAAAACACATTTTGTTCAAATGGGCCCAACTTATCCAAGCAGTCAAAAATATTCTCTAAGACTTTCTGCCCTCCTCAGTATTTACCATTCTGCCAACTTTTAGGTCATCCACATATTTTAGAGCAGCAGTGATTTATATTTACTTCCAGATCATTGGTGAATAGCATCAGGCCTAGTACCAACAGAAACACCTCCATTCAATGCTGATTCCCAACTGATCACTACTTTTTGCAATTTTATAGTTACCCAGTTCTTAATCCATTTAACATGTGCTTTATTGATATTGCACAATGCTAAATTTTTAATTGGAATGTAGTAAGTCAAATGCCTTACCAAAGTCTATGTATATTATATTTACACAGTTATCTCAAAGAGTCAAACAGACCTAATTTCATAAGATCCATCTTCCATAATACCATACTGATTGGCATTAATTATATATTGTGGCAAATTTCTGGCACTGTTATGATGGATCCCGCGCTTTCTCTTCTTGGGGGGGGGGGGGGGTTGGGGGGGCTTTTTTTCGCCCGTGAAGAGAGTTAACTGCCCCACTAGTATCCTAGAGGAGGGGGAGTGGAGAGGGAGGGACCCAGACCCGCCCTCTACTCCAGGTCACAGCCCAGGGGCCCTGAGGATAGCGGTAAAACTACCTGAAGTAGCTATTCCTTCCCCTGGGCTACTTCCCTCTCCTACCCTTCAGTTTGTAGGGCTTCCATCCCTCTCTCTACACAGGTCAAGTGTCTCTTTACCTAGGGTCTGGGTGGTCTTGGTTCCAAACTCTCCTCCAACTACTCACTGCTCCAACTCCTCCAAACTGCTCACTGCTCCAACTCCTCCAAACTGCTCCAACTCTTCCAAACTGTTCACTGCTCCAACTCCTATCCTCCTCCCCTGTCTGCCTGAAGCAGGGGGTTTTATTAGGTTCTTAGCAGGGCCTTAATTGATTGCAGGTGTTCCAATCAACCTGCAACCTTCCTTAGTCCACAGGGAGCCACGCCTCAGTTAGCTCTGAGCTTACATATCTCCCCTCAAGCACTCTACCGCAGCTCCCTGACCTTCCTCTATTACATATCCCCCCCATTGCTCAACACCATGGGGTTGAGCTACTTGGGACGAGAGACAGTGTTGCCATGACAGGCTGTCCGCATTGCCATGTTGGCTTCCAGCCCTATGCTGTATCCGGAAGTTGAAAGGCTGCAGGGATAGAAACCATCTTGTCACTCGTGCATTCCTCTCCTTGTTCGTGTGCATCCATTGGAGTGGGGCGTGGTCTGTTACTAGGGTGAACCACCGCCCAAGCAGGTAGTAACGTAGAATCTCCATGGCCCACTTAACTGCTAAGCATTCTTTTTCTACTACGGCATACCATTGTTCCCTGGGCAGGAGCTTTCGACTAAGGTAAAGGATTGGGTGCTCCTCATCACCCACCATCTGCGAAAGGACGGCCCCAAGTCCTACCTCTGAGGCATCTGTTTGTAGGATGAATTCCTTTTTGAAATCGGGGGCTATGAGCACTGGATGGTTACAAAGGTCAGTCCTTAGGTCAGTGAAAGCATCTTCTGCTGCCTTGGTCCACTTAACTATCTCTGGGCCCCGAGCTCTTATCAGGTCTGTTAGAGGCGCTGCCCTTGTGGCGAAGTGAGGGATGAACCGTCGATAGTACCCCACTATCCCTAAGAATTCTCTGACTTGCTTCTTGCGGATCGGGCGGGGCCAATCCTGTATTGCCTTTACTTTGTTCCACTGGGGCTTCACCAGGCCCCTACCAACTACATAGCCAAGGTATTTGGATGGGTTAGCAGTGAGACCAGACTGTCTAAGAGTATCCAATACTGCTTCAACTTTCCCCATGTGCATCTCCCAGTCAGGACTATGGATTATCACATCGTCTAAATAGGCAGCAGCATATTTGGTATGGGGTCGAAGTAATCTGTCCAACAGCCGCTGGAAAGTCGCGGGGGCCCCATGGAGTCCAAAAGGGAGGACTGTATATTGAAAAAGGCCATCAAGTATAAAGAAAGCAGTTTTTTCTTTGGCGTCCTCAGCCAGGGGGATCTGCCAGTAGCCTTTCGTCAAGTCCAACGTGGTCAGGTATCGGGCCTTGCCTAACTGATCCACCAACTCATCAATACGTGGTATTGGGTAGGCATCGAACTAGGATACTTCGTTTAACTTTCAAAAGTCATTACAAAATCTTTGGCTGCCATCAGGCTTAGGGACCAAGACAATAGGGCTGGATCACTGGCTGTGTGATTCTTCAATCACCCCAAGTTCCAGCATCTTTCTTACTTCTTCCCTAATTTCCTCTCTTTTTGCCTCTGGTATACGATATGGTTTCATCGTCACCCTTGCTCCAGGACAGGTGACGATGTGATGTTGGATAAGCGTTGTCCGTCCTGGTTTTGTGGAAAACACATCTTGGTTCCTCTGAATCATCTCAATGATCTCTGTTCGCTGTTCTGGGGCTAATTCGGGGGATATCTTTACCTGCTCTTGTGGGCCATCTGCCTGGGACAGAGCCGGCAGGACGGCCAGGCACATCTCCCGATCGATCCAGGGTTTCAGTAAGTTGACGTGGTATATCTGCTCTGGCCTTCGGCGATCTGGCTGTCTCACCTTATAATTCACTTCCCCGATGGCTTCCACTATCTCATAGGGTCCATGCCAACTGGCCAGCAGCTTACTTTCTGTTGTGGGTACCAGCACCAGCACCCGTTCACCTGGTTGAAATTTCCTTGTTTTCGCTCGATGATTATAGTAGGTTCGTTGGGCTTCTTGTGCTTTCTCTAAATGCTCTCGTACTATGGGGGTTACGTGGGCTATTCGCTCTCTCATCTGGGCTACATGTGCAATGACATTCTTTCCCGGGTTGGGTTGTTCCTCCCATTCTTCCTTCGCGATATGTAATATGCCACGTGGGTGGCGTCCATACAGTAGTTCAAATGGGGAGAAACCGGTAGATGCTTGGGGAACTTCTCGCACTGCGAACATCAAATAGGATAGGAGGGTATCCCAGTCTTTTCCATCTTGGGCCACTTTTGGATACCTTTCAGATCATGCTCTTGAGAGTACGGTTAAAGCGCTCTACCAGGCCATCTGTTTGGGGATGATAGACCGAAGTCCACAAGGCTTGGATGTGTAGCAGGGTGCATAAGTCTTTCATCACTCTAGATATAAACGGAGTGCCTTGGTCTGTCAGGATCTCCTTGGGGATGCCTACCCTAGCAAAAACCTGCACCAGTTCCTTTGCAATCGCTTTGGACGTGGGGTTTCTTAGAGGAATGACTTCGGGGTATCGTGTAGCGTAGTCCAGGATGATGAGTATGCTTCGGTGGCCCCGGGCTGTTCTTTCTAGTGGGCCCACCAGATCCATTGCTATCCTTTCAAAAGGGACTTCAATTATAGGCAAGGGTACCAATGGGGCCCTTAACTGTGGTCATGGGCTATGCAGCTGGCACTCCGGGAAGAGGTGCAATAGCATTGAACTTCTGCTCTTACCCCCGGCCAGTAGAACCTCCTTAGGACTCTATCCAGGGTCTTGTCTGCTCCTACATGTCCCCCGAACAGATGACTGTGAGCTAATTCTAATACAGCCCTTGTGTGTTTCCGTGGCACCAAGAGCTGCTCTACTACTTCCCCACGTATTGGAACTACTCGGTACAACAGATCCCATTTGATTATGTAGTATGGCCCTGGTCCTTTGGTTTTTCCTTCTATTGGCACAGCATTTACTTCTACTTACCTCCTCCCTCACGTTTACATACAGTGGGTCATCGGCTTGGTCCTGCCCAAAACACTCACTGCAGGACCAAGCTGGCCTGATTCTATTGGATTGGGCTCCCCTCCTTCTCTTGGGGTATTATCGCAAGTGCTGGGGGCTGTCTCTGGGTCTCTACTGGTCCGTACCAGCTTGCGGATTCCCTGACGGGGCCTCCTCCCAACTAGAGCAGCTCTCTGGTTTGCCGCCAAAATCCTGGTTCCCAATTGTTTATCTACCCTCCTTTGCCGTCTAGATTTCCGGGACTTCCCAGGGGGTGAAAATAATTCTGGGGAAAACCCAGCAAAAATTGAGGTAGGGTCATCCATGGGTGCCTCAAACTCTGCTTGGGGTTTACTTCCCTCCCCTAACTCAATGAGGGGAAGTAAGCTCTCAAATCCAGGAAAGTCCCTGCCAATTAAGACTGGTTAGGGGAGCTTGGGGACCACCCCTGCAGTCATCTTGGTAGTGTTTCCCTGGATCTCAATCCATATTGGAATTGTGGGGTAAAAATTTACTGTGCCATGGACACAGGTCACCCCAGTAGTTTTGGCCCGGTACAGTTCTTCTTGCCCCACTAATTTCCCTGAGATTAATGTGACAGCACTCCCAGAATCCACCAAAGCTATGGTCTGGATGTCGTTCATTTTTATGGGTCTAGTGTACTCATGTGGGGCTGTTGCGACCCCCACCAGGCTGATTAGGCCACACAGGTCCCCAAGATCCCCCAGATTACATTGCATAGGCTCCTCCCTATTGGGGCACTGGGCTGCTATATGCCCCAACTGCCCGCACTCATAGCAGCGATATCTCAACCTGGAGGTTGCCCTCTGTCTTAGACCCTCTGACTCACTCCCCCAGTTCTCCGTCCCCAGACCCTCATGTCCTCTTGGAGCCTCAGGCCGCTCCTTGGGGCTTGTTCTTTCAATTATGATTTTCTTGGAGTTCTCAGTGATCCGGGTCCTCGGGGTTGGGACTGGTTTCCTGAAACGCCGTGTTCCACCGTCTGGGGTTTCATACAGTTCACGGGCTGCCAGTTGTCTCTCGACAAGGGTGATCAGTTCATCATAGGTGGAGGGGTCATTCTGGCCTACCCAGGCTCGGAGGCCTGGGGGTAGTCCCCTCGTATAGTGGTCCAACACCAAGAGCTCCATCATTTTCTCTGAGCTGAGAGCCCCCGGGCGTAACCACTTCCGGGCTAGATGTATTAGGTCAAATAGTTGTGAGAGTGGTGTCTTGTCTCTGCAGTACTGCCACTCATGGAACCTCCGGGCTCGCAGGGCTGTCGTTACCCCTGCCCTGGCCAGGATCTCTGCCTTCAGTTGTGGGTAATCTGCCGCCTCCTCTGCGGTCATATCATAGTAGGCCTTTTGAGCTTCCCCGCACAAAAATGGGGCGAGAATGCCTGACCACTGGTCTCGGGGCCAGGCCTCCCGCAGAGCTGTCCTCTCAAAAGCCAGGAGGTATGCCTCTACATCATCCTCCTTAGTCATTTTCTGTAGACAGTAGCTGGCCCGTATGGTCTGCGTCCCGTCATACCCGCGGCTCTTCTCTGTAAGAGCCTTCACCTGGTTCATTAGTTCCTGCAGCAGGATTCGGTCCTGGGCAGCCTGAGTCATCAACAGACGATTAGTCTCTTGCTGCACCCGTATTGCCTCCTGTTGGGCGGTTGCTTGGACCCGGGTGGCTTCCTGCTGGGCCGCAGTGGCTTGTATTAGGGCCTTGACCACGTCGTCCATCTTAGGGACAGGAAGGTTTGAGCTAACCCTGGTTTAAGTCCCCAGCACGTGGATCCCACCCCTAACACCACGTGTGGCAAATTTCTGGCACTGTTATGATGGGTCCTACGCTTTCTCTTCTTGTGGCGGGGTTCAGGGAGCTATTTCTTGCCCCTGAATAGGGTATTAACTGCCCCACTAGTATCCTAGAGGAGGGGGAGTGGAGAGGGAGGGACCCAGGCCCGCCCTCTACTCCGGGTCACAGCCCAGGGGCCCTGAGGATAGTGGTAAAACTACCTGAAGTAGCTATTTCTTCCCCTGGGCTACTTCCCTCTCCTTCCCTTCAGTTTGTGGGGCTTCCATCCCTCTCTCTACACAGGTCAAGTGTCTCTTTATCTAGGGTCTGGGTGGTCTTGGTTCCAAACTCTCCTCCAACTGCTCCAACTCTTCCAAACTGTTCACTGCTCCAACTCCTCCAAACTGCTCCAACTCCTATCCTCCTCCCCTGTCTGCCTGAAGCAGGGGGTTTTATTAGGTTCTTAGCAGGGTCTTAATTGATTGCAGGTGTTCCAATCAACCTGCAACCTTCCTTAGTCCACAGGGAGCCACGCCTCAATTAGCTCTGAGCTTACATATCTCCCCTCAAGCACTCTACCGCAGCTCCCTGACCTTCCTCTATTACAATAGCTTAAGTCTTTATCAGTTGAATCCCATACCAGCTTCTCCAATATTATGCCCAGAAATGATGTCAGGCTAACTCACCTATATTTATCATCCTGCTTGCCCTTTTGAATACTGAAACAACATTAGCACTCTTTCAGTCTTCTGGAATTTTCCTATTGCACAATATTTATTAAACAGTAATATTGGTGGACTAGAAGTCTCTGAGTCACCTCTGTTAGGACTCTTGGGTACAAGTTACACGGGCCTGCTGATTTATAAATATTTACCTCTGGTAGATGCTGTGTGAACAACAGATTTTTCAGTTCACTGGCCAAATATAAAAGAAAATTATTTTGTGCCAACTCAAAATGACAGTTTTTCAGTAAACTAAGAAATAAAGTTCTTTTTGTTAAATGAAATGTTTTGTTTGCATTTAACTTTTTAAAAATAAGCCAAGTAAAATTTGAGGTAAAAGCAGTTTCAAATTAAAATTTTCCAATTATGTTTTTAACCGAAACAAGTTGGTGAATTTGACACAAATTCGCAGAATGTTTCAGTCAGTCAATCTAAATCTGTGGTTTTTGGCAAAAAAGAGACCAAAAAACCCCAATAGTTTTTTTTGGGGAAAAAAAACTCCAAGCTGTGAACATAATTTTAAGCTTCCAGTGTTGGGGTGGGTTTTTTTGCTTGTTTGTTTATATGTATGATCAGATTTTCTTATGAAAGTGAGATGCTCAACTCCCTTTGAAAGTCAAAGGAGTTATACTGTCAGCTCCCATTAGGTCCCTTTGAAAATTCCATCTGTAATGAAAGCTATGAAAAAAGTCTTAAAATGACAAAAGTTTGGATTCCTCCTGATTACTATTTAAAACTGTGTGATCCACAAACTGTCTAAACCCTCAAACAATGGTAGAATTAAAGATACAATGCCATTTATAATCTAAAAACCTGCTTTCTGAATTCCATGATGTCTGTAAACAGCCAAATTATTTTGAATTACACTCAGACAAGAGCAAAGTGGAAAGATCTACTTTAAACCACAGCTATTTTGATTTTTTCCCCTCAGATTATAGTACAATATGCTTAACATTTCTGTTGTCATCTAAATTGGTCTGGAGACAGGCTTTCAAGGAAAATAGGGGAAGGACAACAAGGAAGTATATATATGAATACATCTTGTCATTTTGTGTTACTCAAATTATAATTAACTATACAGAAGAAACAATGTAGAAAGAAATAAAAACAAAAACTTCCAGTATTTTACTAAGCAATAAATTATGTTGTTAAATGATCAACCGAAGTTAGTAACAATAACTTTCCTAAAGCAATCTCTGGAGAATCACAACTTCCCACATCCAGAAACAAAATATTTTCTGTAAGTTTTCAAGCTTTTTGTTTCCAATTAATATCCACTCCCATGCATAAAATCATGCTAGTAGCTTATCCTTTTAAAGTTGTTAAGGATTTTTTTGTGGTAATTATCTTCCATTCTACATCTACCAAAAATATAAATTGTCTACATTTAGAATTGGGTTGATTCATTGTTGTAGCTGTAGGTTGAAATTCCACTAGCTTGACTAGAAATCAATGTGGAAGGAGTTTGCTGGATAACTTTTCTTTCCAGCTTTTCCATCCTTCCTGCAATGATGCAACTTCTCAACAAAGAAACTTGGTTATCAAAGCCACAAGTAGTTCTGGAAAAATTTAGGTGTGGAAGGATCTCTGCAGCAATGTCCACCTAAATACACTGCTTCTTCTCAACGATGCCTAATTTCTGGAATACTGCACAGTAAAGTCAAAGTAGAAAGTAGACCCTTTCATCTGTAAGGGTAAAAAGACCACTGTGCAGTGGATGCAGTTTTAAGAAGCACACTTTAAGGAGCATAGATTCCGAGCAGATAATTGGCATTACTACAATTTCAAAGAAGAACTACGCTTATAATATTGCAAGACTCTCTCTACCCCGGGATAATGAAAACCATGCACCCAAAGTAGGGGTGGGGTAGGGTAGAAGTGGGAAGCAGAAGGAGTTTATTCTACATTCTGCAAACCCAGAACTTTGTTACCTAAATTACTTATCAATAGGCCAGAAGCTTCCCAAAAATCACCTGGAAGCAGATTTTTTTACTGAGATAGCTATGCTACAAATTGGACTAAAAAAAACTTCTCACTCTCTTTAGGGATCATTATCCTCTTGTCCTTTTACCTTGCCAGAATAGTTTATACTTTTTCAAAGATAAAATAATTAAGTACTCCCCTATTTCTGTGTCAATTTACCTTGTAAATGTGTAAATTCTGAATAGCCTATAAATACCTTCACTACCCAAGATTTGGTTCTTTTCCAAGACTAAACAGAAGGAGTCCAGGCACCTGGAACTTTAACATATGGAGAACCATTACAGCTGTTTCCATTTACAGCTTTAATAGCTTGCCCTGTTACACAAATGGCACCACAACCTTGTGTGACTGCCTGAGTCCAAGACCTTTTATATTCTATAGAAAGGAAAAGTTCTTACTAAAAACTTCACTCAAACCACTTATTCAAAATAGTTTTTTTCTAAACTTGGTGGATAAGTCCCTCTACACTTCATTAACCAGCCTAAGTTTTTTAATATCTATATATATTCCTATAGCTTTAAAATGTGAATGTCCCCCTCCACTAATTACATTAATGTTGCAATAAGTGAATACAATCATCAGCCTTGTCTTTCCATGCCTGCCCATAAATTTTCTATCTTGTCAGCATAGCTTCTTTCTGAAAACACAGACTGCTCAACATATATTAACATTCAGTTCTTGACAGGGTACTAAGTGTGTGATCAAATTGAAGAAGTGTCCATATCATTTATATACAATTATTTTCACAGGTGGGGTAACGGTGAACACTGTCTCGTGTATGAACTTCGCGTTTCCACAGGGTATTGTATAGCCATGTACACATCTAGTCAGCGTTGTGTTTTGTTAGCCACACCTTCTTCCTGCAACAGATAAACTTTTCCAAACACACCACCAACTTCGGTGGGATTCTTGACCTCCATGGAAGAAAACAAGACACTGGCCCACGCTCACGCGCTTTGTACTTAACACACCCCATCAGTAGATAAACAAGCGGTTCCTACCAGATCGGCTCCTGATGATATCACCGAACTCGTCCGCTGCAGCCTCTGCGCTGGGGTTCTCGGGACGTCCTGCTTCTGCCATCGCCAACACCCCCTCAGCGTCTCTCTCAGATCTGGCTCCGCACCCGGAGGCGCCTTTCAAGCCAGAAGAAACACACAGTTTGAAATGGGGGGGGGGGGGGTTTGCGGTTCTGGAAGGGGGGAGGGAGGGAGTCAGCCTGGCTCCCCCAGCTTGAGCGGGGAGCAAACAGCCAAGAAACCAAGGCAAAGATCACAGTGGAGCCGGGAGCTGTCAGACTCTGCTCCCGGGACAGCAGAGAACAGGTGCTGAGCCCGGCGCGTCTGCCTTAAAATAGAGCCTGCGGCTCCAGCAAGCTGAAAGAGGAGGAGGTCTGGTACTCCATAGATCCGCAGCCAACTTGGGAGACCCGAGAGACTCCCTTTCCGCCCCGCGCGCGATCAATGCAAACAGCAGCAATTAGAGAGCAAATTGCTAAAAGAAGCAAACAGGAGCATGAATGATTTAGCAGCCCCCATTTAAAAGCGTTCACTTTAATGCAGAGAGGGATTAAAAAAGCACGCACCCCTCCCCCCACCAGTAACCCATCTTAGAGCCATCATCAGAACAAACTCCTCATGCAAACAGCCTGATTCTGTGCTCAGTGAAGGCAGGGGAAACTATTCTATTGCCTTATGCAAGCTAGATACATGTAGCTGGTATCTCTCTTCTCCAGATCACCCTTCACAGGCAAACTTGGCTAGGGGTCCCAGCATGTGTCTGGGTTTTCATTCTTATTTGTTTGGAGGCAAAAATGCCTCAGTGGGAGAGAGATCAGCCTCCTTACAACCTCTAGCCCCCTGGTCAGGACACACCCCTGGAATATCTGAAACCGGGACTCAAGTCTCCCTCTCTCCCTGATGTGAAGGGGTTTGAAGTTAGGTTGCTGCCTCTGGGGTGATTGACCTAACCACTGGATGTCTGGATATTCTCTTGTGGGTGGGTCTCAGTCTCTCCTGTGGGAGCTGTTCCACTATGTATCAATAATTAAATATACATTATTCCAGAGAGAGAGAGAGAAAGATGCTATAGGCCAGTGACTTGGACACTCACCCCTATTCCCAGACCACTTGACATGTGCTTGCTAAGGGCACAATCCTGAGGACTTTTAATACCTCTCAGGATGACACCTTATACAACCAGGATTTGCCCCCTACATCCAATTTGGGCAAAGCAAATATTTCATACCACAAAACCATCTGGAATAGGTTCTCCCTTGAAAGCTGCTGAAAATGTCTTGTGTTGCCACAACACTGTACAATGCAGGCACTGGATGCCCCTTTTCTAATAAACTCAGAGCTAACGTCCATTTATACATTTATGTGTTTCACTGTAAATGTATGTGCAGCTTTGTCATGAGTCTGGGGCTCTCAGTGAGTTGGAAATATGTACCTGTAGATGGAAAAACTTAGACACTCCTCACTTAGAGTAATTAAATGGACGTCAAAGTCTGATTCCACTCTACATACGGACTAAAATTATTTCTACGAGTCTCTTGTTTTGTCTCAATAAATGCCTGTCAAGTTTGGTTCCATTTCAAATTAGAAAGATTTTTTTTTTAACTCTCAGCTCTACAAATATAATCCAGTAAATAAAAGTCAAGCTATGTTTTCTCCTTTTAATCCATCCCCACAAAGCATAAAGATCCTATATACAAAACTATACTCAGCAGCAAATTTCAACGTTTTTTTTTCCTCAAATTTTCTACAGGAGAAAAAAAATTCTGACTAGCTGTAGTAGACCTGCACAACCCTCAGGCTAAAGTCAGAGCAACCTTCTTCCCTTTCTATCCTGAATTCACAAGTCCTTCCCCTCACTTACAAAGTATCACCCCTTCATGCCTGCACACCAGGCTATCCTTACCTAGTCCAGGCCTCTTCATGCTGACTGCAACAACCTGCCTTTTATTATCAGTTTTCATCTTTCTAGAATTGCCTTCCTATTGCCTGCTGTTATATAATCTCCGAAGAAAGCCAGCACAGGGGATCTGTATACCTTTTAAAGGCCCAGCTCCACTACACCTGCACCCTGCTTTTAGACACCACTGATACACACACACACACATACACATCTTGGTGCTGCTTAGCCCTGTAGGCACCTAGTGCCTACATTTTTACTGTAAAAATTCCTAGGTCTTTAAAAATGTTCTACTCTGGGTACATACACTGCTTCTTCACTTTACATGTCACTACATCTATGCCCTGGTCTACACTGAGGGCGGGGGGCGGGGATCAATTTAAGATACGCAACTTCAGCTATGAGAATAGAGTAGCTGAAGTCAACGCATTTAAATCAACCTACCACAGCGTCTTCAGGGCAGTGAGTCAACTGCTGCCACTCCTTCTACTCCCCCTGCACCTCTCATGGCGGTGGAGTACCAGAGTCAATGAGAGAGTGCTCAGGGATCAATTTATTGTGTTTAGGCTAAACACGCTAAATCATTCCCCTATATATTGATTGCTACCCGCTGATCCAGCGGATAGAGTAGACATACCCTATATCAGGGTCTCAAACTCAAATGACCACGAAGGCCGCATGAGGACTAGTTCGTTGGCCCGAGGACCGCATCACTGACATGCCTCCCCCCCTGGCCCCAGCCCCGCCCCCCCACCCCTTCCATGAGGTCCCACTCCTGCGCCTCCTCCCTGAGAGTGCAGCTCCTCCCCTCTCCCTCCTGGAAAGTGCTAAGTGCCTGGAGGTAGGCAGGGAGGAGGCGGGGAGGGGGGCGCAGGGAGCTTGGCGGCTGCAGGAAATTAAGTGCGGGGAGAGAAGGGGCATGGGGAGCTTGGCTGGCCACAGAAAATAACCCCACGGGTCATGTGTTTGAGACCCTTGCCTCAGGTAAACTACTCCACCGCCTACCCAGTCTGAGCCTCATACTCAGCTTCAGTGTTACACATACAACAATACAAAAGTATAGTAAAAAATGAAGAGTAATATAATATGCTATTAAATTTATTAACTTTTTTATTAACTTCTTTAACTGTAATGAGAAATAAATAACTTTCTCCTCCTTTCTCCGGATAATTAACTTTCTCTCCCTTTCTCCCCCTTTCTCTGAATAAATAACTTTCTCTGCCCCTTTCTCCCCCTCCTCCCCTGTGCAGGAGGCTTCCTGTTCCTGGCCCCTCCCTCCCAGAAACCGCTAAGTCGGGGAGCAGCGCGCGGGTGAGAAGCATGTGGGCGGGGGGGGGAGCTTGGCGGGGGACCTGGGGAGCTTGGTGGGGGGCAGGGGGGCCTCAGGAAGCTTTGCGGGAGCCGTGGGGAGGTTGGCGGGGGGCAGGGGGGCCTCACAGAGCTTGGCGGGGGACTGTGGGGAGCTTGGAGGGGGTGCAGGGGTCGCGGGGAGCTTGGCAGGGGTGGCAAGGGGCCTTGGGGAGCTTGGCAGGAGCCGCGGGGAGCTTGGCGGGCGGGCAGGGGGACCTCAGGGAGCTTGGTGGGGACCATGGGGAGCTTGGCGGGGGGGCCGCGAGCTTGGTGGGAGACTGTGGGGGGCGAGGGGAGCTTGGCAAGGGGGCAGGGAGGAGAGCATCGCAGGCCACAGGGAAGGGCTTGGCCACATGCGGCCCGCGTGTTTGAGACCGCTGCCCTATATCATGCCTATGCCCCAGAAGGATCCTCAAATCAGGTGAAGATATATAAGGCAACAGCTATCTCAGCTGTGAAGTCTGATAGGTATGCTCTGAGTTTGCCTAATCTAACACCATACAAAACAGCTAGGGGAAGAGGAAAAGGACAACTGCCTTATAACCTTTAACCCACTGGTTTTGTCTCCCCCCTAGAATGTAGGGGGCATCAGTCCAATCCTTACCTATTTTAGAAGGGGAAGGGACTTGAACCAGGGTCTCCCACTTCAAAGATACATAGCCTTACAACTGGACTGTAGAATCATTCTCACTTGCTCTATGGCCCAATTAATATTTAATGAAAAGAACAGCTTCAACAAGAGACTCTCATCAGGCCATCCCTAAGTCAAGTGAATAGGGTGCTCACCTCAGAGGTAGGAAATTTCTGTTCAAATATATTTGCCTTAGCAGGTGAGGGGGGGAAATCAAACTGGGTTCTCCCACATCTTGTCTGAATACCTGGACCATTGGGCTAACGTTATAAAGGAAGCTAGTGTAGCCTCTCTCACCATCAGCTGTTCTTTGTCGTGTTAGGCAGGAGCATGAACTGTTCCTGCAAGGACAATTTAGGTGCCAGAAGAAGCTTAACTCCACATGAAGGAAGGGGCCTAGGTAGCGGAGGGGATATATGTTTCCATCTGAAATGTGTTCAGACAAAGGGCCTGAATCTCCTCTTGCTTATGCCAGTGTAAACGGAAAGTAAATTACTCCACTGAGATCAATGGAGTTACAGCAGTAAAAAACGATGTAAGCGAGAGGAGAATCCGGCCAGTGAGATGATGAAGTGAGCAGATATAGGAAAGAACTTCCAGACAACAGGTGCAGTTCTATGTTCCAGAAGCACAAGTGCATGGTGCTGTTCAGACACTGAGGAAAATCACATTAAAACTGTGAGCCAGATTTCACTTGGGTAAAATCAGATGGAGCTGAATTACATCAGGGTAGCTCCAGATTTTATTTTTTGATAGTAAGCTCTTATAAGATGAAGTAGCTGTGAGTTTTTATACAGTGCAGTATTCTCATAAGTGTTGTTGAACTTTATTTATGGTCATCAGTTTAAATTTTTGAGTGGTGAGTAGACTAGAAATATAATAGTGCCACCCACTAAAGCTATAAGTAAAGAAAATCATGAGTCAGGCTCCCAAAAATCATGAGATTGTCCCCCCATGTGATAGGATTTTTCCAGAGACGATTGTGTTTTTTGGTCTGTCTTCTTATTTTGAACTCCCCCTGCCTACCTCCAGTGTACATCAACTACATTATTATACATTTTTGAGTTGGCAGCATTGTGATTTTGGCATCTGGTACAGGAGCATTTGCTGGAAGACTCAGCTGAGTTCAAATTACAAAGATTTATATACAAAGATGGTGCCTGGTGGTGCAGAGACCCTGAAGCTCATCCTCAAACCCCCAAACTCCTACTCATTCATACTGTGCCGCCACATCCCACATGTGTTTTTCCTCCAGCTAAAATGTGTGCATGTGTATAAGAGATTGCAGGCTGGGGCTTTAGATTCTCAAAGAAAGAATTCAAAGAGAGAGCTCCACAAGCCCTCCTGTTATCCATTACATTACTCTCTTTGCTAGTCTTTTTCTTCTCCAATGGGGAATGCTGGTTTGTGAGGCAGCAAATATTGCTCTCCAGGGAAGTCAATCACAAACCTTTCATACATCTTTAAGCCTCCAAACTCCAAATCAAGGAGAGATCCCAAACTAATTTTAAAAAAACTCATAAAATGTGTTATATCCCTGCTGCCGAGGCATAAGTTCCGCTGATGCTAATAACAGCTATATACTGAGATAATAGTGGAGTCCTGCTGCTTTATGGTGAGCTCCTTGCTCAGGAAAACACCCATTGACTTCACTAAGAGATTATTTCTTAAAAATAAGTAATCAGGCCCAAAGAGTCTTCACTGTGTCACAGTTGGCAAAGCCACAGGATTAGGTTGAAACATCTTTACTATGTACTGGCTCAGTATAGTTCATGTTAACATGGAATATCTTTTTTGATGCATCTGGAGTTCTCATTGATTTGTTCAATGGCAAACAAATGTACCCAGTGGGAATGTCACCGAGTGGGATTACACCATCCCAGTAGCCTTCTTTCAGATATTCCCCAGTGCTACAGAATTTGCATTGAACATACACAGAATTTAAATAGTGTTTTTCAAGAATTGAACCAAGTGCTAAAGACCCTTTTACAGACACAGTAGGATTAAGATTTTTAAAATTTAGGAAGATGTTGTATGCTGAAGAGCTTTAAAAAAAAGAGGCCAATTTTTAGAGGCCTAAATAAGGATTGAGTAACCCCACTGTTAGAAATCTTGCCCTTGGGCTTTTTGACACTCAGACTGTGTATGAATTTGTATATAAATATATTTTGAACATAATCCTAAATACAGAAAGCATGCTCTGCATGGATGGTATTACATGGCAGAAGAGAATTTTCTCCATGCCATTTTGGATTCCTAAAAGCCAGTTTCACCAATCTTCTAAGCAGACAAAATCTTCTGTAGATCATTCTAGATCCATTACAGTCTACTTCTAAATTACATCACAGTAAATGTTTTAAAGAATGCACATTCAAATATAATTTTGGTCAAATATTATTTAGGAGTATATTTAGTTGTATTTCAACAGCGTATATTATTTGAAAATCAATATACTTTAATTTTGGTCATTCTGACTCTCAAAAAACCATTGGGCTTAGAAAATGTGTTTTCAGATGAGTAACACCGTTTTAAAATTGTATTTCTAAGTTACAGAATGCCCCTTTCAGAAAATTATTGTTTGAATAATATCCTCTAAAATTTGTTTGTAATCTGACTTTAGCTGTTCTGGGACATCACTTGTCAGTCCTTCAAGACACATCTATATTTGAATTACACTTGAACACATTAATGTGGTTTTAAATTTCAGTGTTTCATACTAGTCATATTTGGGCTACCAGCTAAGGCCTGGACTACAGTACAAAGTTAGGTCAACACAAGGCAATTTACATCACACTAATTGTGCATGTGTCTACACTTAAATTTGTCTTCCACTGATGTAAGCACCCTATTACACCACATAGTAACCCATCTCCCAGAGAAGCACAGAGTCATGGTTGATGTACTTAGGTCAACACAATGTGATTGTGTGCATTGAGTTACTTATGTCATCGCTAACTATAATCCAGCAGCTGTCGCACAATGCCTGACACTGACTGCGTTAGTCACCATTGTGAGCTACACTGCCTAGGGGTCACAGTGATTAGAAGTGCCTCCTCACCTTTCCTGTGAATTTTTTAAATCTCTTTTCCTGATTGCCTGGTTTGGAGAGCAGACCTAGCAGCTCTTCATTGTTGTGTGGAACTGCCCAGCTGACCATGCCAGCTACACGCTGAGGACACATTCCAGCCTGGAGTAGATAAACGATATTGGATCTCTTGGACCTGTGGGGAGAAGAAACTCTGCAGGTACTGCTACAGACCAGCCATGGACATGTCAACATCTACAAACAGTTTGCTCAGGGCATGCAGGAGAAGTGTTATGTCAGGGATCAGCAAGAATGCCACGTGAAAGCCAAGGAGCTCTGGCAGGTGTACCAGAAGGCCAGGGAGGCCAACAATAAATCTGGGGCTGAACCATAAACTTGCTGTTTTCACAAAGAGCTGCATGCCAGCCTCCTGGGAGACCCCAATCCCCAGCAGGCCACACTAACCATAGCTGGTGCTGTAACTAGAGTCATACAAAAGCCATCTCCTAGCAGAAGTGACAATATAGTGCTTAAAACTTCAGGGGAGCAAGGGAAAACTTCATCAGCTTGTTTCACTCTCCAGTGTGAATATGCTCACAATAGTACCTCAGTGCATTTTATCTTGAGCTGTTTCCATTGCCACCTTGGGTCTTGCCCTCCACACCCCTGCAATGCCAAAGTCAGATAAGGAGGAGAAAGAAGAGGACTCACAATTATGTGTTCCAGGAGATGCTGCAAGTCATTGTTGCATCAGGGAATGAGACCAGGCCCTGGAGGGTGACCCCTGAAGACAGAAAGAGAGGAGAAAGGCCAAGGCATCCCAGCAGGAAAAGAAGAGGGAGATTCACTAAGAAATAATGGGGTTTCTGAGGCCATGAACAGATGCTACAAACTCTGGTGGACCTACAGCTTCAACAATCCTTTTGCAGCCCATTGAGAACTTAGTATTGGGACCTTCCTATAACACACCTCTACAGTGCACATATTATTAGTGTCACTGCACTACCACTACCACTCCACCCCAGGTGTCATCAAAGACAATCACAGTTTCATATATATCCATCATGACTTTTTCAGGTGAGTGTATGTGTAGCTGAAATGAAGATGAATGTTCTTTTCGCTTAATAAATTAAGAGAATTTATGAAATCTTATTAAGTATTTAATGTATTTGTTGTATTTTTTTATTTTGAACTGATTTTGTTACAAATAAAATTCTATTATTTGGAACTTAATTCATCTTTCTTAGTTCACAACATGTGCTTTGAGTGCTCAGCAGAACCTGTTCACTGCACAGTGTCACATAACTTATAAGATCATTCACAAACAAAATTAACAGTCTAGTGACAATGTTATAGTCCTATGTGTACAGCCATCACCACGTGACTCCTACCAGGCTACAAAAGAGCAACACTACACATTACTGTGGCTTGCTGTTAAAATGATCTTTCAAAGCCTCCTCGAGCCATATAGCTCTGCCTTGAGCTCTAATGGTCCTGGTATCTGGCTGTTCAAATTCCGTAGATATTTGCTTCACCTCCTCCCTCCACCACAGTGGACACTTTCCCCCCTTTTCTTAACATAGATTATGAAGAAAATAGCAGGCAGCTATAACCATTTGGCATATTTTTCTCACCGAGGTCTAACCTTGTGAGTAAACAACACCAGCATCCCTTCAAATGACCAAATTCTCATTCAACTGTCATTCTGCACCTGAGGAGCCAGTAACTGAATTGTTCCTTGGTTCTGCTGAGGTGGCAGGTGTATGGCTTCATGAACCAGAGAAGCAAGAGGTAGGTTGGGCTATGCAGGATCACTATTGCCATTTCAACATTCCCAGTGGTAATCCGCCAGTTAAGAAAGAAATTCCTTGCTCGCAGCTCACTGAGCAGCCCTGTGTTTCTACAGATGCCAAAATCATGCATCTTTCCTGACCAGCCTACACTGATGTCTGTGAAGCATCCCTGGTCACCCACCATTGCTTGCCTAACCATTGAAAAGTATCCTTTCTGCTGATGCACTCAATGGCAAGGTGGTCTGATGCCAAAATAGGGATCTGTGTGTGTCACCTATTACACCACACAAGTTCAGGAACTCCATTGCTGTAAAGCTATCCATTATCTCCTGCACATTGCCAAGAGTCACAGTCTGGCATAGCAGGAGGTGATTAATGGCCCTGTACACTTGTATCGCAATGGGCCCATTGGTGGATTTCCCTACTCTTAATTAATTCCTGAATAGTAATCTGGCATTATATGTTTTCACAGCGCAATCATCGCTTGGTTCAGCACTCTCTCTGCAGTTCTGATTTTGGTGTCCCTGAGCTGGAGGGCTGGGGCAAGTTCAGCATACACAGATCCAGGCCTGTGACCTCGCACATCCAAAAGTTCTCCAATCATGACTCGTCATCGCAAACCTGCATTATGATGAAATTCCATCTATCAGTGCTTGTTTCTTGGGCTCAGAAGTGGTGCTCCACCATCTGCATCTGTTCCATGAACTCCAAACAACTTTGACTTGGGTCTTGCTATGTCCTACAGCAATCTGTTCTCCAAAGATTTGTCATTCCCTACTCATTCTTGCAGCTCTGCAAATACTCTAGGATCATGAGTCCTGTGCTTTTACACTGTGCATGTTCAATGTTTCTGTCAAAGAAGGTGGACAGTGAGGAGAGCCATGTAGGTTTTGGGGATTTTGAAATACAGTGCAAAAATTATGGGATACAGATACCATTATGGGCTGGAGACAGTTACAAACTGAGAAGTTGACTGCATGGTTCCAAACACCCCTGCGCGACTCATTTCATCGCCAACTGGCATTGCCAAAATTTCCCAGAAAACAGTGTGCCAGATCGTGGCAAGTGCACAGTGGGATGCCTACCCATGATGCACCACATACTGCTTGAATACAGGTACTGCTGGTTAATATGTGTACCACCAAGTGTGCGTGCACACAAATGATGTATTGACTGCAGCAGCTCTCTACTGATGTAACTTGAGTTGACATAAGTTTGACATAAGTGTTTCTGTTCTGTTTAGGTCCAGTAAAGAATAAGGGCAACTGTACAGTATTTTTATTATTTAGTCTGCAAAAAAACCCACTAGTAAATAAATTGCACTGATTTGGACATGTATATGTGCATATTTGTTGGTTTTTCCTAAAGTTAATTAAGTATTTAAGGAAAAATTGTCATAGTGGCCAACATCAAGAATTGGTGGCTGCACTCTGAGACTACCAAAAATTTTGTTGTGGAATCCCCTGTTCTAGACTGTGGATTTTCAAATTAAAAAAGAGTATCTTGAACTAAGGGCCTTTTCATCATTTGGCAGGTACCAGAGAGACTTTACAAGCCAGCAGTCTATTCCCTCACTGCCACAAACCTGATAATGACTTTGCAATCATTTGTATGTATATTCTCTATTAATCATTGGTAACTTTTCTTTATAAATCTTTAGTCAGTTTATGAAGGATTGGCTGACAGCATGGTACGTTGTTAAGATCTGAGATACATATTGACTTGGGGGGAAGTGTCTGATCCTTTGAGATTAGTAGAACCTCACACATGGTGCACTGGGGTTTCAGTAATCTCTCGCTATAGTAGATCTGTTTGTTTGGATGGGAGCCAAGGGCTGGAATGCCTAAAGGGGACTGTGTTTGGCTTCTGGTTAACCAGCATATTGAATAGAAGTTTGTTTTTTAACTGACTTGGTGAATTCAGTTATACAATAAATCATCCGTTCTGGAGGATTGTCTGCCCTGATTCTTGTCGTCTTCCCCAAGCATGGCATTCTCAGGGTGGCCTCTCTCAGGTACCCATCATATATGCCCAGTTCCTTCTCTGCCATATTAACTGCCTTGCAGTTTCTTAATGTGTTAACTACTCCCAGGTGAAACTGAGCTGTCTCATTGCCCCTTCTGAAGCCTCTCAGAGATAGGCTGAATCCCTGACTCTTTCAGAAGGCCAGCTAACCTCTGACACGATCCCTTCATCTAACTTGCCCTTCAGGCAACACCAGAACTTTGCTGGTGCTGCCTGTCTCTGTGCGGTCAAACAACAAACTGCGCCATTCTGGGTTCAAGTCCCAAACAATAGCATCAAATGGCATTAATAGAAAATGAGGCTATTGGTACTAAAAATAAAGAGGAACTTCCTTCCCACTCTTTCAGAACTATATTCTAGACTACATACAGTTCTTTGTTAAAGTAATTTTAGAAAATTTTGTTCTTCATCTGAGAATTAGTTTTATAATCAGTTGAAATGAAACTCAGCACTCCTAATATAGTAAGTTTATATACACACACAAATATATTTATTGATACATACATATTAAATTGGTGACTAACCTACCTTTGGGGAACTCAAATGCTGGCATAAGCATAATAAAACCATGTTACTGGCTTTCTTGTGATATTGTTTTTGTGATGGAATCGAATAAAAATTTATTCAGAATATGGTGAGCAAGGGCTTTATTCCTGAACAAACCTCTGATGCTACAGTCTTTGTAACATTTGAGATTTGTTAGAAGCTATAAATAAGGGAATGCTTTCTTTAGATATGATTTTTACCATGCTTAATGCTAGAAAATATATGTATATACAGAGTCCTTAATAAAAAGGCCTATAACCAACTGGCAGTATATAAAATTTAAAGTCTAAGATGACATTTTTATTGTACAGTGATATATTATTTACTAAAAAACCTTATTATGAAGCTACATAATACAAATGTAATCCTATAGTTATGGTTCTCGGACTCAAAGGTACCAAGGCACCTAGCATTGCCTTATACAACAGACTCAAACACTGTTATGCAGTGATGCCTACTTGCAGTTTCATAGCTGCCATTAGGCATGTTTAGGCTTAGACATCTAGTATTTGCAATTTGTGCTGATGGATGAGGTACAAAAAGTAGCTGAGATAAAAGTGTGTAAGTGGATTGTGATTCCATTACCACCCTCATACACTAAATTCCTGAAAATCCTTTGTGTGAAATTTTTCATGTGTGGTCTTTAGCCAGATGGTTTGTGCTATTTTCTGAAAATTAGAGCTCAGTCCAAGATATTCAGTTTGAACATGGATCCAAACTATCCCCCAAAATTAAACGGATTTAATCAGATGAAGCTGGCTTTGCTACTCTTAATTTACAATAAACTCCTCCACATCGTATTACTGTTCTGTCTTAAGAGGAAATATTATTACACCCAAACTGTCCCCATCCCCTTCCCTTTATTGTTGGTATTAGTAGTTACATGACACAACTGGAAGCAAATTGTGTAGGTACTAGTGTTACACACACCAAAATGTGGTGTCCTTCAAATCCTACGACTCTCAAATGGATGGATAAAATGGAAGAAAGAATTGGAAAGATGACAAGACACCTATGTAATAGATATGGGTATAGGTTTGGGGGGTAGGATGGAATGAGAGTTCAAATACCTTTAAGATGGCTTTAGAAGAAGCCAAGAAATTTTGGTGGTCACTTTCCAGAACCCCTCATGCATGAAACTGGAAATGAATATTAGATCTCATAGTCAGAGAGTCATGGAAGATATTTTTGTATGGTACATAATTTGTCAAGGTGAAATGAATTACCCCAAGTAGTCAATTTGCTCAGCCTGAGTCTCTCCCCTCACCCACCCGAAGTCAATGACAAAATTCCTAGTGATGTCAATGGGTCATCACATTTTCAAAATCCTTCTTACTTCATTATTTTTAACAGAATGTTTTGCATACATTCATTAGATAGAATTACATGTATTGTAGGAACTATAGTTTACCTTTTTCGGTGTATATGTGGCTATATAGGAGTTGACCATGTTCTTCATGGCAGGGTCCATGTCTGACTGGAAAACAGCTACCTCTGTTTGAGCACTACTACTACTACTACTGGAAATAAATAAATACGAAACTGATATTTAATCAGAGTTATTTGGATTTTTAAAAGAGCTCTTGAAATGCATTTAAAACCACAAAAACATTTTCTAACTCATCAGTGCAATGGATTTTCATCAAATTTTACAAAAAAAAATAAATAAAAAAGACTTCAAGACCCGCAGCACGAGATAAATCTGCCCCGGAGAGTGGAAGGAAAGCAGCTGTGTGACAAAGTGAGTTTTAGAAAGGAATGCCTTGCTTAAACTTAACTCTAGCTTCACTGCCTAGAGCCTTAATCTGGCAAACGTTTATGCACATACATAACTTGACACATGAGAGTAGTCCCATAAAATGTAAATACATAATAGTGGTGAATTTATATAGCGAGGTATTGTCCAGGCAAGTAAAGAGACAAATTTGCTGTTCTGAGGAGCATACAGTCTGAACAAAGAATGTTTAGGCATTCTGATACCATGGTGAGGAGTGTAGTACAAATCTTTACTAAAAATAAGTATAAATACTATACATAAAAAATGATCAAGAGCTTCTATTGAGCACATCATTGCTTACATATGCCTATTTTCATTACTGTGTTAACATTTGTTTGAGGGGAGAACTAGGGGTTATAGGTCTTGTGGAAAAAGGGAGGTTGTTGCAGGACTGACTTGAAGGAGTAGTGTATGGAATCATAAGCAGGTAAAGGAGGAAGTTTTCAGAACAAGAGGATGTATGGGAGGGAAGGGGAAATAAGTGCAGAGATGAGAGAAAGATTTGAAAGGTTGGTAGTTATGTGGTTTATGCAGACTGAAGAAGGCTAAGGAGAGTGTGATGTCTTGCTCAGGACACCCAGAACTGTGAGCCACTGTGTTACCACGCTGCCGCAGCAAGAGTGAGCTTTGCTAACGCTAAGCCACATGTCAGTTCCCTGACAAGCCAACCTGTCTACTTTGCAAGCAAGCTCTTCAGGAGGCTGGCTGTCCAAATATTGCCTTGTAGGTACCTATCAGTGAACCCCAAATCCTGAGTTCCCCAGTGACATCTCTCTTCTCTGCCAGTCCCTCTCACTGGATACTCACAGAAGTTATTAAGTTTGCTACCTCTAAAGAGGGGGTGAATATGCTAGCCTGTTAGGTTGGCTTCCGCCACCTTAATACACAGCACAGACATGATTCTGTAACAAAACAAGATACATTTATTAAAACAAAGAACAGAGGTTTATGTAAACTAAAGTACGAATAAAAGACCAGTATGATTATAAAAAAAACCAAAACATGATGTCTAGTGACTAAAACATAATTTTTGCATGTTACAATCTTTCTTTAAGCAGGTTTCCCCACTTAATTGTTTTGAGCAGCTCTTGCCTTTCAAGCCAAGAGGATCAGCTTTCTTAGGTTCAAAGGGTTCTGTCGCCTTATGTCCCCTAAACGATGGCTAACACAAATGTCTTTTTTGCTCCTGTTATATTACTCAAAGTTCATAATCTCTGCCTTAAGAGACAGGACATGTTCCTGGGGTGCATACTCTGTCCCCACAGCATGATTGTTAAATAGTCTTCTTCCTCACTTGTATGGCTTTATTTATTTACCTTATATGTAAATGTATTTTCCTTGTTCTCTGCTTGTAACCAAGCCGAACAGACAGGTAAATACACATTCCTTTGTCTAGGGCACGCTGGTTTTATGTTCTGCCTCCCAAACCCATTTTAAGAACATATTTCCAGCACATGCCTATAAGTCATTGTGCACACCCTGTACATTCCATACAACATGTGGTGCCTTTGTGGACCAATGTTTTACTTATGGTACCAACATAGGGATACATATTACGGGAACAAAGTGTTGGGGCAATGAGTGTGTCAAGCCTGATGTGAATTACAGTATGGTGGGCCCTCTGCCTTGTTGGCACTCTTAACAAAAGGCAAGAACTTCTGTAGAGAGAGAACTATCGTCTCTCCAGATGGCACCCTTTCAGAATAGGTCTAGGCAAAATCAGTAAGAATTTGTTTGGGGAAATTTGTCCTGTCATTAACTATGCTGTAAAGTATTTGTTTTGTGGATAAAGTAGGACTTCATTTTCCTGTGTGGATAGTATGGAATTTTCAACAAGCACTAAGTTAACATTAGATATTTATATGACAAAATGTATTTTTAAAATGACACTTTATTAAGGGCTTTCTTATTACTGTAAAACTCAAGTATGTCTATTGAGAGGCCTGTCAACCATGAAGCAATAGCACTGATAAATTGGCTTGATTGCACAGGGATTGCCACTGAAGTGTATTAAATAATTACTTTTAGATTGAAGGACTAATGATTAGAAAAAGATGCTGAAGGTTAGAAAGAAGACTTGGATTTTTCCTTGAAACAGAAGTGAAAGAACAGCACAGTAAGAGGTCATGCTTTTTTAGTAGAACTCTTAATTACCTGATAGATAAAAGGATACCTAAAAGGAATCTTTTAGCCAGACCCAGTCCTGATTAACATATATTAACAAGTCTCTCTCCCTTATATTTTGTTACTTTTACTCTTAACATTGCAGATAGTCTACACTCTCTGCATATGTTTTATTGTTTTGAATACAAAATATGCAGCCTCTTACATGTGTCCATAAGTAAAGATATGCTTTTGGGATATACACATGTAGAATATGCTCAAGTGTAAGAGGCTGCATATTTTGTATTCAAAAAAATTAGACATATGCAGAGAGTGTATATATATATATAATTTTCTTGCTGTGCTACATACAATTTCTTAAATTTGAAAAATAAATGGAGAACCCTGACTTCATATGTACTGGACAGAGATACATAATATGCATCATAGATACACAGTGATGGTATAGTAATGCACAAATCATAGATCATTTTTACATATGGTTTGCTCACCAATCCTGATATTTTAACAATTAAACACATACCTAACACACGTGACTGGACTATTCATATACATAAATTTAGGCAGATGTGTAAGTGTTTGTTGTGTAAGGGCCCACTGGGAGAGTTTTGTACATTCAATATTAAATATTATCTGAAAAATTACTTCCTAGGGTTTCATGTTAAGCGTTCAGAGGAACCGATCTCTCAGGATATAATCATCTGTCTCAATACTTCTAGTTACATTGTTTCTGAAATTCCTGTGGTGCCTCACTAAGCCTTTGAAATTATGTAACAATTATTATTAGCAAACATTCTATTCTAACATAACCTCCTTTCCGGGTGGAGGCTCCATTTTTCTGTATAAATGTATAAACACAGGCCATGATCTCACAACTGACTCCAGTGGAGCTCTGTTAGGGCACAAATATCTTCTGTCCCAGCTCTCTTTACAGGATTCTTGCTTTAGATAAGAAACCACCCCTGCCCTAATGGGCTTTCAAACTAAAGGGTATGAGGTTCGGCATTTATTCTCTCTTATATTGTGTATTGGTTGGTGTAAGCGCTGCTGAAGAACTAAATAAAATATAATGGACAACCCAAGATCCTTTCCGTGATATGCTGATCTTTTCTAATTCACAGAGATTGGTGTTGCTTTTCAAGGACAATAAACAGCTTTAATTAAAATGTAATTGTTATATTACAGTCCCACTTCCTACACACATACTGTTGATAGGCGGGGCACAATTTAAAGCAGCAGTTTTCAAACTTTGAGTTGAAACCCTCCTTTGAGTTACAATTTTTGGTTGCATCTCCCCTAACCCAGACAAAAAAGAGTTGCGTCCGGGGGTGCAGATGGCACTCGCCCCCGAAATTTCATCAAACCGAGCTGAAACCTGAGCTACCTCGCATCAGATCTCAACCTCCAAAATGTTACTCCGCAGCCCGCCTTGGGGACATACCCCACAGTTTATGGATTTAAAGGTTCGGGCGGTATGCAGTGGTATTCAGGTCACAACATATAAACCAGGGGTCTCAAACTCAAATGACCAAGAGAGCCACATGAGGACTAATGCACTGGCCCAAGGGCCACATCATTGACACCCCCCTCCCCCCCGCACCACTCCCCCGGCCCTGCCCCACTCCACCCCTTCCATGAGGTCCCACCTCTTCCCACCTTGCCCCGCCTCTTCTCCGTCTCCTTCCCTGAGCAATTGGTTCCCTCCTCCTCCCCACTCCCTCCTGGAAAGTGCTAAGCACCACCAAGTAGCTGTTTAGTGGCAGGAAGCACCTAGAGGTATGTAGAGGAGCGGGGATGAGGTGCGCTGTGGGGAGGGGAGCTTGATGGCCACAGGAAATAACTCAGCCTGCAGGCCGTGTGTTTGAGACCCCTGATATAAACTCTGGCAGAAATCTGGGAGGGCATGTGACCCTGCATGACCCCTTCTCACAGGGTAGGTACCCCCTGTCATGGGTGTTGGGTCACGTGTGGTCAAAAGAAAGGGCAGCAGCCATACCACAGCCAATTAAGTTCTATGCTGATGACCCTTACTATAAAACATGGTAGTATTGCTTAGTGACTGGAATCACTAGGCAGCCCTTCCACTCAGGGCCGAGTGGCTTAAAATCTAGAATCAATGAAGGTGCTCACTTCTGGGGTGTTGTGTCACCTATTGGCTCATTAGGAAAGTGGGGCACCACCTTGGGGTGTGTGGCACCCAGGAAAGGGGGACTCAGGCCCTCCCTACCCCTCCGAGTCCCAGCCCAGGGCCCAGGCAGTGGTGGGGGTGTCCACCACCGAGTCAGTGGGGATCCTCCTGAAACACACTGACTGGTTTCCCACATTAGTTCACTCACTGGAGAAAAGACTAAATCCCCTGCTTGCTACCTTTTCTCCCTCAGTGATGCTCCACAGTTCTCCCGGGTCTCAAGTGGAACAGCTACTGCCAGCATGGTCTCTTCTTTGGGCTGGTCAGGCAGCCTGCAGTCTGTCTGGAGCTCTGCATGCTGGGGCTCTGTAGTCGGTGCCTGTAGCAGATCCCTGGAGAGAGCCGGCATCATCCCACTTTAGCAGCCTATCCAGAATGAGTTGGGCTGCTCCTTTTTATACTCTGCCTCCAGACTGAGCAAGCCCAGCAGAGTCGGAAAGGAGGGACTTCCTCAGCCTAGATCACAGTTAGCCCTTTCAGGGCTAGTGTGGGATAAGCACACCCCATCACACACCCCACTTGTCACCTCTGGCACTGAGATAGTGAAAATAATTATACTTTTATTATCAAAGATAAAGATTTAAGAGACACTGAGTAAGGATAATGGAAACAGAAATGGCAACATATAAAACAAGAAGTATAACATTCTTAGAGTCTGAACTTTAGCAAGCTAAAATCCTTGTCTAAAGTAGTTTCTCATCTAAAGCAATCTCCCAACATCACCAACAAGGTTGGGATCTACTTTTCTTGAATACAAAAAGCACTCCTTCTGTGATGGATAAAGATGTGTCCTTTTTATATTCCGAAAATTCATTGTTCTGTACCCAAAATTAGGATAACCCCCATGGTTTTGTCTCTGGTGTCTTCCCATCCCTGTTTACTCCTTACACAGATTTGACTTCCATTGTCTTGGCTTACAGTGCTTAAGTCCCAGAGCTAACAGCAAGACAGGTGAATGAACTTCCTTTGACTCAAAACCTGTTTGTCAACCCTGCCTTGATTTAGATGTATGTTTTGTACATATACACAACTTCTTCAATCTCATTTGCAATTATATTTGTTTGGTGATTATGAGGATCAGTGTGCTCCTGGCTTTCATTTAAGATCTTGATAGATAAATACTGACAAAATGCAGATAGCAATGTGCTGCATGTTGTGAGTTTGTCAGGGCTGTCAGACAAACACTTACAGAACAGTGAGCCCTTTTGCCACTGAGGGATTCTTCGGGTCACACAGGTGCCCCAAAGTAACTCCTCCTAGACCTTAGGGGACCAGAGGGAAGACAGCAGGCCCTGACATCTATGTTGTAACTTAATTAATATATTTTAATATTCATATGGTTTTGTTCCTGGTGCCAGTAAATTTTTTCAAATGACTGGGAGGTTTGAATCAGAGATACTGCAGATATAACCAAATAATGGTGACAGGAAAACAACACTTGGGCAGCTGCTAGCAGTTTATACCTTCTTCACTCTACATTGCAGGGTGTTAATATAGTATGTAGCTGTATGCTTGGACTTATTAATCTTTTACGCCTCATGTAATTCAGCCTGTCAATGTCAGTTCATGTATTTCATCATTAGGGTTGCAAAAAGAAAGATTCACTATAGGAATGTGGAGGAAGAAAATAAAACAATTCAGAGAAATGGAAAGACTTGCACCTTGTATGATGTTAACAGCTGACCTAAGTGGGATGAATTCATTAAAACTGTAACCAATACAACTTCTATAACAGCCAATACACTTCACCACAACCTTACCACCATAAACTATATGGCCTCAGCTGTATTATATTCTATTTTCTTGCTCATCTGATAGCCCTTTCACTATTTTTTGAGTTGTACTGTAAACAATTCTCTTTATTGTTAGTAAGGTAAAAAATAGCAATAAGGACTCCACTCCTACAAACACTTTTACATTTGAGTAACCATAAGCATATGCACAATCCCTTTAAGTTTCTTGAACTACTTGAATGCATGAGTGCTTGCAGAATCAGGGTCTGTTTTTGAAGAGCTGTATTGGAGCAAATACATCCGAGGACAGTTTTTCTCAATGTTTACTCATTTATTTTGTTTTTATTCTTTCCTCTGATAAAACAATGCCCTGATCCTGAAAAGTCTTAATCACATGCTTAACTTTATATGTGGTGAATAGTTCCATTAAAGTCAATGAGACTATTCACAGTGCATAAATAAGCACAGCACATGTGTCAATGAGTCTTTGCAGGCCCAAGCTAACAACAGATGTCTGCATAAAGCTGCCAATGACACCTGAAATATCATTATGCCACATATTTTACATTGTAAGTATTAGAGATCATTGGAAAACAATTTCCATATCAGGGAAATTCCAAAATTTCAATTTTTCTTTTGTCCTAAATGGTTTTGATAACATTAAAACATAATATAAAATACAATATTAAAATTAATGATAGTAAAATAGAATATAACAGTAAATACAAAATATTTCAGCATTATCAGAAAAATGGAAGTCAAAATGAATTTTGAATTTTCCATCAAAAATTAAGTGAAAAAATCAATATATTCCATTAAATATTTACATTTAATAAAAAACAGCATTTTCCAACAGCAAAATTTTTCCACAAAATCATTTTATCAGTTTTAATAATTAAATTATTTACAGTCAATAAAAAGCATTAACACAAAATATTACATATTATGATAAGAAAATAATTTAAACAGTGACTAATTATATTTGTAAATGAATCCATCAATTTGCTTCATAAAGAGCTATGAAAATTAAAACAAACAAAAACCCACAAAAAAAGAATGAAGAGAAAGATGAGGATAGGGAGAAAGCAAATTCCAGATTCACAACCGATGGAGACTTGAAGCCCAGACCCTGCAAACGTTTTATCATGTGCTTAAATCTATGCAGTGTGTGCAGTTCCACTGCAGTCAACAGACTGACTCACAGACCCAAATCCTCAGCTTGTTAAAATGGCACAACTCCATTCAAGTCAATGCAGCTCCTATGATTTACCCTGGTTATGCATAAGTCTTTGCAGAGTGGAGGCCTTAGGCAGCAGTAATATGAAAGTTACATCTTCAGTGCCCTCCCCCAACTAAGGAAGATGAAGTGACAAATACAAACCAATCCATTTATTTGGAAGAGAGATTCATTTTGATCAAATAAAGGCTCGCTTCTGTAATCTTTCACTCATCTGAATAATCCATCGTCTGACAATTTTTCCCATTGATTTAGATACAGCTTTTGAAGGAGCAGGGACTACTCACATTAATGAAGGTAAGTGGGATGCAACTTGAAGTTAGAGCATGGTGAAAGCTAGAACTCAGTGGATAAGTTTTCAAATACTAAATCTGCATGGAGTACAAGAAAGGAAAATGATCCAATGGCAAAGTGACTTCTGCTCTATGTTGAACAGTATGACCATTGTTTAAAGGCCAGGAATATGACCCACACATATGCATGCACGCAATACTTAAGTTGCATAAGAGAAAAGGATTTTAATTGAATTAAGATGAAAAAGCAAAGAGTATAAAATTAATTTGATATTTCTGGGGGATGAAATGCATTTAAAATGTTTTTAATGTATTAATCTCACATTTTGCTTACTCCTGAAGCATTAGACTCACTGGTTGAAATAATTAAAAACACATTTATTATTTCCTGTCCTCTGTGGCAGGATGAGAATCATGGCTGCAAGGAATCTTTTTTAATTATCAAGATAAGAATAATGCAAACAACATTTATAAAAACCTATGTTAATGCAATATTAAATGCCAATGAAACATTCACAAGTCCGGAAATGAAAAGTTAGGGAGCTCTTTGGCACATTAACTTTGTCCATATTATACGTAATGCAGATATTAGAGTAGAAATTTAATGGATAGTTGGATGATCAAAACATATGTGGCCAAATTAATGTTAGACTGAAACCTTTTAACATTTTTCTTTTCTGATTTTGGCTCATGCAAGGAACTCTTGGTAGGTGGAATACACATTTAGAAGGAGACTCGTCAAAGTTAATGGGGATGTGCATGAGTACAGGGGTGCACCAGCATGGAACTTGTTACAGGATTGAGGCCTTTGTTTGGTTGGGTTTTTTTTACCTAATTATCATTCTTTCGTGCATTATAGCCCTGTTTCAGTAAGGGCCTTTAACTTATATAAATATTTTCCATAGATTTTGAACTTAAATTGACGATACACAAAATATTGTACCTGTCCATGAAACTGGTGCATTTTATTTCACAGAATGTCGTACTGTCCTACTCAATATATATCTTAACATTTAGAGAAAATATACATATGAACAAAACTTAATTTTAATAAATGTAAACTTTTCTTTTAAACTCAAATGTTATTTCTTTTTGGTGTCTAGGAAGTTGCAAGTTCAGTTGGTTTTGAATTATTCATAAGAAAAATATATTTCATCTTTGAAATTACACACACGGTACGTCTACAGTGCAATAAAAATCCCATAACTGGACCATGTCAGCTGACTCAGGCTCACCATGCATAGAGTGCGGAGCTATACAGCTGCAGTGTAGACATCCAGGCTTGGGCTGGAGCCTGGGCTCTGGGACCGCACAAGACCAAGCAAGGATGTCTACACTGCAGTTTCATAGCTCCATGAGCCCAAATCAGCTGACACAGGTCAGTCTTTGGAGTTTTATAGCGGAGTAGATGTTTCAACCCCCACACTCCTACACACACACACACACACACACACATACACACACAGACACAGACACAAAGTTCTCAGATTATTTAAAAATACCTCAAGGGATTTTCTTCCAAGTTTGAGAAAGAAATTGTTAGTTTGAGATAGACTATAAAAAATATAACCCCAAAAGGGGAATTTTTCACAAAGCTACAAAGAAACAAATACAGGAGGTTTATACAGAAAGTTATCTTGTAGCCTTAACCATAGTATTTAATATTATGTAGAATCATGTGGCATCTTCTTACATTTTCCCCTGAGGATCGATATACTTATTTTTTGTAGTGGAAGTATATCTACAATAGGATAGTGCTATTCCGTAAAAGCATTGCAACTCTGACTTCAGCTCCTGACAGATGACCTATAAAACACCTCATTCTTATGTAGTGCTTTTCATCAGTTGATTGCAAAGCACTTCACAAAGGAGATCACTATCATTATCGCCATTTTACAGATGGGGAAGCTGAAGCACAGAGGGGTGAAGTGACTTGTCCAAGATACGTGGCAAGCCAACAGCAGAGCTAAGCATAGAACTCAAGTCTCAATTCCCATCCAGTGCTCTGTCCTCTAGGTCAAACTGCCTCCCCATTGACTTCAGTGCTGCAGGATCAGACTATAGAAGCATAACTAATGGCCATTTACAATAGTTACAAACCTCACAGATTTGCTTGTGGCTGTCCCTGATAAATACACTTTTTTAACAAAGCCAGCAACAGTGAGACAGGTGAAAGACTCCTTTCTTCGGGACAACTGGGTGACTTTTCCACCTCTGACTGTACCAGGTAAACACCTGATTAAAGTTTCTTATAAAATAGCTTGGCTGTACCTCATGAAAGGGTTAGTGGAAGAGCCTCTCAACTCACAGATCAGGGCTATTAAAATTTCTTTGATATAATCAATTTCAATTAGCTTTGCCTTGTGTCATTGCATATGCAAGGTATGTGCACACTGACTGACGAACACATATCCAGTCCTGTTAGTGCTTCCTTGTCTTGTATAAATTGATTCTAATAATTCAATAGCTGACAAAGGAGGAAGAGAAGAGGGACTTAAAACAATTAGCAGAATACTGGCAGACAAAAGAAAAAGTGCTATACACATTATATTATTAGTTTATTTTATTCCCCAAGCAACTTCTTTGCAATTCACACCCAGTGTTTAGCATGAGGATGGAACTTGGATAGTCTATTCATTATCTGAAAGGTTATTATGGCTGGTGATCTTATTAATCAGACTCTGAGCAGGAAAGGAAGTAAGGAAAATCATCCACTGCAATTCAGAAATCTACTGCTCCAGGGGACAACCTAGGCAAATTGACTCGAACAGGAAGGTCAGCTAATCTAATTGGTAATAGTCTCATTACCTTGGAACTGCATAATAAATGCCTGAGGCAGTTGGTCTTCTTCATAACGTTTTCATTACACAGAGATCTCAATCATTTGGGAGGGTGACAAGCTTATAGTATTAATATAAATGGATGCATTTGGAACTGGCAATCAATATTTATTATTAAAGGTGTTCATGTAAAAGGCAAAGGTGTACTAGTTCAGAGTATACAGATGTCATTTATAAAAGAATGTATATATGTGTATTTAATGTGAACCACTACATTAATGCAATGTTAACATTTCAGTCAAAATAAGAACATTTATTCAAGGTCGAAGGTAGGTAAGTGGTGTTATCCCCATTTTAGCAATGGGAAAGTTGAGGTACAGAGAGGTTATGTGATTTGCCCAAAGTCACACAATTACATTTCCTAGGTCAGCTTGGCTATACTGAGTTACCATATATTTATGGCACACATTTTAAAACACAAGCAATGTGTTAAGCTATACAATTAATAGAGGAAAACAGAAAAAGGAAATGTGCAATATTGGGGAGTTAACATTGTCCTTGGAACTTTAATTTTAGCATCATTTTGTAACTGCAGTTTACTGTTGTTTCTATGTAACACATCACAGATATTAACCAAATGGGGAGATTACCTTGTCAGTGTGTGTCAATTATTTTTAACGGTGGGAGGAGGGGGAGGAGTGTGTAGATTAGTACGTCTGGTATATGAAAAGAGCTTTTTTTATACAGCCCAGTTTATGAACATGAACATGTTTATGAACATGAAGCAGCATGGAGTGACTTGACACAGTTGGTTTTATGTTGTCTGATTGTACAGCTCCTTTCATGATGCCCTCAGTGTTAGCACTGGAAAAAATCCTACTTGGGTCAAGAGCAAGAATGAATCATAGTCCCCTGAAAACATTTATTTGCGTTATAGAACTACCAGACAATTGGGCATGATTGGCTGTTTCGGCTCAAAAGAGGCACCAGAGCTGGAATAGCATGTGTGTTGCAGATCAGAACAGAGGATCATTGTCAGAGCTGCTGTATTTAGGAACACTAACACAGCACTTGCAAGCCAGGAACACCTGAGTCCTAATCACTTGCTCTGACTCAGAATCCCTTTGTGGGCTTGGTCAAGTCACAACCTTTCTTCCTGAGTTTCCCCTTCAAGATAGTGGGAATAATACTACTTGCAGGCTTACCTCAAAGGGGTGTTCTAAGGGTTAAATTACTACCACATTCAAAGGGCTTTGAATATTAAAAAGTAAGTGCTAATCATTGTTATTACAGTAAATACCAGTCTTTGGCCCAAGTGTTTAGTTCACTTTCATGAGCAGAGGGGAATATAAAATAGCGGAAGCCTGTCAGAGAGGCTGGGAGAGGTACAAAACATGGGAGCAACAGCAGCTTTTACAGGATACTTCCAGTTTCCCCACACCCTCTGACAACTGCTCCATAAAATATCCCATGAACTGGGAAGCTGCAGAGGAAAGTTACTTTATGTGGCCAGTCCTCCACCCTCTCCAAGGCTTCTGCAAGACAACCAAGTCCACATGAATGCTGTAAAATCCAATTAAGACCAAGGCCAGTCACTTGGAGACATGATAAGAGGCCTCATCTCTCCACCTACTCCTCCTGCCTCTACAGATGCCTAAGCCAGGCTCCAAGTGCAAAGGAAGAAGGAAAAGTTTGCTTTACTTCATTGCTATCTCTAGCTTGGCACTTTAACTTCCTGCTGTTGCCCTTCCCCACTGTCTCCTCTACTTATAGTAAAGAGTGCTTCGCATGGGACTCAGCCAGCCTCCCTGCCACACTCTCTTTCCTACCAGTCCAGCTCTGGATACTTTGAAAAACTAATCACAATATTACATAAGCATTCATTTTTGTAATAGTTTTGTCATCAGCCTTTTTGTCAAACAATAATCTGACCTAAGGTGCCAGGTGTCTGGTTTTCAACTGGAATGCTGAAGAGGGGCCCTGTCAGCTCCAGTCAGCACTGCTGACTGGGCCATAAAAAGTCTGGTTAGCATTGCAGTGAGGCTAAGGCAGGCTCCCTGCCTGTCATGACTCTGCGTGGGTCCTGGAAGCAGCGGCATGTCCCCTCTCTGGCTCCTATGCCTAGGGGAAATCAGGGCGCTCCACATGCTGTCCTTCCCCCAAGTGCCAGCCCTGCAGTTTCTATTGGCTGGGAACTGTGGCCAGTGGGAGCCACGGGGGTGGCACTTGTGGAGGGGGCAGCATGCAGAGCCACCTGGCCACGCCCCCATGTGGAAGCTGGAGGGGGGACATGCTGCTGCTTCTGGGAGCTACTTTAGTTAAGCGCTGGCCAAGCCCACACCCCTTGCCCCCTGCACCCTCCTCATCCTACACCCCAATCCCCTGCCCCAGCCCTGATTCCCCCACTCACTCCCATCAGTCCCAGCCCAGAACCCCTCTGGCACCACAAACCCCTGATCCCCCAGCTAGAGCCCTCACCACCCCGCACCTCCTGTACCTCAATCCTCTTGGTCCCAGTCCAAAGCACCCTCCTACACCCCAAGCCTCTCATGCCCAGCCCCACCCCAGAGTCTGCCCCCACCCAGCCAGAGCACTGACACTTCCCCGCACCCTAACCCCCTGCCCTAGCCTGGTGAAAAGTGAGTGAGTGAGTGAGAGTGGGGAAACCGAGTGACGGAAGAGAGGATGGAGTGAGCAGGGGTGGGGTTGGGACCTCAGAGGAGGGGCAGGGCAGAGACGGGGCAATGTTTTCGGTTTTGTACAAGTGGGCAATCCTAATCTGACCCATCTGATGCTCCTCCTCTCCATCTTCCAGGAGATGGGTCACTCATTTCCTTTTCATGGATCCAGGGCACAGTGCGACTCATTAATGTTGCCCTGGAAACTTTTTGTATGTTACTAAAACATTGCCTTCAAGATAAATACTGCTTTGCCCTCTGCTGCAGTATATTACAGGATAATTGAATTGGTGTGCAGCCTCTTCTTTATAGCTCTGGACACTCTTGCTCAACCCATTATGATGAGTCGTTTTTGAAATTTAAGCAGACAATGCCCCTTACCATATTGTGGGGATGCTAATGAATGATCTGATTACTGAAATGAAGATTTGTTATTAGATCAAGGAAACCAGGATTTCATAGTCATGAATTCAGACTATTTTTCAGCTTCGGTTTATTAACAGTTGCACATCAAAGGATAAGTCATGCTGTACTCCTAGCCATCTTGGTTGCAAACAACAGAACAGGGATGCCATTGTTTTTGAAAACTTGTCTTCATCTAAGCTTTTATCTTTAAATCCCAGAGAAGGGACTGTGGGGAAAAAAATCCTGGTGATGGTCTTCTTGCAGTTTTACTGAAACTATTCCTAATGAAGGGGGGCTTGGATTCATTTTCCTTTAAGTGATCCACAGTTCTGCCCCCCAAGTCCTGCACATCCCTTGAGATCTGAAGCAGTCATCGGCCATTGGCGTGACTCTACCTAGCTCTGGGGTCCTCTAACTGCATACCTCAATTTCCTGAAAGTGTTGCATTTAATTTGTACTACTAAGACTCCATTTTTCCCCAGGAGAACTCCACTGAAGTCATAATACAACCCTAAGCTGTATAACCTTTTCTGAGTCATCTCTGGGCAGGTTTGGGGATGGGTGGGGCGGACAGGTAATGATGCTGCCAAACACCTCCCAAACTAGGACCCCTCATTCTGCACCTTGTACATGGAGGGACCATGAGGTGCCCTTCTGAATGGACAAGGGAGTTCTGAGCACAACACTCTCCCTCCATGCACAGAAATAAGACCAAGGCTATTAAGATGTGTTTGTTCTTTACTGAGCACTGACAGAGTGTTTGGACTATTTGCAAACAAGATGGATGATATGACTGTATTATGTGACATTATGGCCTACTTACTGGTGGGTTAGCACAGACAGGCAGAGACCCCAGAATAATGATGCGGACATGACCTCAATAAACAGGAGTATGTGCACTTATTAATGGAAGAAGGTACTGGAGTAACAATCTAACTGCTGCTGATACTGCTCTTACTGAAGAGTTTCCCTTTCGCTCAGATGCAGAGAGCACAGACACTCTTCCTTTCAGAACTGCATCCTGAGACAGGGGTCCTATGCTCTAGGAGGAGTTACACCCTTTTGGGGCTAGAATCAGAGGGGTAGCCGTGTTACTCTGGAATTGCAGAAGTGACAAAGAGTCCTGTGGCACCTTAAAGACTAACTAAAGTTTTAGAGCATAAGCTTTCGTGGGCTAATACCCACTTCGTCGGATGCATGCAGTGGAAGTATCCAGGGGCAGGTATAAATAGGTAGGCAAGAACCAGGTGGGATATAACAAGGTTAGTCCAATGAGACTGAACCAGCTTGTTATCTCTAATCAGGGAGGGTGAGGTGTTCCTCTAGCAGCTGAACTGGAGGTGTGAATAGCGAGAGAAGAGAAGCTGCTTTTGTAGTTAGATAGCCACTCGTAATCTTTGTTCAATCCTTGATTAACTGTATCAAATTTGCAAATGAATTGCAACAAATTCATGGTCCAGACAAGTCCAGACTGCAAAGAGAGACTGCAGAGTTGCAATTCATTTGCAAATTTGATACAGTTAATCAAGGATTGAACAAAGATTACGAGTGGCTATCTAACTACAAAAGCAGCTTCTCTTCTCTCGCTATTCACACCTCCAGTTCAGCTGCTAGAGGAACACCTCACCCTCCCTGATTTGAGATAACAAGCTGGTTCAGCCTCATTGGACTAACCTTGTTATCTCCCACCTGGTTCTTGCCTACCTATTTATACCTGCCCCTGGATACTTCCACTGCATGCATCCGACGAAGTGAGTATTAGCCCACGAAAGCTTATGCTCTAAAACTTCAGTTAGTCTTTAAGGTGCCACAGGACTCTTTGTCCCTTTTGGGGCTGTCAGTATGTAAGTCAAATCACGCCCACTAAGCCAGCCAACACAGTAACTTTGTTATATTATATGTGACAGCATATCTGCTTTTAGTTTTTATCATTAGTATTTACTTTTTCTAATATGATTAGGTACAGATAACCTAATCAAAATGCAGGAGTCATTGTTCTAAGGCAGTGGTTTTCAACCTCTGCTCTGGAGACCACTGTGGGTCTAACATTTCCCAAGGGGTCAGTAACTCCATTCAAAAATTTTTAGGAGTCTGCAAAGGAAAAAGGTTGAAAACCACTGTTCTAGGGACTGTGCAAAACACTGATCCTGGTCCTGCCATCAGATTTTCCTGGTCAGTCCCTTATGTGCATTGAGGCCCCTTTAAAGTTAATAGAGCCCTGAATGGGTTCAAACATCTGACTGTGGATCAGATGACAGATTATGGCCACAGAGTCTGCATATTTTGATATGCTGTGTTGTAAATTGATCCACTTTTTTTTTAATCTTACAGCATAGCAATACCATTACCTCCTGCTAGGGTTCTCATATTGTAGTATTCTTATGTGTTATTTCATAAGCATGTTTAAATACATGTCACAAGATTTTTAGGCATAATATGACATCCTATGTTTAAAGGGTGTAGAATGCAGCTGATGATATAGAACTGAACATAAAAGATCAGCTATAAAACAGCTCTTATATGACCTTGGACAATGTTCCTCTGTTTCTTGCTGTTCAAGCAAAACAAACAAAACAGTTTTGTCTTTCAGCTTTTTTTGTTTGTTTATTTGTTTTTTGTTTAAGTGACGTCAGAAATAGCTAGGTCCCAATGCTCACACAACAGTATAGGGTACAGTTCTACCTCCCATTACACTGACGTAGCCCCACTGAAGTTAATAGGGCTGCATGTGTGTAACTAGGGTTGGAATTTATTTGACAGATAGCAAAACAAAAACAGTTTCACTTTGAATAGTCCTTGTTAGATAATTCTTCTGTTTATAGGGGACCCAGCTGAATCTATTTTCTCCCATTGCAGATGAATCACGGGGATATAGAACAAACAGTTATTGAGGAATGTTTTGATACATTTTTCTATTGTTAATATGAGTTGTTGATTTTCACCTTGATCACATGCTGCTATGCCAACTCATAAGGTAGAATGTTGTTATGTTTTTGAATCAGTTTCATGTGCCCACCGAACATTTTCCCAACTCATTCTTTAAATGCATTATTTTTCTCTCTGAACCACCCATTGAGTCATAATTTAAGTCAGGGAACAATTCACCAGGAGGTGCTACATACAGTTCCCCATAGAGAGGGCCCAACCCTCTGCTACTGTATGTTTGTATTCAAGCAGTGGTTTCTACAATAATTGCCTTTTGGCACTAAATGCACTTAACAGCTTCCCAGTATATCAGAACCAGAGATGTTTCTGCATTCAGAGTTTTGCAATAGTTTAAACAAATTAAAGAAAAGAGGGGGTGGTGAATGGAGTCATGAAATGTGTATTGGAGCACCTTAATCTATTAGAACTGTTGTGCATTTCCAGTTAATCAATTACATGGTGCTTCTTCCTTTTCCCCCACAACTGTTAATGACTGCCATATTAAATAAAGTCTTAAATAGTCTGCTAGGATGTTCACTGGTGTCTTGCAGGCAGACTGAGTGGCTGCCAGCTTCTTTGCTGTCACATTTTAAGGTCTTTCACTGTCTGAACAGCTGGAGGATAGCATATAAGCTGGCAAGCGGCCACTATCCCACTCCACATCCCAATTAAAACCACAGCCACCACCGAGATAGGGAGGCCTTGACTGCAGCTTCATTTTATTACAACCACCACCATTTTAAAAAAATTATATATTTAAGGCTTGGTAAACGGTTCAAATGTATTTTTTTCTGTTTGCACCTGTTCAAAATTATTTGCCAAGTAACTTCCATGAACAATTCTCAGTCTGTAGACTGTGCACTGTGTTAGAAATTCTAGCTATGTTTGTTAGTTTTGATTAGAAACATAGGTCCCCATTGTATATGCAGCTCTTAGAGTCAAGTCTCTGGTGCAAATATTTGCATTTCTAAGTTCACTTTTCACTAATATTCTCTGGAATTCAATTGTTTAGAATATTCATGGAAACTGGAGCATGAAAACAATCAAAACAAATTTATGTAAAGTTAAATGATAGTTGCAGAGGTGCCTTAGTTACTTTGCAGCATTTGATCTGTTCTAAAACATTTTTACTCAATGGATGTCACCTCTGACTAGATCTTTTCTAACCAGAAAATGAACATTCCATTCATACTGTTGCGTGGAAGAAGAAAGTTTTCAATATACAGATGAACCAGAATCTTTCACGAGTGTAACAAGCCTCTCCTGCTTCTAGCACCTTTTCACCAAACCAAATCTTATCTGTAGGGAAAAGATCTTTTTTAAAGTTTCCTCTTAAAGGAAAAAAAAAGATTGCTAAATACTTCCAAATAGCTACTGCTGCAGCAACATTACAAATATTATTAGTAAATCCTTACATGGTCATTTCCTATTCATCCTTAACTCATTCAACTAAAATCTTTAATGTGTTGTTCTGGCAGAGATTAAAAGATATGACAACAAATGGTCAACACATACCCCAGTTTAATGGAATACAATTGGATGACATCCAAGCACTACCAATGCCCTCTTGTAATTCATGAAGGCCCTGATTCAGTAAAGTATGTGTTTAAGGTCCCATTTAAGTCAGCATAAATAGGATTTAAACACAAGCTTCAGTGATTTGCTTAATTAGGAGCAAAATGACTAATGTTTCTCTGAACCCCTGGGCCCTGATCAGACTTTTTCTTTCCTTCCCTTCTTCTGTAACCTTTATGTTCTTCCTCTCCTCCTCCTCATGCTCCAAGAGTTGGATGCTAAACAAACCATCAAAGTTCTATTCAAGGAGAATGTAAGGGTCTGTGGTGATCTCTACCCATCAGTCTGGGAGGGAGGTTATGCCCCCTCACTACCGCGTACTTGTTAAGGCAATGCTGAAGGTGGAAAAAACAGTCTCAGGAACCCTGACTACGGTTTCCAAGCATCCAGTTTTCAACCGGAACACCCAGTTGAAAAGGGACCCTGGTGGCTCTGGCCAGCACAGCTGACCGGGCCGCTAAAAGTCCACTTGGCTGCAGCAGCTGGCTCTGCACAACTCCCAGAAGTGGCTGGCATTTCCCTCCAGCTCCTAGATGCAGATGTGGCCAGGGAGGCTCCACACACTGCCCCTGCCTGTGGCACAGGTGCTGCCCTGAGCACTGGCTCCTCAGCTCCCATTGGCCTGAGGTAAATGCTGTCCAGAGCCCGCACCCAGAACCCCCTCTTATACCCCAACCCCAAGCCCCCTCACGCACCCAAACACCCTCCTGGAGTCCACACCATTAACTCCCTCCCACACCCTCACCCTCTACCCAGCCTGTAACCCCCTTCTACACCCTAAACCCCTCATTTCTGGCTTCACCCTGAAGCCCTCAGCTGGAGCCCTCACTCCCTCCCACTCCTCAACCCCCTGCCCCAGCCCAGTGAAAATGAATGAGTGAGTGAGGGTGAGGAACAGCAAGCGAGCGACAGATGAAGGAGGAATGGAGTGAGCAGGGGCAGGGCCTCGGAGAAGGGGTGGGGCCTTGGGACAAGAGGCGGGACAAGGGTGTTTGGTTTTCTGCTGTGCGAAAGTTGGCAACATTAGCCCTGACCCTCTGTGCAGGGCAGAGCAGTAAGCAGTCTCAGACCCTCTGGGTGGGGCAAAGCAATAAGCAGCCTTTCACCTGGCCTCCTGGCTCACACAGATGGCAGATAAATGGAGGTCACTGGGTCGAAGGTGGGTAGGCAGCCACCCCAGGGGTGGGGAGACCCAGGTCCACCCTATTCCTCCAGCTCCCAGCCCAGGGACCTAACAATGGTAGATGCTTCCTCCACTGGGTCAGCAGGGATCCCTCTCAATCACACTGATCTGAATACTGGCAACACAACCAGACTATTGTCTGGTGTTCCTGGGCAACTTCCTACTACCCCTTTGGAGTATACCTCAGTCTCCGGAGATTCCTCTGTCTCTCTGGGCTACACAGCCAGCAGAAGTCCCAGGAGCTCCTGCAGGAATTGGTCAGTCAGGAGTTCCAGCACCTCCTCTGGGTCCTCAGTGTTGGCATATCTCTGTCTCAGGTGCAGAGCTCAGCATCAGGCAAGAAACATCTGCCTCCTTCTCTGGCTCTTGCACAGTTGAGCTGCAGAACCCACCTTTCACATCTCCTGTCACACCCTCTGCTTCTAGTGGGGTTGTGCCTTGCCTGGTTCTGCCTACTAGGGGGTGGAGAGTGGTTCCACCCCTTCAATCTTGGAGGGAGGCCACGCCCTCTTGCTGCAGTGTCATTCTTCATTTGATTTTATGCAATGCCCAGAAATTTTGCTGCTCTCAAATCATTTTTCAGCTTATCTTGTGTTGGCTAACTGTTTGTAAATATTGCTTTGATATTGGTTAATCTAAACTCTCTCTCTTCTACCTAATCAATTAAACTAGCACCTCATTAAAGAAATCAAAGACTAACTTTTACAGAGCACACTTTCTCTCATTTTTCTCAACAAGTAGGAGTGTCTACATTTTTACCATCCTAGTTTTATTCCCATTACCTATTAGAAGAGCACAAACATGCATTAGTGACACACAGCTCACAATGAAGTTTGGTCTAAAATATTCAGCTTGATTACTTTCTACTTGTGGCATGATCATTTATTCCACTCATGTTTCCCAAAATAATATTTGCCATTATGACTCTGGTCTAACCCAACAGTTGTCAACAGTGGCCAAATTCAGTAGATGTTTTTTTCCTATGGCCTCAGTGGAATATATAGTCCATATGTGATGTGAATGGTGTTGTAGCAGTGGAGCAGGTAGTGGGGAGAATACTGATCTTTTGTGGGGGGAATTCAAATTTTCCAATGTAGACTAGTAACACCCCTTTCCAAGCCCCTTAGGCTGGTAACACATTCAGCTGACTTTAAGGCCTGATCTATACTGGGGTGAGAGGGGGGAATCGATCTAAGTTATGCAATTTCAGCTACTTGAATAACGTAGCTGAAGTTGACGTACTTAGATCTACTCATCCTTGTGTCTTCACTGTGGTATGTCGATGGCTCACGCTCTCCAGGCCTGCGCCTCTCGCTCTAGTGAAGTAACAAAGTCGACGGGAAAGTGCTTGGCAGTCAATTTATCGTGTCTAGACTAGACATGATAAATCAACTCCCTCGGATCGGTCACTGCCCATCGATCCAGCAGGTAATGTAGACAAGCCCTGACTCAATATATAAATCTTGCAAAAAAGCAGTAGGTACTGTTTTATTCCTCCTCATTGTAATCATGTCCTTTTTTGCCTGTATCATAAGGCACTGGAATTAACAGCAAACAACAGCATTTGAACCAGTACACTAATACTTCTCATTTGAACAAATCTGACCGCTCCAGTGAGTTGTATGGGGATTAAGACTATGACGCTTCTTAACAACAGATATTTCTTATACATCAAATGCTGCTTTTTTACCCTATGGAGAGATCACATTTTGGGTATCTACTGTACTTGTCCAGGAAAAGGCTTCCCTAATGGTTTCCAGTGCAGAACTGACCTTTGTGTTGTGTTTATTGTCTTGTCTGTATGCTGTGGCATTTAATCTTGTCTGTTATGACCCCTGTATTTGTCTGTTTTATGAGACTGACACAGGAGTCTGCCTTTGGAATTTTGAAAACTATCAATGCATTCGTTCAGAAACGTGTCTTCTAGTCGATGAGACAAATGATAAAATCTTTAAATTAAATTATAATTTTCACTTATAACCCCCATTTTCACATACTGAAATTTGAGTGCACACACATACAAATACCTCTGTCTTCAAACCAGAATTTCCTTCCAAAATACTTGTCTAAAGTAATTTACCATGCCTGACACATGACAAGAAGGGAAATCTTGCTCTGGAAGGCTAATGAAAATTTCTTCAAGTATTTGAGTTAAATAAGGATAAAAGATAAATATACATTTCATGTTTTAAATCATTCTAGCCATGGTCGTACAACAGAAACAGTTGACACATGAAAGTTATTTTTTTTAATGTAAACAGGGATTGGGATCCCTTTTCTAGGTTAGAAAAATAATTGCTTGATTTAACAACAGAATTGGTCAAAACTTGTAATTTCCATTTCATAGGAAATTCTGACATTTCAAAATGTCCTTTCTTTCTGAATAGGAACAAAAGGTTGAATTTTTGTAATTAGCTGTGAAACAGTTTTAGAAATAAATGTTTCAGGTCAATCAAAATGTTTCATGTGGATAAAATCAAAATGTTCATTTGGACTGGCTTTTTATATTTTGAGGTTTTATATTGTATTTTTATATTGCATTAAAATTATACAATTATAAAATAAGATTTCTAAACAAAAATTGTTAAAAACAAGGTTGAAATGGAACATTTTGATTTATCTAAATATTTTGTTTCATTTTTTCTAAACCAAATTTCATTGAAATCAACACATTCCTAGTTAATGTTTCAAATCTGAAGACACAGCATTTTTTCAGCATCAAAATATTCTGCTAGAAAACTTTCAACTAGTTCTGTTTAATAAAGTGATGCCAAGTGTGAAAAATGGATTCAGTACATACACAGAAGACAATGGTGTTGTGTGGAACAGAACATAACACGTGTAAGGTATTCGGACAGGAGACAGGCTTTGCTAAACCTTCTGCCTCTGCAGTAGAACTATCCCTACATCTTCTCAGCCTATTTATTCTCCCTGAAAGCTGTTCATCTGACTGCATGATCGTCAGACAATACTTGCAGTTCAAAGACCTAGTTATCTTGGGCTTGCACCCTTTATAGAATAAAATAATGGAACAAATATTAGGATAAAAATAACAGAATCCATGGGACAGTGGAGCCATGAACAGCAAGAATTTATTGACCATAAAACTAGCCAGATACGATTTTGGCTAATTTGTGACACTTACTCACTTTGAATAGAACTTTACATCAAGAAGTAAGTTGTGCAGTATGTGTGTCACAATCTGGCTCTTCAAGTACGTATGGAACAAAATAAGAGTACTCTATGAAATATAGTCAAACTTTTGATACTCTCTCACAAACTCCTATCTCAAAAAATAATGCAAATTCAGCTGGACAGAAATGCTGCTATGGGGCTTGTAAGGCATCTGAAAAGACAAAGGAATAAACATGGAATCTGGAAAAGGGATTAAACTGCATCTTAATGACATTCACAGACAATACAAAATAACAAGGTGTTGTAAACACTAGTCAGAATGGAAATGAATGGAAACCTAGAGAGATTAGAAACATGGGCAGTGAATTCAAAAAGGAGTTTCAACTGGGAAAACTTCAAGTTATTACATTTAAACAAAAATAATCAGAAACACTTTAAAATGGGAGAGAAAAAGCTTGGAAGCAGTAATGGTGAGAGGGATGTAATGGTGTGTGGAGTCATCAGAATAGTCATGGTTTGACAATGTGATATTGGCTTGCACGGAAACAACGAAAATTTGGATTGCAGGTAGAAGGCATCATGTCACACATCAGGCAGGCAGGTAAGAATCCATCTCTAGGCTTTGATATTGTATTCAGTTCTGGGCAATATATAATCAGAAAGTACTAACACAGAAAAAGCAGCAAAAATACTCATGAGGCTCAAAGGACTGGCACATGAGGAAAAAAAGAGCTAAATGTGTCCAAACAATGACTGAATAAGTCTACAGTAGTAAGTAGGGACATGAATGCCAGTTCATGTAGATGTACTTGTGCTAGCTCTCAGTGAGCTAGGGCACTAGAAATAAGTGTAGCTGGAACAGCATGAGCAGTGGAAGCATTGGCTAGTTGTGCCGCATGCAACTTCATAGCACAACTAGCCCATTTCACCCTCACTGTTGCCTATGCTACTGTGGCTTCTTTATTATTTTTAGATCACTAGCTTGGTGACAGCTAGCATATGTCTACGTGAGCCAAGAATCACAACTCTAACTCCAAGTGTAGATATAGCTTAAGAGGGACATGCTAAGTCTACAAATATCTGAAAGCTGTACATGCCAAAGATAGAGACGGAGGGCTTAATGTGGTACACAGGAGTATAACTAGCAGCGATGGGTTGAAATTAAGAAAAGAAAAAGTGTAGGCTGAATACCAGAATAATCCTTCAGATAACATGTTAGAGTGGGGAACAATCATCCAGGGGAAGTGCTGATAGTTCCGTTGCTTGAGATGTTTAAAACTATACTGAAAAAATATCTGATAGAAAATGTACTGTAAGGAGAAATAGATTTAATACATCTTCCTGGTCTCAAATTTCTGTGATGAAGTAAAAACATTGGGGCCTGAAGAGCTGGAACAAAGTTACAGAGCTGATTTGGGTTCAGACCACGGCATGTTCCTTGAATCCATCTCTAGACATCTCTTTGGCATGCACCTCAGGTGCAGGTCTCAGGTGGAACTGTCATAGCCGTGATGTCCTGTCTTGTGTCCACACTCAATCCCCTGAACTCAGAGACAGAGCAAAAGAAAAAAGTCTAATCGCCGGTCCTGTTCAGCCCAACAGGCAAGTGTCCCTTCCCGCTGCTGTGTTTTTCTTGTAAACACCATACCAATATCTCAGTTACATGCATACTTTCCTTGAAGTACATGTTTATTCATGCTGAGAGTAAAATGGTGCAAACTTAGAGGCACTGAAGAGATATTGTAATACATGTACCTGTGTCTTCAGGAATCATGCATTTATGCCTTCTCTCTTCTTTTATCCTTGACTTATAAAACCCGTTTTAGTGTAATCTTAACCTGGCCCAGTTAACAACTAAAGTCAGATAGTACAAAAGCTAAGGCCCCCACAGCATTGTTATCAGAGCTGAATGGCATATCAGTGTCTTCTACTCCTTTGCATCGTGTTTACATTTATAACTCAATGTATCTGCCATAAAGTGTAGATATAAAATGCATGGGGATATGCAGAACCACCACCATCACCTTTCAATACTTTTAGTGAATTTTAACTGTGATACACTGGCAATGCATGAACATTCTATCGGCTCTGTCCAAGAGAGAGCTGACAAAACCAGGTTCTCCACCCCAAGCTATTTACAGCCCAAGACCAATTCTCCCATCATGCCTATCCTCTACTAGGTGATGAGGGGTCAATGAAGCACTTGCCCCTTGAGCACTGCAGAGCTACAGCAGCAGGGGAAGGAGAAGATTCCAAAGTGGATGGTATGGGAACAAGAGAAGATGGCCAGGCAGGCACTATGTTAAGATTGGCATCATGTGCTGGAAAAAGCATCCATTAGTTGCACCACATCGGACATCAGCTTTTCTAAGACATCCTGCCCTCACTAAAGCTAGCTACACACTTCCCCCCTTCAGGATACCTATGCGTAGCAAGAGAAGGATTTTGTGCTGGCTAGACAACATCAGAGATGCAACATATGCAATAGATGACTAGGCAATGCATGCAACCCAAAATGGAGAATATCACTCCCTACTCTCCCTGCTCAATGCACAACATATTTCTCTCTGTACTGGATTAACATTCACTTTGCATCTATTCAGAGACACACTTCCAAATCAAGTGCTTGTTTGAACTCCTTGTGGTGGTAAAAATGGACCGGTAGTGTCAAAAGAGCAGGCTGTTTTATGGAGATTACTGGTTATTTTGGTTTTCAGACAGTTCAAAAATGCTGTCAGGACAGCTAGAACGCTAATAGAGGGGATAATTCATATCTTCTGATCCCATTCAGAATGAAGTAATGCCCACATGATGGGGTGAGAATGAAACATAGGGAAAAATTCTACGAGCACTTGCAAACCAAAATAAACCCTCACATTTTGGACAAATATTTGAGTGGGTGAGGCATGCCGATCTGAAATGCTTTTTGCTGTCCATCCCTAATTTCATTTCCTATCTCATGTTGTGATCCAGGAAGCCAATGCTTCAGCATGAGTCATTTTATCACATTCCAGATCTGCAATGAAAAAAGCTATTCACTTTTATGGTGTGCTTTAGTTTTGCCAAATCTTGCAAATGTCTGTTTTTTTTGTATGTGTTGTCACTGTCAGGAGTAACAGCTGACAGAGTCAGAATATATGCCAGTTACTAATGCAGGAAAAAAATAATAGTGCCCTTTACTCACTCTATAATAAGAGCTCATTCCAGTTTAAATGTGGTTAAAATGTAATTTAATCTGAGCAGGAGATCATAACGAGTGCCTTATTCTTGACTGCTGCAGTGGGAATGGTCCGCCTATGTTAACAAGGCTATTCCATAAAAGTCCATGAATGAAATTTATTTTACGGGGTTTTGGCAGGACTTGATTGTCAGAATCTCTTGTTGGATTCAATCTCACAGGAAAATATGCTATGGGAAGGAATATTAATAATGGTACAAAATGTAAACAAAAGTAATTTCATATGAGGGAATGCCCAGAGAGCTGTACTTGTAGAATTAGAATTCCTATTGTTAGTCTCGTATATATGAAAAAACATAAATTAGAGGTTCTTGGTTTAAAAAGAAAAAGAACAAGCCCACCCAGCATTGTATTATATTTGCAGACTGTTCAAATGACTTGCCTTTACGATACTGTACTAATAGCATGCACAGTTTGTGAGATCTATACTTAAGAAGTGGATTATATATTTTAAAATGTAAGTGTATAACAGAGATAGGATTAACACATTATTCTGATCCAATTTACTTAGTAACATAGAATTGTTCCAGAATGCTTTGAATAAGGAAGCTTTTAACAGCACCACTTACCAGATCTCCCTGAATAACTTTCTGCCTCAGTTTGAGTATCATTTGAGTTTCCACACGACATAGTTGCCAACTGTTCTTGACCAAGGCTCTAGCATAGTTGTTGCTCATTCCAGTTACACAAACATGGTTGTTCTATAGCATAGTCAGGAAGATACAAATGTATCACATGTAACAGTGAGTATTTCTAAACAGAACCTGTCACTATCTATCCCTCCTTCTGTGTCACAGAGGACAATTCTACTTCTGCAAATAAGGAGAAGCCTGCTCATTGATATTGCTCAGGTTTCGATACAGCCAGCCTTGGTGCTCATTTGATTTCCTGCATTCACAGAGTTGAACTGTTTTGCTAACTACTCCTACATCATCCAACAGCGACTTTGAGAGTCTCTGTGGTCAGATGCCAACATGAGGACCCTGGGAAGGAAAGTCTGGGAAGAAGGCTCTCTACAATGATATAGTTTCTGCTAAATGGAACCAGGAGCTGGACAAGGAAATTGCAGCGAAACTCATTGAATCTGGTACCACCTGACTGAAAAATCTGTTATCTGAGGAAATAAAGCCAAGTGTCACTGAGCGCAGAACCACCACTAGAAGGCTAACTCACACACCATCTGATCATTTCAGCTAGTGAGCTGGACGTAATTCTGAATGCAAGGCCAGAGAGGAGGAGGTGGAAATTGTCCAGGTAAGAGAGGAAAGCTTTTAATAGTGAGACTGGAGAACAATTTGGCAGCTTTTGGGAGATGGTATTGAGGAAAATCTGGCAGTATTTATTGGTATCTGTGGATGACAGTGAGAATGGGGGTACAGAAGAAAATCTAACTCAAAAGAGACAATGTTGTAAGCTTACAAAATGGAGCGTAGTTGAGTTGTCATCAGTGTTGAAGAAAGGAGGGTTTGAGAAGAAAAATGATTTTAGTGCTCACCATTTTAGGTTCAATAAGGTTAGGGTTACCATATGTCCCTATATTCATGGACTTGTCTGGATTTTTGGGCTTAAAATAGCATCCAGGGGAAAACTGTAGCAATGGCAAAAAGGTCCGGGATTTCAAGCAGTAGGCAGAGCCACTCCTCCACCCCTGCTGGGCTACCTTTGTTCTGAGCTGAAGGAATGAGAGGGCGGGTGGAATTCCTGAGCCCACAGCCCTCAGACACTGCTGCAGAAAGACCAGGAGAGCATGGTAGGAGTGAGCTTGTTTAGCCTTGGGGGGAAGCGGGGCAAGGGGAGCAACAGAGGTCGTGATCCTGGGCTACCACTGGGAAGTCCCCAGCCTGGTCAGAGCCTGGGCTGCCTCAGCCATTTCAGGGGGAAGAGAGGGAGATTCCTGAACTCACATTGCGTTGCCCTGTCTGCAGCTGGCAGGACTGGAGCTAGGGGAGGAGGGGGCAGGGAAGCCAGGGGAAGGGAGTGCCAGGGAGCCAGGAGCTTTTCTTGGAGCAGCCACAGCAGGAGGGCAGGGGCCAGGTAGAAGTCCTGATCCTGGGCTGCCTCAGCTAGGGGCGGGAGATTCCTGAGCCTCACCAACCTGGAGCAGGGGAGGGAAGGATGGAAGCCCCAAGCCTGAGCTGCCCTGGCTGGGGGTGGAAGCCCTGAGCCCAGGAACATAAGAACATAAGAAGGGCCATACTGGGTCAGACCAAAGGTCCATCCAGCCCAGTATCCTGTCTACCAACAGTGGCCAATGTCAGGTGCCCCGGAGTGAGTGAACCTAACAAGTAATGATCAAGTGATTTCTCTCCTGCCATCCATCACCCCCCTCTGACAAACAGAGGCTAGGGACACCATTCCTTACCCAGCCTGGCTAATAGCCATTCATGGACTTAACCTCCATGAATTTATCCGGTTCTCTTTTAAACCCTGTTATAGTCCTACCCTTCACAGCCTCCTCAGGCAAGGAGTTCCACAGGTTGACTGTGCGCTGTGTGAAGAAGAACTTCCTTTTATTTGTTTTAAACCTGCTGCCCACTAATTTCATTGGATGGCCCCTAGTTCTTCTATTATGGGAACAAGTAAATAACTTTTCCTTATTCACTTTCTCCACACCACTCATAATTTTATATACCTCTTCATATCTCTCCTTAGTCTCCGCTTTTCCAAGCTAAAAAGTCCTAGCCTCTTTAATCTTGCCTCATATGGGACCCGTTCCAATCTCCTAATCATTTTAGTTGCTCTTCTCTGAACCTTTTCTAATGCCAGTGCATCCTTTTTGAGATGAGGAGACCACATTTGTACACAGTATTCAAGATGTGGGAGCACCATGGATTTGTATAAGGGCAATAAGATATTCTCTGTCTTATTCTCTATCCCTTTTTTAATGATTCCTAACATCCTGTTTGCTTTTTTGACTGCCGCTGCACACTGTATGGACGTCTTCAGAGAACTATCCACGATGACTCCAAGATCTTTTTCCTGAGTAATTGTAGCAAATTAGCCCCCATCATATTGTATGTATAGTTGGGGTTATTTTTTCCAATGTGCATTACTTTATATTTATCCACATTAAATATCATTTGCCATTTTGTTGCCCAATCATTTAGTTTCGTGAGATCTTTTCAAAATTCTTCACAGTCTGCTTGGGTCTTAACCATTTTGAGCAGTTTAGCATCATCTGCAAACTTTGCCACCTCACTGTTTACCCCTTCCTCCAAATCACTGATGAATAAGTTGAATACGATTGGTCCTAGGACTGACCCTTGGGGAACACCACTAGTTACCCCTCTCCATTCTGAAAATTTACCATTTATTCCTACCCTTTGTTCCCTGTCTTTTAACCAGTTCTCTATCCATGAAAGGATCTTCCCTCTTATCCCTTGGCAACTTAATTTACATAAGAGCCTTTGGTGAGGGACCTTGTCAAAGGCTTTCTGGAAATCTAAGTACACTATGTCCACTGGATCCCCTTTGTCCAAATGTTTGTTGACCCCTTCAAAGAACTCTAATAGATTAATAAGACATGATTTCCCTTTACAGAAACCATGTTGATTTTTGCTGAACAATTTATGTTCTTCTATGTGCCTGACAATTTTATTCTTTACTATTGTTTCAACTAATTTGCCAGGTATGGACATTAGACTTACCAGTCTGTAATTGCTGGGATCACCTCTAGAGCCCTTTTTAAATATTGGCGTTGCATTAGCTATCTTCCAGTCAGTGGGTACAGAAGCTGATTTAAAGGACAGGTTACAAACCCAAGTTAATAGTTCTGCAATTTCACATTTGAGTTCTTTCAAAACGCTTGGGTGAATGCCATCTAGTCCCGGTGACTTGTTACAGTTAAGTTTATTGATTAGATCCAAAACCTCCTCTAGTGACACTTCAATCTGTGACAATTCCTCAGATTTGTCACCTACAAAAGACGGCTCTGGTTTGGGAATCTCCCTAACTTCCATAGCCATGAAGACCGAAGCAAAGAATTCATTTAATTTCTCCGCAATGACTTTATCATCTTTAAGTGTTCCTTTTGTATCTCTGTCATCCATGGGCCCCACTGGTTGTTTAGCAGGCTTCCTGCTTCTGACGTATTTAAAAAACATTTTATTATTACCTTTTGAGTTTCTGGCTAGCTATTCTTCAAACTCCATTTTGGCTTTTCTTATTACATTTTTACACTTAATTTGGCAGTGTTTATGCTCCTCTCTAGCTACCTGAGTAGGATTTGACTTCCACTTCTTAAAAGATGCCTTTTCATCTCTCACTGCATCTTTTACATGGTTTTTAAGCCATGGTGGCTCTTTTTTAGTTCTTTGACTTTGTTTTTTAATTTGGGGTATATATTTCAGTTGGGCCTCTATTATGGTATCTTTGAAAAGTGTCCCTGCAGCTTGCAGGGATTTCACTTTAGTCACTTTACTTATTAATTTCTGTTTAATTAATCCCCTCATTTTTGCATAGTTCCCCTTTCTGAGATTAAAAGCCACAGTGTTGGGCTGCTGAGGTGTTGTTCCCACCACAGGAATGTTAAATGTTATTATATTATGATCACTATTTCCAAGCGGTCTTGTTATAGTTACCTCTTGGACCAGTTCTTGAGCTCCACTCAGGACTAAATCAGGAGTTGCCTCTCCCCTTGTGGGTTCCTGTACCAGCTGTTCCAAGAAGCAGTCATTTAAATTATCGAGGAATTTTGTCTCTGCATTTCATCCTGAGGTGACATGTACCCAGTCAGTATGGGGATAATTGAAATCCCTCATTATTATTGAGTTATTTATTTTGACAGCCTCTCTAATCTCCCTTAGCATTTCATCGTCTCTATCACTGTCTTGATCAGGTGGTCGATAATAGATGCCTATTGTTATATTCTTATTAAGGAATCCTTGTTTGCAGAGTATCTGCCTACAGGCAGCCAAAGTTTCAGAAAATCATTAAAGTAGGACATATTTCTTTAAGTCACACATAAGGCACAGACTTGTCCTCAGCCCCCAAAGAGCCCACTGCCATGCCCAAAGTCTTTTTTGTTTTGAGACATAATTGTATTTTTTAAATATAGGCAAATCACAAACACAATTCCTCAGCCCACCTTGAGCTACAGAACCCACAGTATTTCCCCCCTACCCCGCCCCAGTCTCTCCCAGTTCTTCCTGCTTCAGAGCCCACTGCAGGATTCTTCCATGCTCTTTCAACAGAGCACTTTCTCCCAAGAGGCCCTTTTCCCACTCTCCCCTCCCATTGTGGCGGCTGACGGCCACCACTTCCAAGCAACCAATTCCATTCCCACTCTCTTAGCCCACCAACAGTACTGACAGCCTGGCTCTTTATAGCCCAGATGCTGGCCCACCATCCTAACTGGCCAAACTGGGAGCACCTGTTCTAGCACAGGGGTGCTGGACCTGCTTCATTTAAAGGGGTCAGCTACCTGCCCTGGCTGCAGCCAGCAGGAGCAGAAGCCCCCAGGGGTTCCGTTGGCGGTGGCCTCAGCCCCTCTCCCAGCCCTGGCCGCCTCCTGCTGCACACAGGCCTAAAAAGGCAACATTGGCATGTGCAGGCTGGGGTCTGCCGCAGGCTGGGTCCCCGCTCAGCCAGGGGCAACCAGCATGTCTGGGCACCAGCTGCTGCAGCCACCCAGCTGGGGCAGGATTTAAAACACTCTCCAGTTTGTGCGCTTGGCTGGAGCACCCTCTCCACCGCCGGCGACAGCCTCTCTCCAGCTCTGGCCACAGGGGCCATGGCCAGCACTGAGCTACCTTCCCCTGGCAGTGCCCCTCCTGGGTGTAAGTAACTCCCCAGCATAGAGTGGGGCTGAGAGTGGCTTTTAAACCTGCTTAAAAGCAAATTAAAATGAGGGGGTTTCTGGTCTAACCCCCCTCTGCCTTTTCTTGCTTTAAAAAGGGAACCTGGCTGCTCTGACACTATAGGGCACCCCAGGCCTGCCTGGAGATGCTGGAGGAGGAAGCCCAAAGCTGTGGTAGAAGCTTAGGACAGGGCAGAAGTCCCGATCCCAGGCTGCCTGGGCTAGGGTGGAAGTCCCCAGCCTGGGCTGCCCCAATCCCTTGCTGGAGCTGGGAGAGGCCCTGAGCCCAGGCTGCCCCAGCTGCAGTGACTGGCAGGAGAAGTACTTCCTCAATGATCAGCCCCATCCACTGTGCAGCTGATAAGGTTGCAAGCACCTTATCCTATTACCGCCCCAATCCCCAGGTGGACTTTCCATCCCTGGGGGGGCTCCACTTCTGGATCCCCCGGGGAAGAAACTGTCAGGACTGGAGGATAAATCAAGGCCTGTGTCTGCACAGCGCTTTGCAGATGAAGCCAGCTAGCAACGAGCGAAAGGTTCTGTTTAACTTTCCTGATTTGAACTTTTGCCTCTGCAACTCCTTGCACTGAAATGAAGAACCTTCTCCCATGTAAGATGCAACTTCAGTCTGGCTGGGCATTGTCCAGAGCCCGCCCTAAACACCCACCCCTGTCAGTGAGAGAGTTGTCTTGCACAGACCATGCAGCTGGGTGAGGGAGCTGCTGGTTCACTTGGGGCTTGGTCTAGTTGGGATGTTACTGTCCGGCAAGCCAGGGTGCGACTCTGCAGGGCTAGCAAGCCGCACGATGACAATCTTATGTCTCTTTGGGCCCTGGAACTGCTCAGGCAGCCTACGTGAACAAAGGGGGGATGAAACGAAGGCAGGCAACGATGTTAAGTGTTTCTGGTCTCTCCTAGCAAACACGCTGGCTGGGACCTCTTGGGTGACTTGAATATCCCTGATCCCTGAGGTCTGGGCCGAAGTGAGTTCTGAGCTGGGCTAAACTCTGTAGCTGAGGCTAGTATCCACTGATGAGCTTCCTGGCACCCTGGATTTGAAGCAACCCCCAAAAGCAGGCCTGGCTTTGCTGGTGACACAAATGGCCATGGATAAACTATGGAGGAGGATCTGATCTCCCCACCGAGAGCAGCCATGCAAGGGAGGGACAACTCCTGTCCCACCCCAACATGTCTGGACTAACAGCTAAGAGCTCCCAGCGGCATGGAAGATTCGATTTAACAGGGAAGGCTGATTTTATGATCTCTGACATGTTTTTCACGGCTGTAAAATTGGTAGGGCCCTACTTCTAGTTTATTGTACTTCTTTATATGTAAATAATTAAACTTCACTTTTGAGGTCATATCACTTTTTCTTATTTATATATATATATACTCAATATTGACAACATGTAGTGCACAGCATAAATAACAGTATAACAACACATTAATACAATGGGAGTTGGTAGATACTGGTGCAGGGGGAGTGGAAGGGGTGGGGCTAAGGCAGAGCTAGGGCAGGGCTCCACCCCCTCCCCCGTGTCCTCTTTTTTGATTGTTGAAATATGGTAATCCTAATAAGGTGACTTCAGAGCATCCAGGAAGAGATTGCAGAGAGAGAATTGGAGATGCAAGTCTGGATGGAAGAGAAGAAAGGTCTGCATATTGTTGGGTGATAGCTGAAAACATGTTGCCTATGAAAAGAGTGTACAAGCAGAAGATAGTGATCCTGTAACAGCCCAACTCATTCCCTTTACTACTCTTGGGTAGATCTTTCATTCTGCTTTTTCACTGCCTTCAACTTTTCGAAAAGTTCCAAGTATTGCTATATTGGCGTGGATAACATAGCACAGAGCTTCATTAAGTTGCAAACAGAAAATTCACCCTGCCTGAGACACGGGTCACTGTAATTCACATCTGTGCTATACAAAGGAGAGTTCTTAGTTTTGTAATAAATATAATGGAGTCATAAGTGGGGGCTGAAAAGATTAACACTGAACATGATGGTTATACTTCACGTGACTGATTCTCCACTATCCTTCACAATGTGCAGCCGTTTGCCTCTGTTCAAAGAGAGTATAACGTGCTGCCATAGAGTTTTATACCCACTTGATACACATGTAAGTTGCTACATAAGGTGTAAGACAGTGGGGAGTCTGTCCTCCATGTTATAACTGAGTGAACTTTAGGGCCTGAAACATTAAACTGAGGAAAGACTGGGATTCCCTATGTGATGAGGTTGTATTTATAGGTCCCAATTCATCATTTAGCTACTTCAGCTTCTGAATGTGGTATAACTCCATTAAGATCAATAATGTGCTTGTACTTCTTTACCTGTAACTGCACGGTTACAACTGCACGGGCAAGCATATTACATACAGTACTTGACTAGAGAGATGCAAATTGGAACTTCCTGGACTCATGGGCATTCCACCCAGGGTGGATGCATCTCTAGCAGAAGTACAGGTGGTGTGAGCACTGCCACTTTCTCCCAAAGACGGGCAACTTTCTGGTATAGCTGGAGTTCCATGTGAGGCTCCACTTGTGCTAACTGAGAGCATCCCCCATTGAGCTGGCCTCATCCCATGTTGTGATGCTTTGGGGATTCACCCAGACTACTAAGGGGTTGGATCACCACCTGCTTTGTAACCAGGGTAGTTCTATGCTGAGCTGCTTTGGCTCAGAGTTGTGACACTAGCAGGCTGCTCACAGCACAGTGGCTTCCCCCTGGCTTCCACCAGCTTGGTTACTCCTTGCAGGATATCACTAAGAGCTCTTCTAGTTGCACAACTGACCCCAAACCATCTCCCCTGCACTGTCCACTCCATGTTCCTGGACACACACAGAAGTTATCAAGCTTGCTGCCTCCAAATACACAGAGCACACCCCAGCCTGGTAGTTTGGCTGAGGAATTTACCCTTCAGTGTAATACACAGCACTGACATGGTCTAATAATCAAACAGGAATACCTTTATTAATAATACAGATAGCTAAGTGATAAGTGAGAATAGAAGACAGATATGGTTACAATAAAACAAAACAAAACATTCTTTCTAGATACTCAGACTTTTATCATCTTTGTTTAATCAGATTTCTCACCTGTAGTCAGTTCCCAGAGACTTCTACCCTTTTGTGTGAAGGATCCAACTTTCTCAGTTGCAATAACTCTGGCTCCCTGTCTTTATCCAGTGATGGATAACAAAATGGCTCTTTTCTTCTACTTGTATCTTTCTAAGTTTCATTACCCGGAGTTCAAAACTCCAGGCAGCTTCCTGGAGGATACAGCCTCCATCCCCTGTTGAGATTGTTAAGTGGCCATCTGCCCCACCTGGCTCTCCTGTTGGCTTTGTTTATCTTACATGTAGATAACCTTTTCATTGTGTCTAGTCCCACCTTGCTTGATTTACACTGGAGACAGTCAAGCCAGCAAAACAGCATTTTTTTTTTGGTCTAGGACAGGCTGGCCTTTGACACTGCCTGCCAAACACATTTTAGGAACATATGTACAGCACATATCTGTAGTTATTTATATACTACTTGCATGTACATCACTCAGTATTAATGACTAGCATGTTACCAGTTTGCATATGACACCTTACAGGTAATGACAAGGAGTTTGAGGCAAGGAGTGTGTCAGGCCTGATGAGAATTATGGTATGACAAGCCCTCTGCCAGTTGGCATTTGAGGGGGCTGCCTGGATTACAGCCATCACTTTTGGTGTCATGCTGAGCAACTTCAGTATTCTACCAGAAAAAGGAGTCATGGGCACTTTGAACCCATGCTAACTCCTTCTAACATGATTTCTTGCTCCCAACAGCCTGTTCCTCCCTGTATATCACAGGGACAGAATCAGCGATAGGAGGTAAATTATCACGGTGCTAGTATAACTTAGAACTAAAGGCTTAACCACTCTTTTTAAATATAAAAAAACCTTTCCTCTGAGGTCTGCAGAAAACAAAACTTGATAAAACGTAAAGCTAATAAAGTGGATGTGCAAACTCCCCCAGGATTTTTGTCCTCTGTCAGAATCCAGAATGTGTGGAGGACAGATGATAAATAAAAATCTATAAATGTTTCAAGGAAAAAAAATCAGTCTATTTATTTAGCAAAGATGGAAATATTAATGCATTTTGCTGAATGGAAGCATTATCTACTATGGATGGTTAGGGCTCACGCTTGCATGACTAAGAGTGACAAATGAGATACAGCTACAAAATAATTGTTAGGTTATGAGTGTCCCTAGAACTTGAGTACATGGCTGACAATATTAAATCTATCACAATTTGTTATTAAATAATGTATAAGTGAGATGAGAGAGCAGAGGTATTTTTAAAGAAAAAAGATCAGAAGGGCTAATCTGCACTGACTGGTGGCAGCGATCCACCTCTTTTACAAGTTATAATAGCTTTAATTTCTCTAGGTGTATTACAAAGTATTGCTGAAGGTTAATTTCACTAGGTGTATTATACTAGCATTTAATTCAAATTCAGCTTCTTTTATACATCCTAAGCCTTGGATCTTTTAAATTTACACTGTATAAGTCAAGTTCCTTCATAGCCCATCATCCCATGCTGATGCAGCCAATACCCTATCTGTGGCTTTGCAGGGCAGATAGCTTATCAACATTTCCTCCCAATGGTACAGCCAAATGCAGCAGGGTGCCTAGGAATCTCTAACCAAACTCTCCACAGGTGCTGAAGGCTGGGGTCAAGCCATTGCTATGTTAGCTGAGAGTTCACTCTGGTGAAGCTGTTTACACTTTGGGATTACTGTCAATGTACTGAGGGTATATAGCTTGTTCTGGCTATGTACCTGCTTGTTAGTTTCTAACATTCAGACATTCTTTAAGAAACACTGTTGATCTGTGCTTATCTCTGAATCAGACTAACTGGCTAATCTGTTTTCAAACCAGGGAGGGTGGGAATCTGCTTGCTGGTTAGAGTATTGGTTTTCCCTCTTTCTAATCTAGATGCAAGACTCTCTGTGGGATAGTTGGGGCTGGTTTCTAAGTAATGTGATCTGTCTTATGCTCTTTCAAGTGCATGTTACTGCTGCTAGAGCTGCAAGAGCCCCAGTCCCCGGGGAATCAAATTTACAGTAAGTGCAATGGCTGCTAATGCTGCCTGTAAGTAATCAATTTGATAGGAGGACTTGATTTACAATGTTGGGTTCTGTCTGTCCTAAAGTTCTGGACATGAAAAAGGAGCCAAGCCAAGCTGAGGGAGTTTGACAATTCCAGCCTCGCTGCCATGTGCCATAATGGTCAATGATTTTTTATGGGTTCTCTGTGTAGTAGTCATGCTCACAGTGTGCCTTAAAATGATGTTACACCAACTCCACAGCACTTAGTTTGAATCACCTGGGAGAGATAATACAAGTAGTTAGCTGAGCTCAGGGAATATTTCATCCCTCCTTTGCCTATAGTAGATGCAAAGAGGATGACCTGTTTTGTTACCAACTCTAAACTCTGCTTCAGCTTCTTTTCCCCACTGCTTTGATGTGCTGGGAATTAAGAACTTGAACTTTCCATTTTATGAACTCTTAGCAAACTGACTTTTCCTTGCATGGTTCATCCACAAAGATACAGCAAATTAGAGAGATTACAAGCATTAGGGCTAAAACCTGACGAAGTGAGAACAGAAGAGACAAGGGGAAGGGCATGGTATTTTCTATTCTATCCATTACTGCATAGAATATATAATTTGTATTTTCTGTAAACTGTGCTATCCATGGTTCACTGTGTTATCTGGAATTTCTCTGCAGTTGTCTGGAATAACCTGCCATTCATATTCTTAAAAAGTTGAGTGCAGACCTAGGCACTGATGCATCGTATTCATAACCTTCAACATGGTTCTGCTTGGACTGGAGAATGAATACACTTTGCAAACACCATTAAATAAATTAAAAAAAACCCATTTGCTCTGTATTAATGCATCCTGTGCATTTCATGGCTGCATCCTTCTGAGATGTCACCAATGACCAAAGATCAGAAGAGGGGCTGTTATCCACTTCAGGATCTGTGCAAAGCTAATGTTTTGCCTGGTTCTAGAGTTGTATCTGGCTTCTGTTGCTTTTAAGATGGAACATGTTCAGACTTACTGCTCTGGGTATCTCATTTATTCTCTCATTGCTGACTAATCCACTCTGCCTTCAATCTTGCGAACTGTAGATGAGTGTCTAGGAATGAAAGTGTGTGTTTTTTCCTTTGTATTAGAGAACAACCCCAGAGCTGCTTTCTAATGACATACAGTAGGTGAGTTACATTATGCTTGCTGCATTAGAATACTTAACCAACAGCAAATTTTCCATTGATCCACCATTATACTGTTTCCTGAAATTATCTATGTGAGAAATAAAAGATGGAATGTAAGGGCAGAATGAGCTTCTCATGCAGAGGTAATGTTTGAATTCCCAGCTTTTCATTAATGGACATTATTCTCCAAAAGCTGTTTGTGGCAGATATAATTGAGCAGCAAGAGATAAGCTGGATAGGAAATCACTGTGTTGAAGCTGTACCCTGAAGAAGGAGTAGGATAGCAACAAGTTGAGGTCTTTTAGATGAGGAGGTAAATATCAAATAGTGCTATTCTAGCATGGTCTACATTTATTTTTAATGGGCACTGGCTTGTCATCAGCGTACCATCAGAGGCTGCTCCAAGTCTTAAATGCACAAATCTGAATTTCTCATGGATAATCACAGGGAAGGTATTATGGAAGTAGTGGTACTAGTTGTACAGTTCGGTAGGTTAAGGACTACTGAACTCCTATTTAAATACTGTTCTGGCTTGTCTCTCTCTTTTCATCACAAGCTACAGAACAGAGTTACGCATGTAGAAGAACATATTCGAAGGAAAATTTAGAGAGAGAGAGAAAAAAAGAGGATAATGTTTGCGGAAATGAACCTGAACAGCATCATCCTGAGGTTTCACGTATTGAAAATGCTGCTGTCAATACACATGAAACCATGAGCAAGTGAGAAGGAGGTAAAAAAGGAAACAGTCTCAAAAAGCAGTTCTGAAAACTACTACAAAACCATTGACTGGTAAATTCATTGTCTATCAGGCTTGGGTGGGCATGGAAGTTGCTAATGAAATTGATGAGTTCTCTTTATACAGAGCTGAATTACAACATGAAGTAATTTTTACCCTATTTAATGTGAAAACAGCATATTCTTTTCCTCCTGGCTCCAAAGGAGGCATCAGAGAAATAAAATAAGAAAAAAGATGAGTAAGGCTTCTTCTGCACTTAGAGTTTTACTGGCAGAGCTATGTCAATTAAGGGTATGATTTTGTTACTGGCATAGGTATGCTGCTAAGAGTCCTGGTGCAGATGCAGTTATGGCAGTATGACTGTGCTTATAGCTGTAAAGCCACTTCTATACAACACAATTGTGTCTGCTACAGAGTTCTGCTGGTATAACTATTCCAACTAACCCTTCCTAAAGTAGGCAAAGCTTAAATAGCCTCAGATCACAATAGTGGGGTCTTGATCAGTGATACAAGTAATATATCCCAGGTGAAAACCCATCAGAAATGGCTGAGTTGCATTTAGGACGCCAGGGAGCAAGTATCTTCCTTTGAACCTGATTCCTTAAGATACCAGCATACTAAGGAGAAAGCAATAAAAAAAAGAAGGTGGCAAATAAAGTACCCCCTCTTCCACCATTCAGGTATACTAGTGGTTTTCTGGAGACCACTGCCTGCATTGGTCAAAGCTGGGCAGGAGGAGCTTAAGCATTACCAACACATTATCTGGTTGCACTGCAGGAAGATAGTCCTTGGGCTGTCCCAAACCAATACGTAGACCCAGTTTTTGGAGAGAACTTTTAGATTTGTGATACACCCAGAAATAACCGCACCTCCCTTTGTCTAAAATGCACAAAAATAATGTCTCAGATTCACAGGGATGTGGCCTAACACCTGATTGTCATACAGAGAGAGAAAAAACAAATCCGAAAGCACAACTTGAAACAAACGTTTTGCCTATAAATATGCACCAAATGCATCCTTTGAACATGTTAGTTTTGGTAGTGTCTCTGCCGTTTTCTATAGTAGCAGGTTGTCATCCATTCTTCCTGAGGGATGGAAAGTAGAACTGGCCAAAAAATTTCGGACTCCTTTATTTGCCAAAAAATGCAGTTTTGGGTCAACCTGAAACTATTCACTAATTTGACCTGATTAGTTTTATCTGGATAAATGTTCAGGGCCAGCTTTGGAGGTGTGGGGATGGGAGGGTAGAGAATTGTCCTTTTATAACCTATAACCCAGCAGTTAGAGCACTTGCCTGGAGTGTGGCAGACATAAATTTCAGACCTCTTCTCACCCCCTGGATTGGGGATCATGTGTGGTCAGGCCTAATGAGTGGAACCAAAGTTAGATCTCATAGGTATAGCTGGAGTTAGTGACCAGAGCTGGACTTGAAAACCAAAGCTGAGGATCAGAGATAAAGTCACAAGCTAGAAACCAAAGCAAGGCAAAGAAGTAGGATCTGTCGTAATAGCCAGGTGGGGATCCTCCAAATTTCATGGACAACTCCCTAGTGTCCACTCTAGGTTTAAGGCATGCACCTGGACCAATCAGGTGCTCTCCAAGCACTACCAATCATGGGGCAGCATATACAGTGTTCTTGGTTTAAACAACAGTCCTCAATTGCTTCTCTGCCAGAAGGCAATTAGGCACAGTAATCACTCAGAGACTAGCAGGCCCAGGTTGTAGCCCTAGGTATCCTCCCACAGGGACTTGAACTCAGATTTCCAACAGCCTTAGTGAGCTCCCTCACCATCAAGCCATTCTAGGGCAGGTCTTCCTTAGTTTCTCCTGTTGAAGCTGTTCCGCTGTGTATAAATACCTATTTATTGGACCAGAATTCCCCCAGGAGTAATAATGGGCCAAAAAGAGAATGACTGTATAAGACACTCACCTGGGAAGGAGTGAATCAGGTAGATTCAACTCTTGTTCCACATCTCTTCTCTCCCAGGTGAGTACCTGAAGCATCAGACTATTGAGTCATTCTGTTTCTCTGCCTCAGTGAACATTTAAGTGTTTATACAAAGTGGAACAGCTTCAACAGGGGAGCCTGAGAGTTACTTACCCCAGAATAGTTTGGTAGTTGGGGCATTCACTTAAAGGAGAGGGAAGAAAAAGACTGCAGTGCAGGTCTCTGCTCCAGAGGGGAGATTTAAACCTGCATCTCTAATATCCCAGACAAAAACCCTAATCATTGGGCTGTAGGTCAGAAGGGGTGGTTGAATAACTTCTCTCTCACATATTTTTCAGTTTGCTGAGCAGTTATCCAACTCTACTTGAAAAATGATTTATTTAAAAAAAAAGAGGAAAGGCAGGAGGAAGTTTAAACAACTAAAATTAGAATCTTTTTTTAATGACTAAGGTTTTATCCCATCTAAACAGTGAAACTTGATGCCATGAGCTGGAATCCTACTGCGCAGAGATTATAAATCAATAATTGCAAAACAATTAGATTTATCAGTGAAAAGCACTATGAAGTCAGATTCCTGAGACTGTTGAAAGTACTGTACCTACAGGAATAATAAAGTTATGAGGTGATTTTGTACAGATGGTTTTAATTCCCACAATGACTTAATATAAATCTTGTTATAATCAACTCAGATTGTTTCAGGGACTAAGACAAAACTCCTGTTTCACCTAAAAGCTATTGTTTGTTTTTGATGTGTGAGTTTTGATGTGGCAACCACTGAATCCCTTGGTCAGTGGTAATGGCCCATCACTGAAACCAGAACAGTAAGCAGCCCATTTCAGCACTCTTGAAAAGTCCGATATATATTATAGAAAGGTAGAAAAATTAAGAAGTGATTCTCTGCCCCTTCTTTCTTTGTGTGATGCATGTTTACAGCTTTGGGGTCATCTTTTTATCTGACCCAGTGTCTCTCGGCAGTTTTCTATTTCTAGAACAGCCAACAACAATTATAGTCTGTATTAAAGGCAACATTTCACTTTAATTACATGTTTACAACTTCTATTAAAGTCAGCAGAAGTCCCACATGTACATCCAAAGCAGTTAAAATGTATTCTTAATTTAGAGGATTACATCAATCAAGTACTAGGCATAGATCTCCAGGAGTATGCCCATATGTGTTTAAATTCATCTGGTTGCTCATTTGGATATCTCTCACTCAGATTCATATACCGATCAATAACATATCCAACAGCTTCCCATTCTGAAGGCTCGTTTTCTCAGCTAATAAGTTATTCCTTACCAGCAAGAGTTTTTTGTTGTGATTTTGCTTATACCCATTAGGATACTTTGTTCTCCGGATTAACCAGTAAACAGAGAATGAACTTTTTCACTCCTTCCACCTGGTAAGATTATCATCACTTCCCCATTCTTCGTAAAAGCCATAGAAGATACATAGGATTTGTAGTTTGCCCTGAAGATCAGTAGGAACATGAAGAGAAACAAGTAACCAATTCAAGGAGATAATAGGGGGACTGAGGAATGCAACCATCCCATTTGGTGGTCGTTAGGCATAAATGTGATGCCTTTTCAGGCCAATAGAAAAAATAGAATGCGTGCAATGTGACCCTAAACACACCTGTAGTTACACCTTACACCCTAATAATCTTTTTACAAAATTAGCCTTGTGATGTATCATTTTAAAATTAATAACATGCTGGCCAATATCATAGTAAAATGTCTGTGGAAATATATATCAAGTTATGCATTCTCTGTATGAAGTAATTAGCACATGTTCAGGACCAGACAGCCTTACCTAGATAAAAGAGTTAAACAGACCTATCCTAAACAAAGGAGTGTGTGTTTGCCTCAACTTACATAAGCAGTAAACAGGGCCATCAAACTAACAAGGGGAGGAGATTGTAGGAAACAGAACAATTTTCTTTTTATAAAACAATAAGAAAAGAAACAGCATGAAACATTCATTCTTCAGACTCCATTTTGCCTTCCTCACAGTTTAAATAAACTTTACAAGGTTTATCCTTCAGAACAATCTATTTCAAAGGCTCAATGACTATAAAAGAAAGGGGCAGAGACCCCTAAATTCTCTTTCACATAAGATGACAAAGGAACCAGCAATTTGGGCTCATGGAGGAAATTATGATCAAAGAGAAGGAATCAGTCATTTTACTGGAAATCGGTGGGTGAATTAAGCCATCTTGAACAAAGCCTGTACCTTGCTAGATTAAGGCTACTGTGGTAGGTCAACCTACGTTACGCAATTCCAGCTACATTATTCACGGTGCTGGAGTCGATGTACCTTAGGTCAAGTTACCACTGAGGGCCAATAGGAGAAACTCTCCCATTGACTTACCTTACTCTTCTAGTCAGGAGTAGAGTACAGGGGTTGATCGGAGAATGATCTGTTGTTAAATGTGGTGGGTCTTCACTAGACCTGCTAAATCGACTGCCAGTGGACAGATCTCAGAGTGTGAATCCCAGCTATAGCATAGATGTAGCCTAAGTTTTAGATTTTTAGATGCATGTTTTCACTTTTATTTGCTTGAAACCTTTTATAATTTCATCTTATAGTTGAACTCACTTAAAATCCTATCTTTTGTTAATAAACTTGTTTTACTTTTTAGTCAAACACAGCACTTTTGGTTTAGATTAAAGTGTTGGTTAACTCCACTTAAAGTGATAAGCTATCAAGTTTTGTCTCTTTAGAGGAACAAAGAGACCTTATTATTCCTCTGAATGTTGCAGGAAAGGAGTGAACATTGCAGAGCACACATGTTTGGGAAAGTTTAGGGCTGAGGTCGTGTTGGCGTGGGGGAGGAGGGTCACCTGATAACATCAACCAAGTTTGGTAAACACAAGAGTATCTGATAACTGCTGGCAGGCTGTTTTAATTCAACCATTTTGAATCGGAGTGGTACAGCATACAGAACACAGAGTAAATGTTGATTGCATGTGACTCCCTACCTGGGACACACCAATAGCAAAAACATTTTTGGGCACTTATATTATAACCCTAAGTAGTGACACAACCTCTCACTGGTCTGAATTGCACCCCAGAATATGACAACCACCAATGCCCCACTTCCCCTCTTCCCCCCTCCCTCCAGCCGTCTCTGTCACTGCACAAAACCTGGCTCCACTACTGCTCCCTCCTAAAATGCCCTTCAAATTCATTCTTCAGTAAACCAAGGGACTGCTTGCTAAAGCATCTCAGCTGAGATAGTCAATGGTGGAGCTGCCATCCAATCTTTATGAGTTCACAAGATGTCTCAATTGGATTTTTAGTGACTGAGGATATTTCTGACGCTTTCCAAGACCACCATCAAGGCTTAAGATTTCCTCCCTCCCCCCAACTTAATAAAGTTTCACATTACATGCTGAATTGTGAGCCACGTATCTCTTACCTCCAACTTTTCATGTTAGTCACACATGATCCTGGAACACTGATTTACTGCAGATGTAGTTTAAATGTCAGAAATCTGTTCTCAGTGGTAGCAGGTGACAGAACAAGGAGCAATGGCCTTAAGTTGCAGTGGGGGAGGTTTAGGTTGGATATTAGGAAAAACTTTTTCACTAGGAGGGTGGTGAAGCACTGGAATGGGTTACCTAAGGAGGTGGTGGAATCTCCTTCCTTAGAGTTTTTTTAGGGTCAGGCTTGACAAAGCCATTGCTGGGATGATTTAGTTGGGGATTGGTCCTGCTTTGAGCAGGGGGTTGGACTGCATGACCTCCTGAGATCCCTTCCAACCCTGATATTCTATGAAACACTGTTAGGCCCATTATACAAAGGCTGTGAATGACACACAGGCAAAATTGAATTAATTGGATTGAATTGCATATTGTTAAAAATAATATATATTCAATGCATTTACCACTTCCCCTTCATAGCCATGATAAATATCCTGTCTGTGTCGTCTGGGGCAGTTTTGAAAGTTAGATGTTTCATCTGTACAGCGATAGCCATTTAAACAAAATCAATGCAAATACAACAAAATCAGGGGTGCATGAGCTAAAGGAAAGCATGTAAATAAGACACGGAGATGAGTGCAACAGGTGGGTAAACATATTTCATTTTTCTTCTCCAAAAAAAATCCCAGCTCTGGATTCAGTGCACAGTGGATTAATAATCCTGATAAAGATAACTTTTAGGAATATTTTCCTGAGACCTAACCCCATCCCATTGAGTTTAATGTTAAAGGAATTTAGATATTGGCAATTGTCATGCTGTTTACTAACAACTTATGAGGAGAGATATTCCACTTTTAATGAATTTGCTGGCTGTGAGTCCAAGGCAGGACGTGAACCTATATGTTTGCCTCCAGTGCACACTGAAGACTGTGCTGCACAGCTATGCATTTCTGCTGGGTGTCCTGGCTTCAAAACAGGGGACAAAATTCAGGTTTTGGAGGCCTGGTGTTAAGCAAGTGCGAGTAGTTAAGTATGTAGTTTCAAAATCGGTTGTGTTGCATCTTGAAGAATAACAATGACATCTGGAAGGAGTATGAGATCAGCACAAACAGAGGGTACAAGTGTCAACATCATAGCAAGGAGGCAGATTTTGGTGAAGCCCTGGGATTCTGGTTTCAGCATAAGCTTGGCCAAAGTACTCATCTCTTTAGATTGATTCTAAAACAGAAAGGGACTCAGCTGACAGCAGAACAGGAGAAAGAGTCCTACAATTCAGATGTTGGCTCAGTCACTGGTTCAGTGTAAGGAACACAGTGAGAAACAAGATGCTGATTTCCTGGCAGCTGCTGAAATGAAATGTGGACACCCTACTCAGCATTCTGGCTGAATTCCAGCCACATGACATCTTCAGTCCTCATAAGATTGCTCTCTGCGACTGGGACTTTCAAGACAGAACCCTTGGTATACTGAGCAAAGTGTTTATGGGGGATTGGGGAAAGCTATGGAGTGCATTACATTGTGTTGTGCAAACAGGGATGGGGTGAAGAAATGGTGTTTTATGGAAAGGAAAATATCCTTCTGTTTCCCTAAAGCTGACTCAAAACTGCCTGTGATCTACAGGAACTCTGCTAATACCTGGATGAATTGTTCAGCATTCGAAGAGTGGCAGAAGAACTGGAACAGAGAGCTGCACCTATAAGACAATTGTCTAGATCATTCATGCAATGTAGAGTTGTTGCACATTATGTTGAAATTTTTTGCTTCCCAGCATATCCTCAGTCACTGGACATGGATGTCATTAGAAAATTCAAAGACCATTACTGTACTCATCTGAATGTGTGAATTGTTACCTCACTTGATGCAGACTGCAGCTTTGAGCAGTGGAAGTTGAAAAAAAAAAATTAATTCCAACTCCTTGATATACTTCATCTTGCTAAGGAGTCCTAGTCCACCATTCATCCCAAACAGTTTACAAGTGCTTCAGAAAGAGAGGGTTTGGACTTCCCACAGACAACCTTGGGCTAGCAGATACTGATGTTCTGATTAATGTTGCAGTTCCTGATAATTTGACAGCAGAGGAATTCGAGGCCATTGTCAATTTTGACAGTCATGTGGAGATGGCATGTGAACATCTAATGTGGAATGGCCACAGCTGCTAAGCATCCACAGGTTGAAGAGGATAGTGCATCACAAGAGGAATTTGAAGAGTCTTCATTTCAAGAACAGTTACATGCTGTGGACGTTTTCCATAGGATATGCCAGTAGCGAAGCTTTGAAATTGGAGATGAAGCTGCACACAAAACTGAGAGGGATTTACAGCTGGAGGTGGCATGTAGTAAAAAACAGACAACAGTGGACAAATTATGTGCTGTTTTACTGAGTGTGACACACCTGGACCTCTGATTGTAGGTATACTTCTGTATTGCATACCAACATTCCTTTTTCTGTTTTGCTTTGCTTTGTTATCATTTTATTTCAGCAACTGCACAGAGTCAATTTACTATTTTAAAGGAAACTATTATTGTGTGTGTAGATTTTTACCTTTTATTTAATGTGTTTCAATGCCACACTTCTGTAACTAAAGCATATCTTTGTTCCATACTATACCTACACTTGAAAATGATGTCTTTTGCTTATTGTCAACCTTTGCATAATGGCATTTTTTTCTGGGAATGAAAAAGTTGCTAATAACTGGCATTAATTTTGCTTTATTAGAAAAAAGGTAGGAAGAAGTTATACATGTGGTTATTCTCTGTGTGAATACTCATATTTATATGCACATATGGGAAGTTGTTTGCTAACAAGTGTATTTTACATTTGTTATTCTCCTGCCTGAAAAGCTTCTGTCATCCATTCAGGAAGAAGAAACCATGCCATGTAACTTAAGGGACAATGACATACTATGAATAAACTAGTAGCTTACCCTTGTAAACAGTAGTCCCAATGTTATTTGTATAAACAATTTTGAAAAGTTACAAATAGCCAATGTATTAGTAAAAAATCAAAGATGTTTGTTAACTATGCTTTAATCAAAAAGGCTAAATTCAATTTTTTCACAATGAATAATTCAACTACTACAAGACTACCTTCTCCTTCACACACAATTTGTATTTAATTGACCGTGAGTGGCCTGTGTTTATTCTCTGCCTCAGTACTGAGATATTTAATCCTTTACATTCCACAAAATAAATTGCAATTTTTCAGCAATTTTCAGACATTGCTTAACATGTTTAATTAGGGGATTAAATTATATATTTTTTGTTATATAGCTGGCTACCTCAGAGTGTCTCATATCCAGGGCAGCAAAAACAGGCTTTGCTGAAGAAGTTTTAGCAGACAATGACGCAAACTTGTTGATATATGTTTGGTTACTCACACAGTAAGAAGTGGATGTTTCAAAATAGAATGTTCAAGGTTTATTTATGACCTTGAAAGAAATATGATTTCCTTATGCATAGGAAAAGTTCCTAATGCTGTATAGTATTTGGCTGAACTCTAATCAGAGATCAATCTGGGCCCTTCTATGCCCAGACTTTATGATAATATGTGAACTATACATAGGACAGACATATAAAATAAACAATTTATTCAGAAAGCTAGGGTGTGGAGACCATCCAGTGTGAAAGGTGACTACTGGTAGAATCTTTCAAGACACAGGTAGGAAAGCTATAGGAGGAGATGATTTGGCTGTAGAGTATCTGTGCACAGGAGGAATTCATTGAAAATAGCATATGGAGACCTCCAAGGTTGAGGAAGCAATCAACTTGGAAAGAACTGCAGTAGTACCACTATGGGAGGAGGAAAAAGTTCCTTCATAGGGAGGAAGCTGGCTGCTGGCTACTTCTGGCAGCATGCAGTTCTTCACCCCTGCTCCCAAACCACAGTACATAGAGATAAAAAACCTTTATGCTGCCTTAGCAATGAGGGATGAGGAATCTCCCCCAAAGGTAGAGGAGGAGAAGTCATGTACCCGAAGGCTGGTAGGATCACAGCACCACTGAGTGTTGTAGTGGTGGCTGGTGACTTCCTGCTAAGGCAGCGGTGGTCAACCTGCAGCCCACGGGCTGTGCACAGCCTGTAAAAGTAACCCTCTGGCAGGCTGCGAGACAGTTTATTTACATTGACCATCCACAGGTCTGGCTGCCCGCAGCTCCCAGTGGCTGTGGTTGGCCTGCTGGGAGATACAGAAAGCTTGGACTTGGTGGTGATGGGGGATTTCATCTACCAAGACATTTACTGGGAAAATAATGTGGAGGGTGCAGGGTATCAAACAAATACACTGGGCACAACTTTTTATTTCAGAAGGTGGAGAAAGCAATAGAGGAGAGGATGTTCTAGGTTTATTTTTGACAAATAGGGAAGAACTGGTTGAGAATTTGAAGGAGAAAGTCAGCTTGGGTGAAAGTGATCATAAAATCATAAGAGTTCATGATTCTAAGGAATGGTGGGAGGGAAAACAGAATAAAGACTTTAGCAAACTCAGAGAATTGGTAGGTAAAATCCCATGGGAAGCAAGTCGAATGGGGAAAAAGAGTTCAAAAAATTTGGCAGTTTTTAAAGAGAGACATTATTAAGGGCACAGGAGCAAACTGTACAAAAGACAGGAAGCATAGTTTAACCAGGAGATCTTCAATGACCTGAAACAAACAAACAAATAAAAATAAAAAAAGACATACAAAAAGTGGATACTAGGTCAAATGATAAAGTTTAAATATAAAAAACAACACAAGCATGTAGGGAGAAAATTAGAAAGGCAAAATTGCAAAATTAGATTTTAAACTAGCTAGGGACATAAAGGATAACAAGAAAACATTTTAGATAAATTAGAAGCAAGAGGAAAACCAAGAACAGGGGAGTTCCATTGCTCAGTGAGGAGAGAAAGATAGTAACAAAAAAAGATAGCAATGGCTGAGTTTTAATGCTTTGTTTCAGTTCTCATCAAGAAATTTAGCAGTGATCGCATGACTAACATAGTGAATATCAGTCTATATGGGGTAAGAACTGAGGCTAAAATAGAAACGAACAAGTTAAGAATTACTTAGACAAGTTAGATGTCTTCATGTCAAATTGGTCTCATGAAATACATACTACAATACTTAAAGAACTGCCTGAAGAGACCTCTGAGCCATTAGTGATTATCTTTGAGAACTCACGGAGGACAGCAGAGATGCTAGAGAACAGGAAAAAGGCAAATATAGTATCTATCTATAAAAAGGGGAATAAGAACAACTCAGGGAATTATAGACCAGCCAGCTTAACTCTGGAACCAAGAAAGATAATGGAGAAAATTATCAATCAATTTGTAAGCACCTGTAAGATAATAAGGTGAAACGTAACAGTCAGCATGGATTTTTCGTGAACAAATCATGTCAAACCAACCTAATATCCTTCTTTGACCAGGATAACAAGACTTCTGGATGTGGGAATGTAGTAGATATTATATATCTTGACTTTGGTAAGGCTTTTGATAATGTTTCATGACTGCTTCGTAAGCAAACTAGGGAAATATAACCTAGATGGACCAACTATAAAATGGGTGCATAACTGCTTGGGATCTGTACTCAGCTAGTAATTATCATGTGTTCACTGTCAAGCTGGGGCCATGCAGGGATCTGTCCTGGGTCTGTTTCTATTAAATATCTTCATAAAAAGTTTTTATAATGGCACAGAGAGTGTACTTGAAAAGTTTAGAGATTAACAAATTTATTTCAGCATAAGCTTTCATAGGCTGCAGCCCACTTTATCAGATGCATAGAATGGAACACATAGTAGGAAGCTTTTATATATATATATATATATATATATATATATATACACACACACACACGTACAGAGAACATGAGAAGGTGGAAGTTGCCATACCAACTCTAAGAGGCCATTTAATGAAAATGAGTTATTATCAGCAGGAGAAAAAAATCTTTTGTAGTTATAATCAAGATGGCCTATATCAGAGAGTTGACAAGAAGGTGTGAGGATACTTAACAAGGGGAAATAGATTCAATTTGTGTAATGACCCAGCCACTCCCAATCTCTATTCAAGCCTAATTAATGGTCTCCAATTTGCAAATTAATTCTAGTTGAGCAGCTTCTCATTAGAGTCTGTTTTTGAAGTTTTTCTGTTGTAAAATTGCCACCTTTAAATCTGTTATTGAGTGACCAGAGAGTTGAAATGTTTTCCTACTGGTTTTTGAATGTTATTCGGGATGTCAGATTTGTGTCCATTTATTCTTTTGCGTAGAGACTGACCAAACCAGACAATGCTGATGACACTGCATCTCAGATGGACTGATCATATTCTACAAATGGTTGAGATACATGTGGCAGCAACTGATCAGTAGTCAACTGATTGATGAAAAACACACATCAAAGGCAAAGAAATTTAGGATGTATTTGCAGCTAGGTAATATTGACCAAGACCACTGGGAAACTCAACTTGTCAAACAAACTAATTGGTTTTAGCAGTAGATGATAGATTGAAAATGTATGAAAATAACCACCACAGTGCATGGAAAACAAAATGCCAACTATATTTACCATAGTAGTCACATCTAGTGTATCAGCCTAATACCTGTGCAACCTCTGTTGGAAAGAGTCATAAACTGGACCCTACAGGCAAGAATGGAATCTAAACTATATGCAGTCTGCATGTCTGATCCTGAAGAAATTTACGTTTCTAACATAACTTTTGGTGAAAGCTTCCAAAATGGTTTGTATTGAAGTTTGATTTGCTGCCACTACTTGTTCTTGTCACATATAGCAGTGGTTCTCAACCTGTGGTCCCCACAGGGGACCTCCGACCATGTTTATGGGGTCTGCAAAAGTGAAACTGAAAACTGACTGAACTGAATTCAACTATATATACAGACAATGGATTTCCAAAAGGGTCCTGACCTCCATTCTAAATGTTTTAGGGGTCTGCAAATGAAAAAGGGTTGAGAACCACTGCCACACAGAAGACCACAGATTTCTATGAATCATAAAAACATGTTCAAAAATGCTCTAACAAGCAAAAAATTCTGCTGATTTTCTAATACCCTGGTAACTTTTGCTGTTAACATATGCAGGACTTTACCCTATTAATAACCCAGCTAGTTAGAATTTTTATGTGCCACAAGTATAGGCTTTCACCAGTCCATCTCATTCTGAAGGTGATAGTTATATTCTGTACTAAGCACTCTGAGGAGGATTCATGCTTAGCCCATGATAGAACATATTGAAATGGTCTCTCATTTAGCGGTAATGAAGGAATGAATAAGCACAGCTAGATTTGCATGTGAAAGGAAAGGTTGTAACTTCAGGCCCAGATTCTAAGGAATGCCACAGATATCACGGTGAAGCTAAGTTTGCTTACAAATGGCAGTTGTCAAGTTTTTATATAACAACTGCTGTATAATTCATATGTTGCTATATGTACTAATTAATTCTCACAACACCTATTAATTCTTATGCATTCGCTCCATTATAAATGTAGTAAAGTCATAATGGAGTTACCTGGCCTACCAAGAATATTGTGGAATGAAGCCATGCTCCATCCTTCCATTACTTACTGTATTGTAAGTGGTATTTCCCCTCTCCCAGCTCTTTTGGTGACAGAGATGAATAAAGCAGCAAGTTCATAGCCTGTAGTCCCATGAGCAGACAGGTGCTGGTGGTTTCTTTTCTTTTTTTATTGTACAGAGTGGTTCCTTTACAAAAAGAAAGAATGGAAAATTTAAATAATGAGGGATGAACTGAGATTTTCTAAGGAAAAAAATTGTAGTTCTGTGCCAGTCACACAAGGGACTACAAGAAAGGAATTTTAATTCTTCGTGTGCAAATCCCTAGACTGCTTCCTGAATATCATTTCCAGATTGGATAGATATTAAAACTATTCTTACCCAGTTTCCAGCACAATAAATAGCTTTATGCACCTCCAATACTTTTGACTAATTTAATTTGTGAGCCCTGTTGTTCCATCAACGTTCCATGACTTTTGACAACACAGGAAAAAGACTCCTTACAGCATGGTCTAATGTAATAAACCTAGAGGAATCACAGAGCTCGAGAAGTCCAGGTATTCATTTATTTAGGAGAGCTCTGGGAGACCCAGTCTGCATATGGTTAATATTTCTTTGACTCTGTATTCCACTGTGAATGAAACTTTCCAAATGGCTGGCAGAACACTGAGATATTCACTCAACTGTCATATCCAGTGATGTTTATGAATAAAAATGCTGTTTCTTATTGGGAAATCTCAAAGTCAATTTTCATGTTTCTGCAGAGAATTCAATTCAATAAATTTTAACTAAATGAAACAGTTTCCCCATAACTGTTGCATAAGCAATAGCAACTCAAGGTTGCAGAACATATTTTTCTTTATTACTATTATATTTTTTGTATATTATCCTTGACAGTATACTCAGATTGCTGTTGCTATGTATCTGTGTTGGTTTACCCCCACAGATAAAATCAAATGAATTATGTACATTAACACATAGCTAACACCAATAAGATAGACTAGATATTTATGTTCTATTATTTTTTCCTGACCCTTTGAAAAACAAGAAAAAACAAACAACCCCTCCTCCCCCACACACACCTATTGTCAGGCACTTCTGAGTAATTGTAATTTGGAATTTGTTGTATTGCTTTGAGCTTATAAAGCAACAGCATCCTAAATGATGACTGCGTGCAAGGTCATATATCTGGTGAGAAAGATTGCTTTTAAGGTGGATATACAATTCACAGATTGCAATTTGTACAGCAGCTACTGAATGTATCACCAACAGACAAAAAAGAAAGTACGGGGAGGAAGGAAAGAGATAGTCAAGCCATCACTGCTGAATTTAGTTCTTTGCGGTGCTATACCAGGACTAATGGCTGCAGTTGTGACACTTGAATTATTAGCTGTGGTTGCTGATATCAGACCTACAGTTCTCTTAAAGAAATGAAAGCAGTAGTGATATCCTCAGCTTGAGGAAGATGCTTACTGGCCCATGGACTGTGTTGTTTTCAGTACTACCACAAGGTTCAGCTGTTGTACTGCACTCTATAAGGTCTCAGATTTGGCAAATATAAAAAGCATGCTGTTACAACAATGTGAATGTTCTGGAATATTTTATTATCTATTTTTATGAACAATATGCTCCTCAGCCGACTTTTCATTGTTGTCCATTGGATGCAGATGGCTTAAATACTTCTGTTCTAACAGAGCAGAAAGCCTGAGGAGTTTGGGTCACAGAGTCTGGGGTGGTAGGAATGCACCATCAAGAGTTGGCTGCAATCCACACATGTCAATGGAGAATCCAGAAAAGACAATGGTATCCCCAATGATCAAACATTAACATTTACAACAGGAAGCTTCAGGAGCAACATGGTAGTGTCTAGAGGACAGAGACAAAAGGTGTCAGGAATCTGCATTAAGAACTAGGGACACACGGGGAACTTTCATGGGACTGAGAAATAAAATGAAACAGAAAGAGGAGCTGGAGCTCAGAGAAGGAGGGCATGGTGAAGCCCTGGTTCCCATCAACATGAACTGAGTCCTAAGCATGTCTTTTTCATGCTAACTCAAAGACATTCAGATGTTGTGATCCAGGTGACTAACAAATTATTACCTTGTATCAAAAGGCTGCTTGGCATTGCTGAAGAGTATTGTGCCCTGAAGACATGAGTCTGGCTTGGCTGGACTTGCTGCCAGGAACCGGAGAGAGAGATGAGGATTGCTGGAGACTGACAGCCCAGTTTTAGAGTCATGAAGGCCAGAGGCCTGTCCCTGAAGGACAATGTGGATATTGTGGTCCACCACACTACTGGGGTATTCCAAGGAGACCTGTTAAAGGCAGGGTATAGACCGGACCTTGGGGATCTGTACCAATAAAGCAGTTTTTATTCTAACTCTTGCCACTAACAAATAGAGCAGTTGTTATTCTAATACTCTTGACCTTCTCTACATGTTATGAAGAAATGTAAGAGCCTCCCTCTCATGATGTAATGATCTCATTTGAATTTGCTTGTAATTCAAGCAAAGAGTTTTCCTCTTTTGAAGACTAAGAAACAGGGCAGCTGTAAGAATAGAAGTCAACTGCCAGAGTACCTTACCAGGCTGAATTTGTCTTGTGTCAAACAGTGCAGATTGAATCAAGTAACTGGAAAATCTTCAGGAACTTTCAAACAAGGCAACACTCTTTGCCACTATTAGTCTTCACTATCTACATTCTGAACCCATTCACTGAGAGAATGCAGTTTGGCACTTCAAATATCTCTGGCCAAAGGACAATGATGTGGAAAATTTCAGTTTAATTGGACATTTCTCTTAGGCCTGGTCTACACCAGCAGGGAGGTTCAACCTAAGGTATACCATAGCTGAATATGGTATACGTGAATACCATAGCTGAAGTCAATGCATCTTAGGTCAACTTACCTACCATTCCCATGGTGGCAGCGGTCAACAGCTAGCTCCCTCGTCGACTCTGCCTTGCACCTTTTGGCGAGCTGGAGTTCCAGAGTTGACAGGAGTGCCTCTGTGGATCTATTTATCACGTCCTGACGAGATGCAATAAATCGATCTCCAATAGATTGATCTCTACACGTCGATCCAGCCAGTAGTGTAGACAAGGCCTTACATAAGAGACTTCGTGGGAAGAAGATCCAATGTGAGTTTAGGAGTATTTCTGACTATTAGTCAGAACATTGTTAAATGGGTTCTAGAGCAACTGTCAGTGGCATTCCTATGACCATGATGCATGGACAAAATCAGCATGATCCTCCATTCAGTTTTTAGACACTTGAGTTAGGACTGCAGAAGATACTGAAGAAAGGCCAAATCCTGCCATCTTTGATCAGATCATTTTCTTTCCTTACTCAAGCAAATGCTCACTTAAATCACTAAGAGTTTGACTGAATGATGATTAAGTGAGGGTCTAATCCTGTGAAATAGTGAGCATTTTCAGCAATGTGTTGAATGCCCTTATTTCTTTTTTAAGTCCATGGCAGCTGAGAGTTCTCAACATTTTGCAGGATGAGGCCCTTACTAATGACCTCAACAGTTGACTCAGATTATTTTTGGTTGTTTGTTCTATGTAGTGCTTTAATCTGCTGAATTCTGTCCACAAGAGTCTCTCATTTCTTGGCAGAGCATTTTAACTAGATCCAACCTACAAAGAATTACATTAGCATTGCACTCCATTAGCATTCCATTGAACTCTGTTAGTGTAAAAGTTCACAAGAATACTGCCATAATCTGAGTTATGATGCTCCTCTATACAGTCCACACTCAGGCCACCTAAGATTTGCAAATACATAAACAATCTTGCTGTTCCTGTCATTTTAGTTTAGTCTAGTTTGGACCATTTAAAATAGTTTATATTTTTATTACATTACAAATGGAGAGAAAAACCCCAAAACACAACAACAACAACAACAACCAATAACAACAAACCCAATGAGAGCAAATGCAGTGCTGTATTAAAGAAGGAGACTAGTTAAGGCTGTTTAACATAATAAAATTAGTAATGCCAATATATTATCAGACAAAGTATAACTAGCAAAATAATATTTGCACTTTAAATTATCTTCCAGAGGAAGCAATACACAGGGCAGTGCTGATCATGTTTTTTGTATTCTGGCTATTATATTTAAATTAGGGCTGTTAAGCAATTACAAAAAATAATTGTGATTAATCGTGTGATTAATTACGCTGTTAAACAATAATAGAGACCATTTATTAAAATATTTTGGATGTTTTCTACATTTTCAAATGTACTGATTTCAATTAACACAGAATGCAAAGTGTAAAGTGTTCACTTTAGATTTATTTTTGATTACAAATATTAGCACTGTAAAAAACAAAAGAAATATTTTTCAATTCACCTAATACAAGTACTGTAGTGCAATCTCTTTATCATGAAAGTTGAACTTACAAATGTAGAATTATGTACAAAAATATAACTGCATTCAAAAATAAAACAATGTAAAACTTTAGAGCCTACAAGTCCACTCAGTCCTCCTTCAGCCAATCACTCAAACAAACAAGTTTGGTTGCAATTTGCAGAAGATAATGCTGCTCTCTTCTTGTTTGCAATGTCACCTAAAAGTGAGAATGGGCATTCGTATGGCTCGGTTGTAGCTGGCATCGTAAGATATTTATGTTCTAGATGTGTTAAAGATTCATATGTCCTTTCCTGCTTTAACCACCCTATTGCTATTTCTCCTCTGAATTTCATCAGTTTCACTGGGATGCTGTCAATACCTGTAGCCTTTTCATTCTTGAGTGATTCCACAGCTGTCTCTACTTGTTCATGTAGTATTGGAAAGCCATCCTCCTCTGTTGAATCTGAGCTATCTAAGACACTAAGATCTCCATTTGTCTGGTGGTTGTATAGATCAGAGCAGTAGTTTGTCAACCTATTGATGATGTCACTTTTTTCTGTAAGACTGTTCCCTTCTTTGTCTTGGATTGCATTAGCTTTGTTCCATCTCTCCTTTGTCAGATCTTTTGCAACCTGGAAGGCTTGTTTGCTATTTTTATTATTGATATACTCTTCAATTTTGGAGCACTGTTTTTCAATCCATATCTTCTTGGCCACCTTCATTCCTTTCTTGATCTTTCTGCTGATCACTCTATATTTATCAGCTCCATTAGTATGGTTCTTGTCTCTCTTAAATTCTCTTCTAATATCACACATTTGTAGTATTTCATTTGTGATCCATGATTTTGTGGTCTTATGATGTTTCACAGGGGTATCCATTGCTGTCTCATTCATTAGAGCACTGAAATTGTTGGTCATTGTTTCTACATCTTCCTCTAGAGCAAGCAGCAAGGCAAATTTTCTGCCAATCATTGCTTGGAATGACTCTGCAATGTTTTGGTCTCTAGGTCTTTCTAAGTCAAACTTCATTCTGGTGAACTTTGGCCTGATAATTTTCCTTAACTACAGAAAAAAACTTTAGCATACAAGCTTGTGATCACTTTCAGTATCAGCACTGGGGAAGCTCCTTGTTTTAATCTCTTAATCCCAGAACGAAATTGGTTTTGCACCATGATGTAGTCGATCTGGCTGTGGTATAGACCATTAGGTGTGTGGCATGTTGATCGTCTGGATGCTTTGTGTGCTCTTAATGTGTTTGCAAGAACCAGATTGTTATAGCTGGTAAACTCCAAAAATCTCAATCCTCTCTCATTGGTTGCCACATTACAGAAAGGGCCACAATAATCTCGTCAATCTGCCTGTGCATCAGTACCCGCTTTTGCTTCCAATCACCTTGTACAATCAGGATATCTTTCTTGTGCACCTTATCGATGATGTCTTGGAGCCAAATGTAAAAATCTTTAATTTGCTCATTTGTCATCGTCTATTATGAGGGAGTAGACTTGTACCACTGTGATATTAAATGGTACAGCCTCTAGACAAATGGAAATAAACCTGCTGGACTTTGAGGCAGCATTCTAATACTGAATTCTTGGTATCTTTATGCACAAGAAATCCTACGTCATTGACATGTCTGTCCTCTCCACTGTAATAGAGTATGTGGCCTTCTTCCGTTAGTACCTCTCCAAAGTTCTTCCATCTCACTTCAGAGATTCCTCAGAGGTGCCAGGTGTCTTGTTCCATTTCATAACTGAGTTCCTTCAACCTCCCTATTTGTCTCAATGTCCTTACATTCCATGTGGCTATGGTGATGTTATTTCTTCCACAGATCCTCTTTGTTGGGGTTATACCCTGGTGGGAGACGGATGGCATGGTCACTATTAATCCAGGCTGTGATCAATCAGGTGCGGACATCATATGGTGCGTCTTGGGCAAATTTCTGAACTGGCGGAGCCCATCTTTCTCCAGAAAGGTCCCTTTTAATCACATCTTACAACATGCAAGAGGAGCAGTGGGCCTGTTCTGTTCCCAGACCCACAAGGAAAGCTTTCATTTACCCCTAACTAAAGTCCCAGAAACCACTGTCAGATATGCCACTGGACTGCTTAGAATCCACAAAACATCTGTGAACAGCTACTGAGACAGCCTACAAAACTGAGCACTGAAATGGTCATACTTGATCCTTTGAAGTACACATGTACCTATTGTCATATCACAGTAACAGTTATGCCAATCTGCTCCAAATAATCCCTCCAACATTTAATCCAACTACACCTAAAAGAGTGAAGGAGGTTGGAGTGCTTGCAGGTAAATGATGGAATTCAAGTCTAGGGAACACAACGCAAATAATGGCACATCTTCTTAGAAGTTCCTTATGTCTACTTATTATGGCACACCCCTTCACGTTTCCCCCTTAGTGAGCCATTCTCAATAGCTGTTGCCACATCCAAGGGCAGAATAAGCTTGCACTGCAGGTATGGCATGTACCTTAATTTTGTATTTCTGGTTTTCAGAAGCTTAAATTTCATGTTAATTATGTTCTGGTTTTCAGAGCTTTGAGTGTAGCTGAACACAATGTTATAGAAAGGCATGAGGCACAACATGGTAAACTTAACTCTGTGTTGTTGAAGCTGCATTGGATATTGTGTAGGACATTCAATAGCTTCTCCTTTTTAGAAGTTTAACTGGTTTTGTTCAGAGGGTGGAGATGAGAGTTCAGGGAATCACACAAAATATATGTTTTCATTTCCAGAACACCAGATCAACACAGCCCACTGATTAGAGTTACCAACAATCCTAATTGTTGAATATTTGAAAGAGCCTACACTGAATGAATAAATTAATTTCATTCCAATTCTTAGTTAATAACTAATAGTGTTATAATTGAATTCACCATGGCAAGTGTGGGCAGTGCTATCCAACCATAAAGAAACATGTGATCTGTGAAACAAGAAACATTGTAAATCAGCATGAATATTCATCATTTCTTTGCCTTGCAAATAATATAAATATAGAACAACTGCCCATATTTAAAAAAAAATACTTATCTCAATAGGATGACTGTGCATGGGACTGAAGTACTTTATTTATATTGTCGCAGCACCCCAAATCTCCAACTAGTAGGAGGCTCCCCTGTGCTAGCAAATATGAAAAGATGGTCCCTGTCACTAAAAACTTACAATCTAACCTCTCACCTTTAGAAATGGTGCATCTGAATTGGGAATGATGTGCAACAAGGGGGCAGCCGGTAAAAGATTACGTTGCCAATGCCCAAATTATAGTTGGGCTGTGCCAAACAGAGGACATGGGCTTCCAACTGTATCTAACATATAGTAGCTGCAAAAAATTGCAAACTTTTCTCTGAAATTTAGCATTTTTATGCCATCATTTAAATGGTTTATGCCAACTGTGGAAGACAGCAAGAAAATTACCTACACGTATTTTTAAATATCCACTTGATTTGACAGCTTCATACTTCAGGAGTCACACCATTTTCTGCTACAGACAGCAGATTACTTCTGTAGATTCACTGGGTAGTCCTAGATCTGACACATTTGTCATATTGCTCTTCTGCAATTATGTGCTCAGCAATTTCTCACACTCAACATTAGAAACGGAAGTATGTGTGTGAGATAGAATAAATGTAGGTCTAGGATATCAAGGTTATCATTTACGCCTTTAAAAATGTGCTACGGAATCTTATCTTTCACCAGGGGAGTCACCCAAGCTTATCATCTCATTCAAAGGATGACACTTGGATTCATGCCGTGCTTTCTCCCCTTCCCCCGACATCTGCTCTAATCTTTCTTATATGAAAAATTTCCTTTTAGGAAATTATCCACAATGTATAACAGGACAAATCAAACAATCATAAATCTGTTTTATACATAGAGTCAGATGGTGAATACTTTACTCACATTGTTGAGCAGTTACTCACATGTGTAACTCAATAACTCAATTAAATTTAGCGCGACTACTCATGTGAATAGTTACTCATATATGGGGTAAAGGGTTCAAAATCTGGTCCATAATGCAAAATCACAAGAAGACAGTATGTTACATTTAAATCCACAGCAGCTACAACCAAAAGCAGCATAAAAGCCGAGATAGGAAGCATCAATAACACTGGTCTACAATTTTTTAGAAGTCGTCTGCTTCAGAGATAAAATGGGATACTTATTATGTATTTTGATGTGCTGAATTCAAATATGACAATTAAAACAACTGATTGGCCACTGTTTCTAAGATATTTAAGTTTTTACATTTTATGTCTATGTATATTGTGTAGATAGTAGAGTTTTAATAATAAATTGTAAACCTAGGTCTTTTCATGTGTTTATGGTTGCTTTACGTGATAATATTTCACCTGTCCTGTTTATGTAACACTTTAAAAATCAGCAAAAGGGTTATATAAATAAAATGTATTATGAAACAAAAGGCAAAAAACTATTATGTACATAGTTTAGTCCTATTCAGTGTCTACTCGGCGCTTCTTGGCTTGTCTCTTGTATTCATTAAATGGAGCATCTCTTGTCACTGTCCAGCAGTAGTCTGCAAGCATTGATGGGCTCCATTTGCCCTGATAGCATTTCTCCATTGTTGCAATGTCCTGGTGAAATCACTCGCCGTGCTCGT
>ML677385.1:8789919-8954299 GCA_007922305.1 Dermatemys mawii | reverse complement strand
CAATTTTAAGCATCATTTTCGTTCTCAGTGACCCAGAATTAGTAAAGTTGGACTACATTTATTTCAGAAGCATTTTGGCTGTAGAGCAGTGTAATCCACATTTCAGTAAGGCTGGAAAAATCTGGACTGGAAAAATCTTGGTCAGCAAGAGTGCAAGAAAACCATGAGGTTACCATGCTTGCAAATCTCTTCCTTCTCCATCCCTTTTTCTCCTTTAAGCAAACATTGACTATGACATGTCCCTCATAAAAATCCTCCTTTGATCTATCAACATGGACCTATCCCTCCTCATCTCTTGACTTCTCTTGTTCCAACTATCATTCTTCCACTATTGACAAGCTCTCTCTCTAAGCAGGTTCCTTCCCTCTGCCTGTTAATATGCTACAACTTCTTGTCCATAAAAGTCGTATTTGATTCCTCCTGCCTATTTCCCTCCCTCCCATTCCCATACAGACTTCTTGAGCAGACTGCCAATTCTCACCACAGTGTTGGTTGCTCGTGGAATCTCTGTAATCTGTTTTCTGCAAACTACATCCCACTGAGACTGCTCCCAGTAATGTCATCAGTGGCACACTTCTTAGCCATGTTTGGCCTCCTTGGTTGTTTTGCTACCTTCCCTAATATCACTCCTTTCTCTAACTCTCTCTCCATCCTGAACTTTCAGGGTCCTACGAGCTCATTTGGTTTTCTTCTGACATTTTCATCACATCTTCATTACCTCATGTGGTGGCATCTCTTCTTACTTTTTGTTCTCCACTGGCATTCCTCAAGTCTTGTCTTTGGTATCTTCAGTGTTCTTGTTCTCAGTTCTGGTTCCTAGTACCACCTGGCCCACAGCATCTGGAAGCAATTACAGGGAAAGTTCTGCTCAGTTCCTGCAGGTCTGCGATGGCGTTTGCTCAGTGTGATGTGACACTTAGAGAATTTAACGGCCAAATGCTTCTACTGAGCATGTATGAACTAAGATACATTTACACAGAAAAAATAATGTATTTTCCCCTAAATGTACTCTCTGAAGTGACTGAGGGAGACACCCAGCACAGAAAATTTCAGCCCCAATAGTTAAAATATGGCAAAGTCATAAGCAACTGAAAACAGTGTCTTATAAGGGAAATAATTGACAGTCTTAAGTATAGGACACACTGCCTATACTAATACAGGTCTGCCTGTAATAGAATAATATTATATTAGAGCATTCATGATCTTTCAGTGATTTGGGTGTCCCTAAGCCTCTGATTGCCAGAGGCTGGGATGGAACAATTGGGGATTGGTCACTTGATAATTGCCCTGTTCTGTTCATTTCCTTTGAAGCACCTGACATTCACCACTGTTGGAAGACAGATACTGGGGTAGATGGACCATTGCTCTACCCCAGTATGGCCATTCCTATGTTCTCATGTTCATTCTCCTGTACTCCTTGGTATTATGTCTAAGCAAGATTGTAAGGTTATGGGGGCCAGGGAAAGACATTCATATTTGTCTACAAATTACCATGCATTCATATTGTATCATACAGAAAATAAATGAATTAAAGTAATCTTAATCAATAGACCAACTTGTAAATGTTCTGATGTTGAAAAAATAATGAACTGGATGAAAATGAATAAGCTCTGAATTGGCAGGGGAAGTCAGAAGGCCTGATATCCTTCATTAATGATGCAATCAATTTGTTGAGGGCAGGAAAAACTATTTTACATCAATAAAGAATCAACAGGGAAGATATAGGGAAAGACCTATATTTTAACATTGCATAGAATACCATCAATAGTAACTGCAGATTTATGGTTGTACTGCATTTTTCAGTTAAAGCATGGTTAAGATAATAGCTGAGCAAAATTCAGAATTTCTATCCCATGAGAAATTCCAACATTCCTTTTCATACTAAAATGGGATGAAAAGTTGACATTTTGGACAGAATTCCCCTCGCCCCCCAAAAAATTGATTTTCGGAACATTTTGGAAATTGAAACTTTCATTCCATTTTGTTGAATTGACCCAAAATGCTTCATTTTGAGTCAGATCACCATTAAACTTCATTTGTCCTGCCTAACAAGAGTTGTGGTTCAGGCCCCGATTGTGTTTGTCCCTGGAGGATCACATCTCCAAAATGCAATGTGGACCCTGCATACTGAGCTACATGGTGCATCAGGGGAGTCACATGACTGAGTGCATCATGGGAGACAGCCTGCCAGGGAACCTGGTCCATAGGATACAATGGAGCCCAAATTACAACTGTCATAAGTAATGCACCAGGGAAGTATATTTTAATATTTTTGAATTGATTCAAGTTAAAACATTTGGGGCCATTTCAATAAAATAAAATAAAATATTCTAATTCCGGTCAAAGCAACACAAAACAAAATATTTAGTTTCAAGTTTTTCTAGTGAAGAATCAAATATTTTTAGCAAAACTGAAATTTTCCCAAGGGAATTTCATTTTCAGTTGCAAAAGAATTCCAAAGGAAAAGTCCCAACCAGCTCGTGTTTATATCCTTTTATCAGACATGAAGGCAACTCTTATCCTTTCAAAAATTACATTGTTCAGTTTTAAGGTAATGTACAAAATGTTTGAACAATTCCCAAACAATAATTCTGCAGTGGCTATATTTTCATGATCTTAGGATGCTGCTCAGTTTTCTCTTGGTGAATACAGCCATTAGCTTTGATGAAGTTTAGGAGCAGCAGTGTTCACTCATGAAGAACACTTTAATTTAATTCATAGGACTGATCTATTAAATCATTATATTTCAAATGGAAAGCCATTAGTTGAAACGGCATTACAGAATTCACCTTTCAGCTCGGCTACCCACCTTTCAGCTGGGTTTGTTTGAGATTTGTTTCATTTTTACATATAGATTTTTAGCTTTTGTAGTAAACAGCCTTGGATCAATTCTGGTAAATTCTCCATTTGAACCACACTAAAAAATCTAACTACAAAACAGATTATCGCTGACTGAATTTTGGCTCTGATCTATTCTTGAATTCATGTAGGTGCCTTTTGCTCATTTTTAAATACTTTGTACATGCTAGAATCTGTAGTGCTTTGTTTTTGCCAACCAGCTTTTCTTTTATGCTCTTTATTGCATTTTGGTAACTCCCTCCACCCCGGTGCTCATTAACAGACATATCATCTATCCAATTTATGCTTTCCTTCATGCTGGATAAATGTGTTCTAAAATAGCGCCATTCCCATATCCTTCAAAAGGATGAACTTAGCGACTCCCAGGAAAATTAAAAGCAGGTGAAAAAACATTTTTAATGATGCTGAGGCCAAATTGTGATTTAACTTAATAATAGGAAAAAAATCTTTTCCAATACCCTTTAATTCTTCATAAATGGCATAGTCTGAAATCTTGCTTCTCTGAAAGAGTTCACCCTTGGCCTGTACAACATATTAATAGATCAAAAAATGCCTTTGCTCTTAGTTCATTCCCTCCCCTCACCCCGAATGATTACAACAAAATTATTAGGGAGGCATCCTAGAAGCTTCATACTTAAGGTTATGTTGCATTTTGAACTCAAAAACTAGTTTAAATCTCTTTAAACATATAAAACATGACATTGATCAGTAGACAAATTATACTATTTGAGAGAGCAGGATAAATTTCAAAGCCTCCTCCTTTTAAAATTCTAACTACATTCAAATAACTCTGATTTGAATTTGTTTCCTGGCACACTACATTTTGTAATATTTTCATGCTTCAGACTGAATACAGCACTTGAGACTTCATTTGTAATGACATTTGAAAAAACAAACTGCAGAAGGGCACTGTTCACAGTGGCTACATAGGGAAAATAAAGTTAAGTAGGGGAGCCAAGAAGCAGCTTGTTGTTACATGAGTTGAAGCCCTAGAGACTGATTCCGTAGTGACTAGAAACCCCATCTGAGCTCAATGCCCCATTGTGCAAAGTACTGTACAAACAAATAGTGAGAGATAGTCCTCGACCTGAAGAATGTACCTGTCAAAGTATTGAAGGGAAATAGAGGCACAGAGATAGGAAGCAACTTGCTTTGGGACTGTTCAGAGGGAATAAATATAACAGGGCAATTATTGAGTGATCTGTCCCCTATTGTCCAGTCCCAATTTCTGGCAGACAGCGGTTTAGGGATACCCAGAGCATGGGACTGCATCCTTTACCATCGCGGCTAATAGCCATTGATGGACCTATCTGACTTGAACATATCTAATTTTTTTTAACCTAGTTATACTTTTGGACTTCCCAACATCCTCGAGCAGGGCGTTCCATAGGTTGACAGTGCAATGCATGAAGTACTTCCTTATGTTTGTTTTAAGCCATTTCCCTATTAATTTCGTCAGGTAATCCCTTCTCCTTGTGTTATGTGAAAGGATAAATAACATTTCCTCATTCATTTCCTCCATACCATTTGTGATTTTATAGACCTCTATCACATCCACTCTTAGTTATCTCCTTTCTAAGCAGAACAGTCCTAGTCTTTTTAATCTCTCCACATATGGATGCTGTTCCATATCCCTAAACACTTTTGTTGTCCTTCTTTGTATCTTTTCCAGTTTGAATACATCAATTTTATATTGCAGTACTCAACATGTGGGTATGCCATGGATTTATATAGTGGCATTATGATAATTACTGTCTTATCTATAAGTTTCCTAATATTCTTTTCTGACTGCTGCTGCACATTGAGTGGATGCTTTCAGAGAACTATAACTCTAAGATCTCCATCTTGAGTGGTAACAGCGAATTTGGACCCCATTTTGTATGAATAGTTGGTATTATGTTTTCTAATATGTATTACTTTGCATTTATCAACATTGAATTCCATCTGCCATTTTGTTGCCAAGCCACCCAGTTTTATGTGTTCCTTTTGTAACTTCACCATCTGCTTTGGACTTTGCTGTCTTGAATCATTTAGTATCATATGCAAATTTTGCCACTTCACTGTTCACCAGTTTTTCCAGATCATTTATGAACAGCACAGGTCACACAATGGATCTTTGGGGACCCCACTATTTACCTCACTCCACTGGGAAAACTGACCATTTATTCCTACCCTTTGTTTCCTTTCTTTTAACCAAAAGTTTCACCAATTCCTAGTAAACCTAAATTCCTCCTCCCTACACCACTGTCTCATCCACTCATTGAGGTTATGCCTGTCTAATTGGCCCTGCACATGGAAATGGAACTATTACAGGGAATGCTACCATAAAGGTCCTGGCCTGGGAAGCAACTGAGGGAAGACAGAGTTGGATGAGGAACATGGAGAAGGAGGCTAGGATTGGGAGTCAGTAGGAGAGAGGGAACCCAGGAGGAGGAAGTCCAGAGAGGGGGGAATTGAGACTGGCTGGGCAATGAAATTGAGACTATGATAAGATTCCTGAGGAGTGGAGTCTGGGACTGTATAGACAAGGAGAATGGGAGTATGAGGAACTAGGGGTGGGGAAGAGACAAGACTGGAACAGGGACACATTGGAAGGACAAGCAAAAGGGGTCAGACTTTGGGAAAATAGGCAGAAGAGTCTATTTCCACTAAAACTTACTCCCATTCAGAGCCTGGAATGGACCCCAATATTCCTGAGATTCACCATTCCTCTGCTGCTAGCAAATGCCTCTGAAACCAACAACAAAGCATGTGTCTCATCTCCTTCTAGGGCTAGTCCATAAAGGGGATAGCAACCCCAGGTTATCAGTTTCTCCATTGGCTCAAGAGCCAGTGGTCTGTTTGGCGGATCTAAAGATGCCAATGCAGCTAGTGACCCATGTGGGTATCAATATGCCATGTGGTAGAATTTGGGGTGGAGATGTTAGTTTGCTTTTTTAAAACCAAGAAATTACAGAAAAAATCTTAAAATATTAAGGTTGCAAATTCAAGCACTCCAAAGTTAGGAAATACTAGAATGAAGGTTGCCTGTGCAATCTTAAGTCACCCCCTTGTCTGATATGGTTTTTAATTACATTATCACATACAGTGGGACCCCGCAATTCTGCGACAACTGGGATCCAAAAAAACCCAATCACGATAATGGCGGGTCGTAGTATTGCAGGGTTCCACTGCATCAAAGCAGCGGCCGCCGCCAACGTCAGGAGCAAGCCGCGCACCGCGCTATAAGCGGATTCGCACTATAGCAGGGCGCGGTAGTCCGGGGTCCCACTGTACTACTTTTTCCACCAGACCCTGCCTCATTTTTTGCACAAGTTGGACCTGCTCTGGGATGAATTAGGGCTGTGAAGGAGATTTGTCTATAGGCTTTTAGGATATAGATATTCAGGCCTAGACTTTAAGAATTTAGGTATATGTTTATCATTTAGCTAGTTATAGAGGTATAAAAGAAAGAATCAAAATCACAATTGACCTGTGTATGGGCCTTCTCTCACTGTGACAGTCTGAGGCCCTGTTTTTAAACTAAGGCCTTTGGCTAAGTAGCAGAGGCAGCCATAAGCTGGGAAGTAAATGGTCACATCCTCACATCCCAAACTAGTCATATTGAAATAAGATGCTATTAAGCTATTAGGAATACAATCCTGTCTTGATAATGTGTATCACCTCCAGATAAAGGGAAGAGCTTAGAAGAGGTAAAAGAAAATTTAGTTTGATAGTTTTCTGTTTGGTAAGAAATCACTTATCAATAGACAGAGGTGGGAAACCCTTATGTCTTTATAGATGTAGTTGTGAAATCCTCACTTCTGTATTGTTTTGTCATTATAGCAGTGGGAACTATTGTTTTATTTATATACCAGAACTGTCTGGTTCTTTGATTGTTTCTGTCTGCTGTATAATTAATTTTGGTGGGCATAAACTAATTAAGGTGGAATGATATAATTGATTAGCTAATCATGTTATAATATGTTAAGATTGGTTAGGTAACTTTCAGTAAAATGATTGGTAAGATATAGCTGAGAATATTACTATATAAATTAGAGGAAACAGGAAATAAGTTGGGATTCAAAAATAAGGAAATAAGTACTTGGATTTAAGCTTGCTGGAAGTTGACCCTAATGAACATCAAATTGTTTGTATCTTCAGATTTCAGGTACTGTTGTTCTATGTTCATGCGAGAAAGACCAGGGAAGTGAGAGGGTGAAGGAATAAGCCCTCTAACATAAGCTGCATGCTTCATTTGTTGCAACAGAGAGCACAGGAAGGGGAATGACAGTCTCTTGTTTAAAGCAGTTGAATGTTGCCCTAGAGGAGCGGTTCTCAAATTTTTGAGAACCGCGATCCTTTTTTACATTTTTCAGCAGTGCGGCAGACCCTTGTATGTCCACTGAAAAGCCGCCAAAATTGATTACTTCCGCATTCGGCGGCTTTTTGGCGGACATGCCGAGTGCTCCCGAGAGCGCTCGGCATGTCCGCTGAAAAGCTGCCAAATGTGGAAGTAATTAATTCAGCAGCTTTTCAGTGGCGGCAGGACCTCACAAACTCCCTGGGAGTGCACGGTGATCCCCTGAGGGCTCGCGACCCCCAGTTTGAGAACTGCTGCCCTAGAGAACTAGATTCTATTCCTGCTTGTGCCAGAGTTCAGTCACTTAAAGCAAACTTCACAGATGCAGATGTTCACTAACTGTGTGTTCCTCCTTTTCTGAATGCCTTACTTGAGACCCTGGGTCCTGATTGTAGAAGTGCTGAGCATTCTGAAGTCAAATAGGAGCTGTGCTATGAACATATATAGTGTTACAGAATGCTAAGTTCTGAAGTGAAAAAATCAGGGCCTAGGCATCTCACATTGGGCACCCAAAATTAGTGAGTAACTTTCACCTTAATCTCCCTGTGCTTTAGCTCTACACCTGGAAAATGGTGATGCTATCACCCCTTATCTAACAGGCTGATGTGAAAATAAATCAATTAATGTTTGTGAAGCAGTCAGATACTGTAGTTACGAGCACCAGTGAAAATAGAGTTATCGACTTCTTCATGTATTTTTCTGAGTAGAGTTTGAATACTATGCAGTAAAGAAAGCATGGGGTCACACATTGAACACTAAGAATAAAACAAAATATAGAATGGCTACTCTCTAAATGAGCATGATCCATCCTGTGTGCTAAAGGAAGCTGGAATTCTGTGGAAATTCCATGATCATGTAATGAAATTCTTTATTATAATGCATATCAGAAGGTGGCTGAATTAAGATTGCACAGACAATCTAAATTTTACCATTTCCCTAATTTCTGAGTGCATAACTTTGCAACCTTAATACTCTTAACACAGATGTTTACATATTACATTCATACTAGTATAACAATGGTGAATAAAGTTCTTCTAACTCTTTAGTAGCAGTGGCTTACTTTTAAAAAAAATGTTTTATACTTTTGATTTCTCAGTTTGTTTCTTTTTGGTTTTCAGTATTTTGTCATCAATTCTGGCTATATAGTTTTGTGATTTACTTTAATAATGGAAGAATTTAGTGTAAATCATAGTTATCACACGATAATGAACACATTTACAAACTAACTTTGCAATGCAAAATAGTTTGAGGTAATCTATAGGTAATGTTGAACAAAGTAGTATCAGCTGAGGCCCTGATGCTCCAAAACATCCTCTGACACAAACTCTTGCACCCATTCAGAATCCTACTGAAGTGTCTAAAACATCATTGTCATAAGTATAAAGTAGCCTAGAATTACTGTTTACCTCTAAGGGGTTAAGCTAAAGGTAACCTGAGAGGTGGACAACTGACCAATGAGAAATTCCTCAGGAGACAAAGTATTTTGAGTTTCAGTTTCTCTCTGGGTCTCTCTCTGTTCAGCTCGGCTATGGGATGAACCACACCTATTTCTTTCACTGTAACTATAGCTTTCTATCAAGTAAGGTAGTCAGTAAGTTTAAAGCATTCAAAATAACCCTCAAGTAGAAAAAATAGGTTTAACACTACTCAATATTTGTTAACATAACAGTCATCCTCCTTTATATTCAGTGTGGAACTTCTGTACAGTAAGATTGTGACAAAACACAGGATTGTGGCTTGTCTTTTACAACTCCCAAATAATACTCAATACACAGCATGTTAAATATCACTGAAGTGTGAAGAAATTAAAGCTGAGCCTTGGCATGACTTGTATCAGCGTCACGAGAGCCAATGCCACAGATAAGTTCATTAAGAGCTGAGAATAAATTAAGAGAAACATTCATAAAATGTAAAGAAATTCAGTTCAAACTAAAAATGCCTGACTAATGCTTCCTGTAATCCTTAGCTACCCCACACTCTCTTGCTGCCTGCTGTCATTATTAGAACACAGATAATGAAACCATGCCCTCTTCACATTTACTATATCCATCCGTCAGGGAGTAAGCGAAGAAAATATTGTTAGTCTGAACCTTATAGCTTTATTTATTTTGTTTTTCACTATATTTGCTCTTTTTTAAAAAAAAGTTAAGTGAATCTATAAATGCAGTTTCTAAAATGTTTATTACAGTACCTAATAATGGATAGTACATAATGGATGTTTAGGCAACATTATGGTCTATCATGTAGCGAGTTAATTATAAACCTTGCAATGCATGTTATTTACTGAGTGGTCTATAATGCTATGTCAGTTATTAGACTATTATCTAACTATGTTATTATGGAGTTATTAGATCTTTATTTGCCAATCTGAAAGTACTATTTCTGTCTCACTCAGGTTTACTATGACAAGATTCACAGAGGAGATGAGTCATTGACTTGATAGATACTAATTGCTCTAAGAGAGACTTTATGGTCTAATGTGTTAATAAGAGTGCAGTACCTTCTTATTAATGATCTGGAAAAGAATGCTAAGCAGCATATTAATAACATTTGCAGAAAGTATTTAATGGTGAGGTCATGAAAACACCAGTAAGGATGACAGAAATATAGGAAAATGGCAGCTGGCATGGTGACAAGCTTGGTAGAGAGCAATATAAAGTTCCATGGGGGACGGAAGGATGCAAGCTAGGAAAATTGACTTGGAGGGAAAAACTAAAAGAACAAAATATACACAACATAACAAAGAATGACTAATGGGAAAAGTGTGGAGAAGTGCATGAAGACTATGAACAAAGGAAATAATGAAAGGTCCACCACTTAAATCATTTAAACCCAGCCAGCCAGGACCAAATAGTATCTAAATGTGGATCTGGAAACCTGACTTTAGATACCCATATCTGAAAGCCTCTTTATGATTACATCTTACTGAAAGTCTACATTTTACTGGCTTGTGGGTACTCCCATCTCATTCAACACCTTGCCTCATTTTCCTCTCACACTTCCTTTTTGGGTGAGTGTCCTAATCTTTTCTTCAGCTGTTTCTTCTTCTCGTTGGTCCTCAGTTTCATTTCATACAGAATGATAAGCTGTTAACTAGAAGGTATTAACCTACACCTCAGTACAATGATATTGTTTCTATTTTTCCAGTAATTGCTGACAAACAATATAAACCAAATTAAAACTTTACATGTTTCCTCTTAAGCTTTTTCACCTGTTATTTGCATATATGGAGTTTCTTGGTGCAGACCTTGTCCAATCTAATTTTTGTAGGCTTGCAGTGTATAATGTCTATACAACCCTCTCTGGGGTTGAGGCAAGTCTAGGCTCCCTCTTCTTTAAACTGTGAAAGCTTGACACTGAGAGGCAGGTGAAAGGTGTAGAGCTAGTGAGAAGGGGAAAGAATTCCTGGACTGTCTGAAAGGGAAGTCATTAGCCAGGTATGCAGACTATAAGCAAGTGCTCTCTGGCCAAGAGAGGCCATTCCACTGCTCTACAGCCAAAATGCTTCTGAAATAAATGTAGTCAACCTTTACTAATTCTGGGTCACTGAGAACGAAAATGATGCTTAAAATTGTTGATTGGCTCTAGTTTTCAAGATATGCTACTGGGTCAGTATATACGACCCTTGACATGGGAATGGCGGAGGATAAGTGAGTTATAAAGGGAAGGGATCTCAATTTAAACCAGAAATGACTAAAATACATCTTTGACTGGATCTATGAATAAATCTTTGACTGGGATTGGACAGTACTTTTTAGGCAAAACAATGAATGATGCAATCTGAAGCTGGTATTGCATCATACATGATATGAATTGCATCATGTTATTCCTAGAAGTCATGGATGATGCAATCATAACGAAGCTTACATTACTCTGCTGAACAAATTGCCCTATATCAGCTCTAGAAATCATACAGTGTCGTGCTCTCTTATTTGTCAGTGTTTGATTTTGCAAAGGGACACATTTCTGTTGAGCCAAAGTGAGCAGAGATGCCTCGTACTTGTGTAAACAGTGCAGATAACTTCTGCTATGTTTGTGGTGAAGTGACTTTTGCATCACAAAAGTGCAGTATAACCACTATGGTTAAGAAAGCCTATCACCTTTATTTTGGCTGCAAAATTGGAGATCAGGACAAGAGGTGGGCCCCACACATATGCTGCAACACTTGTGCAACAAATCTTCGCCAGTGGTTGAACAGGAAAAGGAAATCTATGCCTTTTGCAGTGCCAATGATTTGGAGAGGGCCAACAGATCATACCAGCAATTTTTACTTCTGCATGGTGCCTCCAGTTGGGAAAGGTGTGTCAAAGAAGAAAAAGTGGACTGTGCGTTATCCAAACATTCCATCAGCTATACGCCCAATACCCCACGCAGAAGGACTGCCGGTTCCTGATGCACCAGAATCATTCTCACTTGAGTCAGATGAGGAAGAGGAAGAGGATGAAATTTCTGGTCCTGAACCATCAATGTCACAAGACCCACATTTTCTCCCATCCTCCTCCTCTGAACCACACCTCATAACACAAGCTGAACTGAATGACCTTGTCAGGGATTTGGAACTACCCAAGAGTAAGGCAGAGCTGTTGGGCTCCAGACTACAGCAGTGGAATCTCCGGCAGGTGATGTTAGGGTTTCCATGTTCCATGACTGTCAAAAGGATCTTGTCCCATTCTTCTTCATGGAAGGTGATCTTGTAGCCTGCAACAACAGCGATGGTGTGATGGCAGCCCTCAACATCGTTCACGATCCAGATGAGTGGAGACTCTTCATTGATTCATTGAAGATGAGTCTTAAAGCTGTTTTGCTGCATAATGGCAATATGTTGCCATCAATTCCAGTTGGTCATGCAGTCCATATGAAGGAAACCTATGACAACATGAAACAACTTTTGAGGTGCATAAACTATGACCAACATCAGTGGCAGCTTTGTGGCGATTTGAAGGTTGTTGCTCTCTTGCTTGGTCTGCAGACTGGATACACAATTAGTACTGCTGTTTTCTCTATGAATGGGATAGTCGTGCAAGAGATTCCCACTCCATCAAGAAAGACTGGCCACTCCGACAGTCATTGGAGCCTGGGAGGAAAAGTGTTCAGCATCCACCACTTGTTGAATCAAGGAAGATTTTGTTACCACCCTTACACATCAAGCTGGGTCTGATGAAGAACTTTGTCAAGGCCATTGACAAAACACAAGCAACTTTCAAGTACCTTCATGGAAAATTTCCAAGGTTAAGTGAAGCTAAGATAAAGGAAGATGTCTTTGTTGGTCCTCAGATTCGTGAACTTCTTCGAGATGATGCATTTGACCATGCACTGCGTGACAAGGAAAAGACGGCATGGATAGCCTTCCAGTCAGTGGCAATAGATTTTCTCGGAAACAACAAGGCAGACAACTACAGGTTGTTGGTGGAAAACCTCCTCAAGGCATACAAAAGCCTTGGTTGCAACATGTCACTAAAGATACATTTTTTGCACTCTCATCTAGATTTTTTTCCACCAAACTGTGGAGCAGTGAGCGACGAGCACAGCGAGTGATTTCACCAGGACATTGCAACAATGGAGAAATGCTATCGGGGCAAATGGAGCCCATCAATGCTTGCAGACTACTGCTGGACAGTGACAAGAGATGCTTCATTTAAGGAATACAAGAGACAAGCCAAGAAGCGCCGAGTAGACATTGAATAGGACTAAACTATGTACGTAATAGTTTTTTTGCCTTTTGTTTCATAATACATTTTATTTATATAACCCTTCTGCTGATTTTTAAAATGTTACATAAACAGGACAGGTGAAATATTATCACGTAAAGCAACCATAAACACATGAAAAGACCTAGGTTTACAATTTATGATTAAAACTCTACTATCTACACAATGTACATAGACATAAAATGTAAAAACTTAAATATCTTAGAAACAGTAGCCAATCAGTTGTTTTAATTGTCATATTTGAATTCAGCACATCAAAATACATAATAAATATCCCATTTTATCTCTGAAGCAGACGACTTCTAAAAAATTGTAGACCAGTGTTCATAAAGTACACTAGCAAGCAGCCCATCTTGTTAAGAGCTGCGAAGGAAGAAGTGTACCTGTGAAGGCCCCCTGAGATATAGAGTGGAGACCAGACACTGTTCTGGTAGGACCTGATGCCAAGGGTCACCGGCCAGAAAATTTGAGGGTGGAGAAAGGCATAACAGATCTTGAACACAGGAATATTGATATTTATTTTCAAAATATAGGACACACAATAACTGCAATAAAGAGGAACCAGCATCTAGCTATCTCTTCAGTAGTCTACAGCATGACTCATGTGAGCAGCAGCTTAAAATATTCTCCAGGACAAGAAATGAGAGAAGTGGCACAGGCCAGAGCTGCTGTGACAGAAGTGGACCTGTCAGGCAGCTGTGCAGGAATCAGTTCGAGTGAAGATGTTGGAAGAATTGCTGAGGTGGAATGCAGTGGTATTCTCTCAAAATGACTTCAACGTGGGCTTCCCTTCCAAGGTGAAGAATGAGATACTATTGATTGATTGATATTATTACTGTGAAGCAACCAAATAGGAGAATCTCTCTGGCACAATACCTGCAAATACAAACACTTGCAGGGGATGATGGAGGCATAAGCAATCAGACCTAGTCAAAGCTCATATGCTTCACTGATGGTGGAGGCAAGGAAGAGAGATGGTTCCATGGAAGTGCATATTGATTACAAACAACTGAATGCTAAGATCACTAGAGATGCATTTCCTCTGCCCCATATTGAGGATTCCTGGATGCCCTAAGCAGGAACCTGATATTACTCCACAGGAGACCTAACCTCAGGGTACTGGCAGGTGGAAATTGTGTATGTAAAATAGTTTCCAGTCCTCAATCATCTTCTGATGCACTTTTCCTTTCCAGTCCAGTGAAATGTCCAACCAACCTGTATAGAGCAAGTTAGGTGTCGTGCCTGTGACTACTGGCAACAGTAGGAGCCTGACTTGGCTCTGGTAGCAAACCTTCACATTGGTGGTTCCCAGTATCTTTACTGTTTCTTCAGTGTATACTTTTAATTTTATCCTACATTCTACAATACAAGTGGCTTGCTACTTCTCCACAAGATCTCATATACTTCTTGGCTCATCATGATTATGCTACATCCTGTGTCAACCATAAATCATACTTTTTTTTTCCATTTACAGACAGCCCAATGTGAATGGGAACTACTTTAGGAATCGTTCTTTCAGTTAGACTGTACATAGTATATACTACTTCCTCATCTTCTTTTTCACTACTATCATCTTCAAGTACCATAGCTACGAGGCTGCTTTCTATTGTGGTTTTGTGTGTCTGCTTTCTTGGGCTTTTTTTGACACACTCATCAAATGTGCCCTGTCAACTCACAAATGTGACATCTCACTTTTAAATCATAGGGGGAAGGTGGTGCAAGCCGATTGGATCAGCTGCTAGCTGATTGGTTGCCTTGACATTTTGTGCCAATCAAAAGACAACCAATGTTTCCCCAGGTGCTATTTCCATCTCCCTTGGCTCATGTAGCTTGTGTTAGTAAATCTTGTATGTTTTTTATTTGGCAACTCCATAGTCTGGGCCAATTTCAGAGCTGTTTCAAATGTTAACTGTGGTTCAGATAGTAATCTCCTTTGCATTTTGTTATCATTAATGCCACAAACTAATCTGTCTCTCAGTGTTAGTGTCAAGGTCATACTATAATTACAGTCCTGAAAGAGCTTCTTCAGTTCTGTCACAAATTCCCCTAGTGTCTCCTGCGCTTTCCTTGACAGAATGTTAAACTTAAATCACTCTACTATTTCACAGGTGTTGGGTTGAAATGATTTTTATACGATTTAATAGCTCATTAAAAGTTTTATCTCCCAGCTTTTCAGGGGTTAACAGGTTTTTCATTAAACTGTAAGTCTTGACTCCTACACTGCTAAATAGGGTAGCATTTTTTTTACCTTCATCTGTAATATCATTAGCAGTAAAAAAATAAAAGATACTGTTTCACAGTGTTTGTCTCAAGTTTGCAGTTGCAAATTGAATGGTGAAATAGTCCCAAAAAGTTGCAATCATTTCTTTCTCTCTTTTTTTCATTCTTGTAAGTTCAGCTCTACCTGGTTGCCATATGATGTATCGTAAACCACACATACAACAGCTTCTTTAGGTAGAGGAAGGACAGAGTTGTGTTAATGGGAGAATGGCACTATATGTAAAAGAAAGCATAGAGTCAAACAGAGCTATAATAGGCAGAAACTTGTGGAACAATGATAGTCAATAGGACACGAGAATGACAAAATATAAAATATATAGGGAAGACAGAGTAGTTTTCACTGGTGGGGAACTGGCCCTCTCTGTGAAGGAAAGCACAGAATCAGATATAATAAAAAATTAAATGACTCAATCTGTACCATAGAATCTCTATGGATAGAAAGTCCATGCCTGAATAATAAGAGTTTAGCAGTAGGAATATTCTACGCACCACCTCACCAGGATGGTGATGGTGATAGTGACTGTGAAATGCTCAGGGAGAGTAAACAGGCTACAAAAATAAACAATTCAATAATAATGGGGGATTTCAAGTATTCCCCATATTGACCATGTCACCTTAAGACGGGATGCAGAGATAAAATTTCTAGACACCATTAACGATGGTGTCTTGGAGCGGCTAGTCCTGAAACCCACAAGCAATTCTTGACCTACTTCTAATCAGAGTACCTCTAGTCCAAGAGGTGAATATACCCAAACCGCTTGGTAATAGTGACTATAACGTAATTAAATTTCATATCCCTGAAGAGGGGAAAATACCAAAGAAACACACAAGAGTAGTATTTAACTTCCAAAAGGAGAACTACACAAAAATGAGAAAGGTAGTTAATTAGAAATTAAAAGAGTGAAATGTCTGCAAGCTGCACGGAAATTATTTTAAAACACCATAATAGAGCCTCAAGCGAAATATATCTTGATTCCTTTTCACCCCCGAAAAAAAAAGCAGTAAGAGGATGAAAAAAGCCACCAGACTAAAATTGCATGCAACAAGGCATCCTTTAGAAATTGGAAGCCAAATCCTACAGAGAAAAATAGAAAGGAGCATAAATTAGGGCAAGACAAGTATAAAACTATAATTAGGCATGCCATAAAAGAATTTGAACAGCAACTAGTAAAACACATACAAACTAATTAACAACAACAAAAATGTGAGTACGCCAGAAGCATGAAGCCTACCAAACAGCCAGTTGGACCACAGGACAACTGAAGTGCGAAAGGATTATTCAAAGAGGCTATTGCCTAGAAGCTAAATGAATTCTTTATATCAGTCTTCACTGTAGAGATGAGAGGGAGATGGCCACCTTGGCAATTCTTTTTAGGGAACAAATCTGAGTAACTGTCTCAGACTGAGGTTTCATTAGAGAAGATTTTGGAATAAATTGATACATTAAACAATAATAAGTCACCAAGCCCATGTGGTATTCACCCAAGAGTTCTGAAGGAACTTAACACAAGTACCAAGCGAATTGGTTGAAGCTATAGAAATGAACAGAATTATCAAACACATATATTGGGGAAGAGTCAACATGGCTTTTATAAATAAAAATCATGCCTCACAAATCTATTAGAATTATTTGAGGCAGTCAACAAGTATGTAGACAAAGGTGATCTAGTTGATATAGTGTACTTGGACTTTCAGAAAGTCTTTGATAAGCACCAAAGGCTCTTACACAAAGTTAGCAGTAATGGGATAAGAGGGAAGATGTGCAATTTTATGCAAGTTTTGTGGGTCTCATTGTAGTTGCAATGATTTTCTATCTTGGCAACTGAAAATTATGCATTGCAACATCTAAGTTCCCTTGTGGATCTGGGTTCTAAGTTCGACAAAAACAGTGAGGAGTACTAGTGGCTCCTTAGAGACGAATAAATTTATTTGGGCATAAGATTTCATGGGTAAAACCCACTTCATCAGCTGCATGGAGTGGAAAATACAGTAGGAAGCTATATATAACAGTACATGAAAAGGTTGGAGTTGCCTTACCAATTCAAGACAATTCAATTAAAGTGGGCTATTATCAACAGGACGTGTGTTCATTAGGCCACATTCAGAGATGCTGTAAATCAATGGAGCTGTACCTGCCTACATAAGGTCTGAATTTAGCCTACTATATATTTAAAACCTACATTGTAGCCTAATCCTTAAAAATATTGTTTTAGAAGATGACACTTTGAATTACAGGAAAGAAATGAATATCTGAAGTAACTACCATCTACATTTTCCCCATTCTTAACTCAAAGTGTCTATAAGTTTCAGCCTACTATAAGCTTCTAAGACTGAGTTAGGAATGTCTGCAAAGAGGCATTCTGGATGCCAAGCATGTGAGGAGTGCAAATAAGGTTACTTGAAGTAGGGTGAATGAATGGTAATTAGGCACATGAGCCAGGCTGTTGAAAAGTTAGAAGGCATGCAGGGACCCTCTTTACAATGAAATTCAAGCTTACCTGTGTTCCACAGAAATTCAGGAGTCTGCATATTTATGACAGTAAATCCTGCACTGCAGAAATGCTGAAGCACAAACTGAGATTGCTGCCAGATAACTTTATTTATGCTAGTGTAACGAAGCCCTTACAGCTTCTTGTATTATAATATATCTTACCCCACACTTTGAAGATTGATGGCATGCCACATTCCCCAACATCAAGGAGGAGATCCAGTAGACCTTGCAAAACACTGCAGTTTCACCACTTTGCAGCTGACATTAAGCTCTGTCATTTAAATAACCCTGAAGACTAGTGTTTTTGATAAATAGGAACTTTGTGGTGTTTTGTATGTGGCTTGTGCCCTTCCTCTTTCTGTCTCATGAGCAGCTTCTCAAAGAAAAGAGGTTATTGAAGTCCCTTAATTATAACAGCCAAAACTGCAGCACTTTTATATTCCCAAAATAGCAAAGCTTACATGAAACCATTAGCAGTGTGAAATCACAGAATACTGGAAACAGTCAGTATGACAAAGATTCAGTCAAGGTAAACAAAAATGAATTGGACGGCTGTGCACGTACAGAACATTATGCTAGATTGCAGACAACTCTGGAAATTAACAGCAGAGATAATCCAAAATATTATGGTTGATGTCTGGTCTTTTGCTGCCCAAAGAGTGAAAAACATATGTGACAAAGTCATTTTAAAACAAAAACATAGATTATCATTCTTTTAGATTGTCTTTTTGTAATAGAAGTTGTTTCTTGGTGGGATACCCTGTGTGACACAATTTTCTGCCAACTCCCACCCTAACAATGAAAGGAAAAAAAAACAAACCAAAACACCTCCCTTGAGGTCTAAATAAACCAGACGGCTCAAAGTTTCAAAAGCAGTCTGCTTCACACTTACCAGTGCCTTTCTATTCCTGAAATTCTTTAGTCAAGTTGGCCACTTCTATTTCAAAACAAATCAGCTGAACACATCACATCAGCACCATGAAAATGATGTAGCGGGTAGATGGTGATACCACTAAAATAAATGTACGCATCAGTGTAAGTTTAATAGTGCCTCTGAATCTAAAATGACTGCATTTGAAGAAGAGCTCTGTCTGGCATGAAAGCTTGTCTCTCTCACCAACAGAAGTTGGTCCAATAAAAGATGCAAATGCACAAGGTGAGTTAATCAAATAAATATTGCTCAAAAGTTGTGATCACAGAATCCAAGCAGAGTTGGGCCTCGCCAACTTGAATAGTACCCAGGGAAAACACAAGTGCTGAGGCATGGTCTAGTGGCACACTTCCCCTCTGGTTAACTTTGGAGCTATTTCTCTAGCATGGTGCTAGGAAGCATGGTGCTAGCATTGCATAAGACAAAGTTGAGCCCATGAACACTTGTAGTAATTACAAATCCTACTAAACTTATTTCAAGAATTTCAGTGTTCATATCAGTGTTCTTTCCAAATTCCCATTTAGAGGATTGTATTTTGTCCAACTCAACTTCTTACAGATTCATTTGAGCATGTTATTTTTCACTTTCTGTCCTAGAATAATGCAGTATTGTTATGTTCTAGCTATTTTTCAGACATGGATGAAGATTTACTTATATAAAGCTTGTAAAACCCAGTGGTTTCCTTTAGGAGGAAATGTATTATTATATTAAAAGTTTAATTTTTCAAAAATTCTGTTTGAAAGCTCATTTGCTTCTTTCGCTATGTTGGGAAAATAATCCACCACTGAATTAACCTGGGGAAAGTAGAATGATGTAAAAAGGATATTTACATAAGTTAATCAAACTACTGCTTGGGTTTATGAACCTTGCAAGAGGAAAATTTCATCACAGACCCTGTAGTTTAATGTATCAGACCTCCACTTTCTAAAGATGGCATCTTCTTTGAGCTGTACCAATCTACAAATCAGTAAACTGCAGTAGAACTAAATCAATCAAGCCAGGGGTATGTTCAACAGTGCTGCAGGCTCTCAGGGTGTGTTGTGTTAAAGACTTTTTATCAGAATGTGACATGCTCAGTTTTTGGCAACTACCGGAACAAAAGAAATGATCCAGAATTAACAATACCACATTTTAAAGGGAACAGGTCCTGTGACAGAGGATTGAAGAAAGGCTTGCATTTCAAGCTTCCTTCAATGACTGTAACACATTGAATGTTAATGTACTAGGTCACATCTTAACCTTAGATATGCAAAATGCATCGCCACATCTCCAGACATAGAAACAGAACAACCAACCCTTCCCTCTCCCTCCCCCTTTGCTCTCTCTGTGCATCAGCTGGACAATCTATATACGTGGAGCTTTGTCTTTTATAGGTCCCTATTGCCTCTCACCCCCGTCCCGATTTTTCACGCTAGCTATCTGGTCACCCTACCTGGACATCTGTCACTGTCACAGTGGAGGATTTAGAATCTGGTCCAGAGAGTTGATTGGAACATATGCTTTTTTGATCTTAAAGAAAATCAAATCAGCTAGCATTTTATAAATCTATGAGATACGATTTCTTAGTTCTTAAAAAATAATTAGGGAATCACCTTAAGAAATCAGGCCTATGGTGTCTTTTATTGCTTAATGACAAAGGACTGACCAATGTTAACTGAACACACCATGTCTTCCCATTGTTCTGCCATACTACAGGTCTCAGAGATGAGTAATTCAAAAAACACTTTTGGTTATGCTTTATATTACACATTTTACATAAATATGTAAAATAAATGTGTACATATAATGTATATTTTGCTTTATCTTTATAAAAGGTGAATACATTAATGTTATAAGCATATTATGGATCTTTTACAATGCTTTAAACAGCATTAGAGGGCTTCTTGATGGTTATAAGCAATCAACGGTTTATTAAAAATTTAATCATTTACTAACTCTTTGTAAAACTCTTAATAAAATGCACCCTTAATATAAAGTGTAACTCATTTTCCCACTGCTTTTCTCAAGAGATGCTGTAATCTAGACAGATCAGAGAGAAAGAATAGCAGGGGCATATCATCTACTTTAAACTGAAAAATTGTGTGTGCAGATTATTTTGAAGCAGCCATTTAGCAGCATCTCTTCAAAGACATTCAGATATCTACAAAATCCTTTATTATAATATTTAAACAAAGACACCTGTAGACACACATTAGTGATTCAAAGGTACCTTAATACAAGCATAAACTTTGATATGACTACAACAGAGTGCCTCTTTCATTCTCTCTGTATTATAGTTCACATTCTTTTTATTGGTAATTAGAAACTTTATGAGCACTCCATTGCAGGATTGTAAAGATGTGTTAAAATCCTTTAGCCCAGACTGAAAACATGCACAGAGCACGTCTTTGGAATAATACGAAACCCGCTCACTGGTTTTCTTTTTTGTTTTACTCTTACCTAGGGGGAAATCAATTTATGGTATCTTTCCAATAGAATGATTTACATAGTAATTGTGATTAAATGTTGTACACATGAAGATTGTTTTGGTTTTAAACCAAAATCATACAAGCTCTTTCTTTCTATAGCCCCTTTCATCTCACAGGAAGCCCTGGTACTTTCTATATTTAGGAATTAATCCTAGAAAAGAGGGCACAGACTTGTAAACCAGATGTAGCTCATAAAAACATGCAAAGATGTTGTGTTCACAGAGGTGGGATCATCAGCCCCAATATGCGGCAACCAGCAGACAGCTGGGGCAGGGCATATGATGTTACTGTAGCGGTAAGGGTTCTAATAGCAAAAAACGAACGCCCTTACCCCTTCCCCCCTTGCCTGAGACCCTGCCCCTGCCCCTTCTCCAAGACCCCACCCCTGCTCACTCCATGCTCCCTACCTCCATTGCTCACTTCCCCCACCTTCATTCACTTTTACTGGGCTAGGGCAGGGAGTTGAGGTATAGGAGTGGGTGAGGGGTGCAGACTCTGAGGTAGGGACAAGGATAAGGATTATAGGGTCCAGGAGGGGGATCTCAGCTGGCACAGAGGTATATGGAGTGCAAGAGGGGGCTCAGGGCTTTAGGTTGGGGTGCAGGAGGGGTTGCACGACGCAGGCTCCATGAAGGAGTTTTGGTGCAAGAGGGGGTCAGGGCTGCGGTAGGGAGGTGAGGTGTGGGATGGGGTGCAGGTTCAGGGCTGGGGCAGGGGATATGGGGTGCAGGCTATGGGAGGGAGTTTGGTTGTGGAATGAGGCTCAGGAATGGGACAGGAGATTGAGACATGGGAAATGACTCAGGCTGCGGGCTCTCGGAGGGAGTTAGGATGCAGGAGGCAGCTTTGGGCAGGGGCACGGCTTTGGGCCTCAGGATGGGGTTTGGGGTATGGGCTCTGGGCAGGTGGCACTTACCTCAGGCAGCTTCCCGGAAACAGCCGGTATGTCCCTGTGGTCCCTAGGTGGAGACATGGCCAGGTGGCTCCACATGCAGCCCTCATCCACATGCACCACTCCAGAAGCTCCCATTGGCCACGGTTCCTGGTCAATGGGAGCTGCAGAGTTGGCACTCATGGCGGGCCAGCACACGGAATCTCCATCTGCCACTGCCCCTAGGGGCTGCAGGGATATGTTGGCCATTTCCAGGAGCCGCGCAGAGCCAGGGCAGGCAGGGAGCCTGATTTAGCTCTGCTGTGCCATGAACCAGACTTTTAATGGCCCAGTCAGCAGTGCTGACCGGAGCCACCAGGGTCCCCTTTTGACCATGCATTCCAGTCGAAAACCGGACACCTGGCAACCGTATGTAGAGGCGAAGGTACATGGCTCCCCTCCATGCAATATTTTGGCCTACTGGTTCCATGCTCAGCAAACACCTAGCTATGCTTCACAGCACTATATGACAAGCGTCTGTGGTGATCCCTTGCAGGAGCTCTTTGCTACCCAATCCTCCTCTACAGGGGAATTACCGGATTTTTCACTCTTTGGGAACCTCATAACCCAGTTCAAAGTTTCCCTTCAATGTAATCTGTTGTCACTAATTTGTTACCTATTAGGACTTTCTGGTACTGCACATGTTAAAGCAAATGAACAAAAGAAATGCTGCATCTTCCTGTTCAACTTTAAATGATGTGGAAAGAGGTCAGAGTAAAAATCTGATCAGATATTTTACCTTGATATACAGATATCAGACTTGTGGATTGACAACTAATAAATGTTACAGTTCTAGTCTCTTAGACTCCAGAAAGATCAGTTTTTAACTATTTTAAGCCAAACAATAACATTATCTAGCACATGTTGTTCCAGCTGCTTAAGAAGATCCCTTTACATTCTCAAGTCTGAGATCTTGAGGATCTCAGACCTCCAAATCCTAAATATCTAATAGTGTCTGGGCCTTCATCTAAATACCTTTCCTGAAGAAATTCAAGTTTTCCTTGGAAATATTCTATCTAATAATGCCCTACTTTCAATCCTGCTTACCTTGTGAGATCGGATGAAGTCACATCCCGAGGAAGCACAAGGTTGAAGTTTGAGAAATTTGATGTCCATTTAATATTATTATTTTCATAGCATTTGAACAAAGCTAAAATTATTAGATAAAGTAAGGAGAAATATATATTGGCTCCAAGTTTTTGGTGTCATTGCATATTACCTATTTTTAGATATTTTTGACTGCTATTATCATGTGAATATATCTCCAGAGAAATATAGATTTGTATCACTGTTTCTGTGTAGAACAACATACCCACATGGAATGCATTACAAAGATGGTAATTTTTAATAGTAGAAGACAGTAGTTCCTAATAACAGAAAAATACAGCCCCAGAAAAGGTCATCATAATAAAGACAGTGTTATATTATACTCTGAGCGGTAAGAAAATTTCCCTACACTTTAACAAACTACAGAGATAATTAGAATTTGTATCAGATACTTTGTATATCAGAATGTTGAAGATACATAATGTTAAGGAACAAAAGACAATTACAAAACCTTAAATGTCAACTTTTTTTTTTTGCCACGGAGCTCAGAATTATATATATATAAAAACAAAGCTGAATTTGTACTGACCTACTCTTTTGGAAACCTCTGTAATCTGCAATGCCATATTTGCTTTTCATGATATGTTACGTTGCCATTAAAATGAAAATTAGCAGCTCAAAGGGCAAACTAATCTATCATGGCAATTTGGTATATGATATTTGCAGCCAAATGAGATAGCAGCACAGACCAACAATACTATAAAAGTATTATTACGGTCAAATATAATTTATGTGAAACCTAGGTAGGTAAAGAAACCATGCCCTTTTTATATACCAAAGATATTTTCATAAGTAGGTGCCCTTTATTTGTGGAAGACTCATTAATATGTAGCTTTAGTTTCCCTCTCAAGGCCTCTGTGTCCCTGAAAGAGCTCTGCAGGTCTCCACATCCTACATTAATGTGTAGCCTTTCTCCTAATGTTCCATGTCTTGATCCCCATCTTGCTAGCACAGGAAGAATAGGCAGTACACTCTTTGAAGACAGGGCTTCCCTTATAGCCATACCACCACGGCCACCAGCCTACCCACGTTACATTGTCAGACTTGGAAGGTGTGTGAGAGATGTGCAATTTACATCTACCAATCCTGCCATCTTTATCTCAGCAATGCCAAACCTGTAATTTACCATGCAATACCTTGCTGGCTTCAGAGTTGTTCTAATTTATATACAGATTGTGCCTGGCTCTTGTTCAGATGAATATGTGCCTGCATGCGAATGAATAAGGACCTTGCAGCAGAGGGAAAGAATAGTATCATGGTTCTTGTCCTGCTCCTGAACATCTGCCTAGGGTCTTGGCACAGCTGTAGTCATGAATTCTCCGCGAACATCTGCTGAAGCACAAGCCACCCAGAAAAGAGAAGTTGAGGTCATTTGCTCCATCTCCCCATGTGCCAACCAGCTGAATGTCCTTGCCTGCTATGAAAATGCCTTTCAGCGCAATTCCTGAACTGGTGGTTCCACCACTCCCCCAACAGGGGTGTCTGGTTTTCAGCAGTTAGAAAGTTGGCAGCCCTACTTAGGGCCCAGATCCTGAAATGTATTTAGGCTCCTAACTTCCATTGATTTCAGTAGAAGTTAGGAGCCTAAACACCCTTGAGGATGGGGGACTAGGTGGGTACTCCAGTTTTAGGCTCTGGAACATTCCATGTGGCCAGGAAGCAGGTGCTGAGGCGGAGGCTGAAAATAAGAACCCAATCATCAGGCAGCTAATTCAGTTCATTTTTGTTTTTACTTTATTTCTCTTGTTATTCTTATCCAGTCAGAGTCTCTGTAATTATTTTTAAAGGCCTGATTGGCTGATTGGACTACAGGAGAGCATGATGGTGGGAATGTTGAAGGGGCTATGGGGGTGTTTACATTTAATTTGCAGAAAAGAGATAAAAATGAATTTGGGCTCTGCAGTTCCTTCAACTCAGAAGCCAACATTATTCATTACTAACAACTTACATTATGAAATTCATGTTTACTTGATTGGCAAATTATTGTGGATCATTCTTAAATACTTTCATTAAATGTGTTATTCAGGAGTATTTGCTACATACTTTTGACAACCAATTTTCAGCCTTTGGGTAATTCATTAGCTGTTCACACTATTTGGTTGCACAGTTATGCTGCTTTTTTGTTGAGCAATTGAGTGACATTTGGTAAATAGATAATCAGTGCACTTCTGGTCTGAATTTTCAGTGACTACACAGATATTCTAAAGATGGGTCATTCATTTGGGGATCGTGAATATTTTCATCAACAGCTGGTGGTTGTTTGAATACTCACAAGTAAAATATGATGCAACAATCCATGGCTAATAGAAATAACAATCTGGTTAGGACTTTATTTTACTATTGAGCCAGTTTTACTCAGGAATATGTAAGTGCTGGAACTTGGTTTAACATTTTAAAGAAATTATTTTAAAAAGGCTTTGAATTCTTCAAAATCAAATCACTATTTGCAGCAGACCCTCCTTCCTCTGTTGCATCTGAACGTGACACTGCTATCAGTCTCCTCCATGTAACTCACTAACTTGTATTTGTTCCTATCAAAACCCAGTCAAGCATATAGATAATGCCTTTTAAAATATCTGACTGACTCAGAGCCAGAAGGGATTCTGCAAAGATTTTATTAACAATATGTTTATTGAATTTTATCTATAAAAGAAGATAGGTGTACAATGAATACTAAAGTACTAAATACTATAAACATGTCCATAGAGAAATGCTATTACAGGGAAAAGTGATTTTCCATAGTGGTTAACTTAACAGTAATACCTAGCGCTTTCTCCCCTGTCTCCAGCAGTAATAAACTTAATTCAATACATGTAAAAAAAAATAACTTTCTTATGGCAAAATGGATCAACATTTTATCATCTTGTACATGATGAGTTACAACTCTGTGTGTGGGGGGCACAGGGGGAAGCGAAGCTGAATTTGCTTAATCTTGAGACTGTACGTTTTATTAAAAAAATTGTTCTCTTGGAACATAATCTGATGCCTGTTCAGGAATATAATACTTTGGTAGGGTAATACAAATAGTTTGCTCTGCAAGTGTAATGCACTGTTAAGAGTGTGTAACATGTTCCCCCTCTGGGTCTGAACCACTGAGCAGGCAAGGCTGTTACAACCACAAAACCTGTCTCTCCAACTGAAAGTGTGGAAACTCGTGCATGTAGCCGTAGAGAGTTCTGGTTCAGTCCCCTGTGTTGGCCGTGATGGTGGCCATCAAACAGGTTCTCATTAGCAGAGCTGCTGAAATAAAGCATTTTCTTTAAACCTCAAAGCCTTTTGGGTTGGTAGTTGGAAGCATTTGCCAATCTTACACCTGCTTATGAAAAAGCAAAGCCAGGTTTCAGTTGTTCAAATAACTCAATCTGACAAACCTCTGTCCCACAAACCAATAGTTTGCTGACTCTAAAGAGCTGTCCCCAACCTATATGGTAAGAACGTAAGTCTTGGAGCGTACTGAGAGGTATTTAGGGTATCTGGCAGGAGCCTCTGTAGAGTGATGAGCTAGCTATGGAAAGGCTGAATTCAGTTAATTAAAACTTCCAAGTTAGCTTCACTTCCAGCCTCTGGGAACTTCTGCATAAACCTCTCAAAAATACACTATCCCCTAGTTGTAATGCAAGGCAAAACAATCAAATCAATTATTTAAAGGCTAGTTAACTGAAATTCTCACCTATCTGAAGTTCTGATATGTCCAGTAAGGTTTGACTAAAGCTCTTCTAGTTCTGTGGCACTTCAGAGCTTTGCAGAGCAACAGTTTCAGCCCAATGTGGTATAAACTGTGTAGGGTAAGAGTCCTTATGGAAGTTAGCTCTGCACAGCTCCTAAACAAGCTTCAGATTTACAGAACTGCTAAACTCCACAAAAGTGGCCTAAAGAACAAGCTTGCCTAGCAGGTAATGGCCAGCTTTAAAACCTGAGAAAATTCCAAACCAGCTCTACTTCTAATCCCCTTCCTCACCCTGGCTCATCCTATTTGGAAAATGATGATAACCCATAAGAATATTTACAATGAATGACTATCATAACTGACATTCTTACTGCCATTTACAGCAGAGGATCAAAGACTGAATTAGCATAAAGATAAAACTATCCTCCTACTCTATATGGGTAGTCCCTCCGTGTCAAGGCTAAGGCACATTTGTGTGGAAACTTGCACTGCTAGTGCTGACTGTCAGATAGCTAATGGACACTTGTCTAACACATCCCTTGAGCTAGAAGTTTATTTATGGGGCTGCAGATTTTAAAGTGCAGTCCAATGCATTATACTGTGATTATAATTATGATCAGTTGCACTCCATAATCCTGCCACCATGGAAACCACTTCAGAACCTCCTGCCAGCTGCAGAGTCAGAAGGACATTTCCTCCTTCAAACACAGTACGAACTGGCAGGGGATGAAGGTGGATGACAAGCTACTTTCCACTTTACGGCAGCAGCAGGACCTTCAAATGGCAGGAGGTGAACAGCAATCTGAATCCCTCTGTTGGGGAACTCCCAAGCTCTGTTGTAGTTTTCACAATCTTAGGTCATTGGCTGAGCTAGACTGTGTCATAAAAAGTCTAGAGGTACTCTGGAGTGCTAAAGACCTCGGATATAGTTTGCTGCTTTTGTTTTTGCTTTTTTAAATTTATTTATTTATTTGGTTAACAATACTCCAATGCTAACAGAACATCAACAATTCATATTGGCTGATCAAGCCCTATGGTGTGTCAGACTATAAAAATCCTCCTCCTAAATTCAGCTGAGATACTTTAGTTCTGTAAGATTTTAGAGGGGGATGGAAAGCATAGCAAAAAGAAGCTGAAGTTGAATGTCATGAAGAGGTAGGAAGTTAGCATCTAAGTAAAGGATATGGAAAGGACAAGGAAGGGATGCACAGAGTAGAGTGAAGGAAAAGAAGGTAGACAAAAACAAACATTCAGTCTTTTCAAGGCTCATATAAGTCTCCAAAATATAGAGTATTTGTAATAGAGATCAACATTACTTAACGTGCAAAGTTGGATTGCTTTTTATTTTTTTGCACATTTCATTATGATTTTTTAAATGGGACCTTTTGTAGAAACAAATTAAGGCACACGGGTGTATTATAGATAAAAAGGGTCAATTTTCCAGTTACAATACACCTATTTCTAAAAAAGGCAATATCGATTTTAAAAAAAAGATGGTTGTCTAAATGAAAATTATGATTTCATTTAAACAGGAAATGAAAAAGGCTTTGGGAATTTCTGGATGTCTATGTGTGAAACTGTATTAAACAGTAAATATTCCTGTATGCAATTTCATGAATACCAGCTGGGTACATAGCTTGTGTGAATCAGCATGGTACTCTTACTTCGGAGGAGCTATACCAATTTACAGCACTTGAAGATCTGGCCCACAAACTTTGCAAAGATCTGTCACTACCTTTCAGAGATTCACCCATCACTAAATAGAATATAAGGCTATAGAGTGGCCTTACATTATTCTTAGAAAATAGGAGTGTTGTTCTTGGATCAACTTTAATATGAATAAATGTTACATTAACTGCATGAGCATGACCTTTTTATACCCTGCTGTATGACTGACCATGCACACAGTCTCTTTAGGATAAAGAAGATCCAACTCGCTGTGGCACATATCTTCCCCTGATACTTCTACTGAATGTGAATGATTTCTGCTAGTTACCATGGGGATGTGATCAAGAATCATGAGATGCATAGCAACAAGGTTCCTATTTTCTGCTACTTTTGCTTTTATAACAAGCAAGGAACAACTGTGCACAGAGCAGAAATTTCCCCTTCTCTGTCACTTTCCTATTTTCCCCCTCTTCCACTGGTGAACAAATTTATGATACATGCTGTATCTTAACTAGCTATATCTGAAATCAGATCAATGCCTTTATATCTCTAAAGGAATTACATGAAATGCTACATAATACTTGCTCTTTTCAAATGCCATTCATTGGAAAATTTTTGGGAAAAGAAAGTCAACCAAATTATCCTAGAAAAAAAAAATCAAGGAAAAAAAATCATATTAAAGAAGAGCAAGATATATAATAAAAAAATATTCTGCCCTGAATTAAATGGACATGAAAGAACATATCAGAGCATTCTGTTTATATTAATTGGTCCTTTGGTCATAAAAATAAGTAGCATTCAGCTACATGTCCTTTACTATTTATTGAGTTGTGTTCTCTGGGTTCATTTTTCACACCACATTCATTTTCCTCTCAGATCCTTTGTGTATTCATGATAATTAACATAGGCATTGTTACATTTACAATTTTCCAGGGAGACAAGTCATCAAATAAGAAGACAGAAATCAATGTTGCTTAGTCATATGCTATTGCTTTATTCTTTTGTATAATTAGTATGCAGGAACCTTGATTTCATTAGACAATACCATTTTGAGAGGTAGATCTAATTATATTCCCAAAGGGAAAAGACAATGAAAGCTTCCATTTTGCTACTTACACAACGCAGTGACATGGCTTTCTTCTTACGGCCCCTTGCTGTGTGGACCTTTGGAAGAGCAATAATGCCTGTCATTACCATTATCTCTTTGTCACCTCTTTCTCTCTCCACTGGTATCTTCTTTATAAATCAAATTTCCAACAGATTAGACAGCTTTAACTGTGTCTCACATATGAAAGACATAAATATCGAATCAACAGGAATACATAGCTGCTTTTAACTGGCCATACTACTATGTTAATGTGTAAATTTCTGACCTATACTCACAGTTTCTAGAGTAGTGTGATGGGGTGTCCACATCACATGTGATTGGAAGGGATTAAGATGGCCAGACAGGACAATTAACTTCCCAGGCTGCACAAGCAGGAGTTGATTAAATGAGGCCCAGCTAGCTGAGAGAAGAAGGGGAAGCCAGGGAAGTCGGCTGCAGACACTACCTAGGAGAAGGGAGGTTTGTTAGTGGTTGAGGGTAGTCGACAGTAACTCCCTGAGAGGAGGGAATTGGGAGGTTGATGAACCCATAGGGAATTGGGGGAGCCAGGAAGGTAGGAAAAGGCTCAGGGAAAAAGCTGAAAGATGTGGGATGGCATAGACCTTGGCTGCTGACAGGAGTGCCCCTGAGCTGGAACCTGGAGTAGAAGGTGGGCCTGGGCTCCCCTACCAGCCACTGGGAATGCGGCACAGGTCAAACAGAGGACAGCAGACTGCCTGAGCTGGTTTGTCTGGAAAAGACTTTATTTACATGCCCCAGAAAGAGGAAACCACATAGTGACCTGGCTGGAAGGCTGAGTCACAAAGTGGATGTTGTAGCTCCTGGAGTCAGAGAAGGGCTGCAGAGGAGAAAATGATAGGGGCGTTGGCCTCAGTTAATCCCCAGAATTTCCAGAAGGTGGCACCATCCAACAGTGAGTAGAGCAACCCTGTCCCAGGTAGTGTTAATTGTTAAATTTTTAATTGTGTTAAATTGTTAATAAATTAGCCAAATTTCTCATTATATTTTGAGATGTGCAGAGAGGGAAGAATAGCCACCTGAGATATGGAACGACAATCAAGTAGGTATGGAGGAAGTGATATGTTAAAAGACAAGATCCTGGAAACAAGTTTGCTATGGTCTCCCATCCTCCTGCAAATGTAGAGCAGCTAATAGGTTGGTTCCATCAAATGGTTAGCAAGGAGGTACAGAACAGTAAGAACTTGAGGGTATTGTGAGGACTCTGCTAAGAGCTCAGGTCAGCACAGACAATGTGATGAATCTGCTAAGGAGTCAGTCGGATATTGCTCTCTCCCCTAACTGGAGTTTGGTTAATAGGTCAAGGAGATATGCAGTAGCCATGCTAGTAGAAGCCATTTTCTGAGTGCTTATTGGGACAAAGCAGGTGCTAGAACCTAGAGGTCCTAGCAGCTAATGTGCTCTTATAGCTAAAGGAAAAATCATGCCTTGAATTAGGAACAGAAGAATACAACTTCCCCTCACCCCCTGCGGAAAAAAAAAAAAAGAAAGAAAAAGAAAAAAGTCTGTCACAAGTAAGTGACCATCTGAGTATAGTGAAAATCTCAAGCAAAGTGACTAAGCAATTTATTAGTCACAGAACTCCTATTAATTTGAATAGGTTGTATGGCTACTAAATTCCACATATCATTTTGAAAAATCTCACCCACTAACAAACTCCATTTGCTTGATTTTGATCCCACTTGATAATCACAGGTTCATCAAATTGACTCATTTCCACTTGGGAAAGAGTGTGAGATGAAGGAAAAGAAATTCTAATGGAAAATAAATTAAACAAAAAGAAAACGATGGCATTGTTGGGTAACACTGTTTGATTGTGACTTAAACAAACAGCAACAAAATGTGCATTTAAGACAATGTTGACTTTAAAACTCTAAAAGAAAAACAAACTTTCTCACACATTTATTTAAACAAATACAGACTCATGATATCTATAGATAACCATAAATATTGGGCAGTCAGCAGCCCTAATAGGGAAGAGTAAGATGTTCCTGCTCTCCGCTAATATTGGGGGTCACACCTTGGGTCAATGAGTAAGCCCTAAACCTCCTTGCTAGGGTCACCACAAAGTCTTCATTCATAGTTGATGTGGAAGAAAACAAATATCAATGGAAAGGATGGCAATGAAGCATGTGCCTTGTGATAACATGTAAGGGCAATCTGTATTATATATGCAGTTATTGGCCAATCACTACACTGATGGCAGAAGAAACCGTTCAGCTCAGGTCGGCAGCTAATCTAGGAGAGGGACAACTCCAAATTCAAATCCTGCACCCATGTCAGCTGTCATGTTTGTGCCATTTATTGCACCAGCGTGGCAACAGCTGCTTGGGTGAAAAAGAGAGAAAGGCTCTGCACAATCCTCTCTCTTAAATCTGTCCATAGTGCCGGCTGTTCAGCCAACTCATCTGGGAGCTCATTACACTGAACAGACCCAGATGAAGAGATCTGTGTCAAGAGGCCACATCTGCCTTTGAGGAGTGGCATGTGAGTTCTCTGCCAGAGAAGACAGCTGGTTGTAAGGCCAATACCTCAAAGCCTTCCCCACCCAACAATGACTCACTTGCAAGACATGAAACCAATTTTGCAAATCCTGGATCGGACTTACTTCCCATGTGAGACGCCATAAACACGAATAAACCAAGATCTCAAGTCTACACTAACTGAACACTCATCTCTTGAAGTGATAGGAGATTTCAGACCATAAATATTCAAGGACTTACATCTTAATTAAAATACTAGGAAGTAAATTTTCTCAGTGTGCATAGGGATTTAGCTGCATAAGTTCCTTTAATGTCATGACTCTGGCAATTTACTTCCTATATTCTTCTCTGAAAGGATGAAAAATAAGTCTCTAGCATAATTTTAAGAAGATGACTTGGAAAAGCTTGTCACCACATCAGCACTCTGGCACTCTTAAAAGTTGAGCGAATAATTTAAATCACTTCTTCAAAAGTAAGTTCCAATTTAGACAAAGCAGCAAATGGGGATGTGCAATCGAGTGGTTTGGCGGCACACATTACAAAAGAATGTTCTAACACTACCTGTAAATATTAGTATTGGGCCAAATCCTGCTGCTCTTTCTGTGAAGACTTCAGTGGGAACTGCTGATGCTCAACAGTTCTGAAAATCAAGACCCTGATTTAGGGTCCAGACTTTCAAAATCACTAAGATTATTGGGGAGATTTTCTAGAATCCAACTCTCATTTGGCCATTTGAGAGCCTAAATATTCTTTTCAAATTCTGGTTATATTTCCTTACTTCAGCCACCCATTTTTGAAAATCCTGGCTAGTGAATGTTTTTCCTATAAATGATAACATTTTGTCATGCATATTATTGCTAGTGGGCTTCTTCTTCCTTTGAAATATTCAGTTAAAACATAATTCCATTTTAGGGTTTGATTTTTCTATTACTTCACAGTAAAATATAGTGTTAGAGCAATTATGCCTAAGTTGAATGCATGTCGTGTGACTTAATCAATACACATGGGGGAGTATGGCAGTTCAGTGAGCATGCATCATTGTTAATTTTATAGATCAGCAGGGAGGAACAAATAAAGCCAAGAGAAAAGCTAGAAACACTTGCATTTAGATTAATCATTTATGAATTTAAGAGTTGAGTGTACTGATCATTATATACATTTCACTGGACTTTACTGGGAAGGAACTAAACCCTCCTAATGGACTCTATAGTCCTGATTTCAATATTCAGGTATACACATATTTGTACAAGTGCAAACTGGACATCCATGAACAAATCCACTGATTGACATGACTCATGGGATTTTCAGGAATACATCTGATTTTACAAATGCACAAGGACAACACTGGTATAGCAGTGAGGAGGTATCTTGTGTAGGACAGAGACCCCTTACACTTTTAAGAGCAGCTTCATTGGTGCACTTCCAAGTCACACCTTGAAGAACATCCCTTTCCCTTCAGAAATCCTATCAGATGACTCCACATGCAATGGTCCAATCATATTAGTGATGTTCTGCATAGTAGTGTGACTGAAATAGACAGCAGCCTATATTTAGTGGGAGGAGGGGAGAATGAAATGTTAATTTGAAGGTTTAACTAAACAAATGCTAAGATTTGCTTTGAGGGAAGGGGGAAGTAAATACGGAAAGTCAGAAGTAGGTGAGTACAGGTCCTTAGAGATAAGGAATTTAAAAGGAGCAATTAAGGAAACTGGACATTGCTGAGAAGCTGAAATCTCTCTCTCTCTCTCTCTGTTCAGGTCTGCTCTTTTATGGTTAAAAAAAGGCACTATCAGAGATGACGTGTCACAAGAAGAGGGACTAGAAAAAACTGATAACATAAAAAGCAGTAAGTCACTAGGTCCAGATGAGATATACTTCTTCATTTGAGAGCCTAAATATTCTCAAGAGTTGGGTGCAAGTATGAAGTGTCAGAGCTGCTAGGAAAAATACGCAACCTTCAATTCTCTGGTATAGTAGTGGTTATTAAAGAGCAGCAAATGTTGTACCTCTGTTCAAAAAGGGCTCGATAGTTAGTCCAGGAAATTACAGATCGTAAGCCTTATCTCCATATCTGGTACCTTCATCGAAACAATAATTAAATATAGAATAATTAAACACCTGAAAGATTGTGACGTGATAGGGTCTAACCAACAAAGTTTTCAGCAAAGAAATATTGTCTCACTGAAATCTGAGAATTTGTTGAGTGTCAATAGAGTTAGTGAATTACAGAGGACAAACTGGAAAATTTATTTAGACTTTTAAAAGGTCTTTGACAAGGTTCTTCACAAGAGGATGCTAAAGAAACTAAGTAATAATGGAGTGAGAGGTAAAGTATTATCATGGGTCAAAAATGGGCTAGGAGACAGATGTGTATGATTAAATTGTTAATTCTCATGATAGCATGAGGTTAACAACAAGGGGCCTAAAGCTGCTGCACTAAGAGCAGTGCTACTTACTATATGAATGTTCTGGAAAGGGAGGTGTGTAGTGAGAACTCAGAATTTAGTGATGATAGAGTTATTTGAATGTCAGGATTGAAGAGAACTGTGAGGAATTTCGCAGAGGAGACTTCTCAATATGCAGAAAAATAAACAATGGTAAAAAAATTAAACAAGATGTTAAAATGTATAAGAAATGGGATGGAAAATAATGCAGAAAAACAAGTCCATTATATAAATCAATGATATGGCTTCATCTGGAATACTGTCTGTAGTACTGGTTGCTCCATCTCAAAATGGATATTGAAGGAGATGAAGGCTGATGAGAATGATTAGGGACATAGAAAAACTCTCATATGAAGAGAGACTGAAATTATTGGGATTGTCTAGTTAGAAAGGAAATGAATAAGAACAAATATATAAAAGTGTACAAAATAACAAATGGTCCAGAAAAAGTTGGTCAGCACCTTCTGTTGTCCCTGCCTCAAAAGGAAAAAGAGACAGCAAAATCGAGTTGAAAAGTATGAAATTCTAAACATATAAAAGGAAATATTTTGTAATACAATTCATAATTAGACAAAGGAACTCAATGCTATCAGATTTTCAGGCCAAGAATTATCCAGACTTCTTTTTAAAATCTTGCTTATTTATATGAATAACATAAGGCTGCATATAGCTTAATAGTTAACACTAACAAAAATAATATTGGAAGACAGTGTTTATGTTTGAAGGTTTAAGCCAATCTGTAACTATTAGGGATAGGTTAAAGCCTTCATGACAGGCAGGCAGATGTGAGATAATCTATTGTGGGGGTTTTAGAGCCTTCCTCTGAACCAACTGGAGCTGGCCTCTATTGGAAACAGGAGACTAGACTATATGGACCATATGTGGCAGTTCTTATTTTCCTGGATGTTTAAAGGTGAAGATTTCACTTTTGAGTTCGCTCTTGAAGTGAATGGGGATGTTACTCACCAAAGGTATCTGGGCATAGGGTTATGTGGATGTACGCAATACATGTAGGAAGACAGGAAGCAATATTTTGTGAAAACTGGAATCTAGAGGCATGAGATTTGAATAGCAATAAAAAGAGGGATTTGTGTCAGTCCAAAAAAATGACAAGTTACACTAGAGGCAGAACAGAGGCAGGGGCATACTAGTTACACAGATGGTGATAAATACATTTATAGACCTAGGAGATGTGGCAGGAGAAGGTCAGTTCAGAGTCATGGATAGAAATGCAATCATCAAAGGAAACTAAGTCTTCTAAATCATTTGCCTTCATCTGTAAATTTTCAAACTGTTGTGACAAAGCTTCAAGTCTGTACTTGTGGGTCCTGCGCTTCCTGACAGATTGAGGGGCCTCAGAAACTCATCTAGGCCCCAGAGTGACCTCCCTTTCTCAGTATAATTGGCAAGAGTCACCGCCTAGTGAGTTACCTTCATCACAGGCCAGTATGGAAGATGGAAAAGTGGGGAGCCCGGGCCCGCCCTCTACTCTGGACTCCAGCCCAGGGACCCTAATAGTATCAGCTAAGATGGCTGACCTTTTAGGCACAAAGCACAATACAATTCCCTGGCCTACTTCCCCACAGCACTCTCCGCTTCTTCAAACTCCACTTCACCCTTACCTCAGGGCCTCCTTCCTTCTGTATGATATGTTGTCCAACACTCAGTCTCACCAACAGCACAACTTCCTCTCACAGCTCCTGACACCCACAGACCACTTGACTAACTGGGTGGTTTTTATCTGGTTTCAGCCAGTCCCTGATTGGCTTCAGGTGTCCCAATCAGGCTAGCTGTTTCTACTCCTTTCTAGAAGGTTCTTAATTGGCCCCAGATGTCTTGATTGGCCTGAAGTAGCCTTTGTTTGGCTATCCAGGGACCTGCACATCCTGAGACTAATATACCTGCCTTCCAGCACTCTCCTATATCCTTCTGGTCTGACTCCGTCACACTGTATATATTTTATTCTCCTCTCTCCCTCCCCCCCATCATTTGTACTGTGAGTCCCCCACCTCCCTGAGCCTAATCTCTTACAGTTTTCCCAAGATGACAGTAAACATTGATGGTACTTCAGTCTGATAGCAAGTGAGGCACAAAGCTCTATTTTAACTTTGACCCTTGCCTCCACCTCCCCCTCACATTTCAATTTTAGGAACCTCAGAAAAATGTTTTAAGCTTATGCAGAAAGTGTCAAACTGCCCCAGGCAAGCAAGTGAAAATTTCCTACCATTAATCTTAACAGCAAAGAAAATTATTTTGCTGGTTTAATTTTAAGTACAAAATCTTTCATATACTTCCAAAGAGGCTTTCTACTGGCATTACAGTAATATGGAGATGTTGATGTGTCAGATCAAAATGTCAATTCCCTCCTCCTCCCTTTATATAGTTTCATTTTTCTCCCTGTCTCTAGCTGCCTCCCTCTGTGTTGTCTAACTTTTATCTATAGCTGGAGTTCAGATATAATAATTCACAAGCTCTAGGCATGTGCTTAAAGGACTGTGTATAATTGTTATTCTGGAAAGATTGATACCTTACATTGATCTCCAATTTTTTCTACTCTAGCTTAGCAGCATGTATTATTTTATTTTTTTAAGACAGGGAAAATGATTGGTTTCCTGTGCAGTCTTGATTTACTGTCCATTTGTGCAGCTGTTAGAACTCATGTCTTCCATTACAACATAGTGATAGTGCATGTAGAGTAAATATATGTATACAATGATTGGTTAGAGTTGACAGCATACAGAACAGAGCGAGGTTGAGAATGCAAGTCTGCTGCAGTGTATACTGGTTTGAAAAGCTAGGTTTGTCTATGAAAAATAACTCTGTGCACACAGAATGTAGGTCCTGGTGCACTAGTTGTAATGATAGGACCACCCATTGTGCCACAGAATATATCAGCATTTCCCATGCAAAACCCCTATTTTTTTACAGGATTTATAACTTCTTATAGCAAATTTGGACTAGGCAAACATTTGCTATACAAATCTCATATATGGAATTGATTTGTTTATTGGTTTTCTAGAGCTGTTCTTAAAATGCATTGGCTGGAAATGGAAAAATAAGAAGTTTGTAGCTCCTTAAGATTATGCTCCTGTTGCTCAAAAACCACAAAATAAAATAGAACCTTTTAATGTTTATTTAGTCTAAATCAGACATGACAATGGAGTTGCACCAGGGTTGAATGTAGCCCAGTGAGTTTATTTTTATTTATTGTCTCAATTTTAAGGTGACCAAACAGCAAAGGTGAAAAATTGGGACAGGGGTTGGGATTAATAGGAGCCTATATAAGAAAAAGACCCAACAGTCGGGAGTGTCCCTATAAAATCAGGACATCTGGTCACCCTACTCAATTCTGAGAAATTCTGAATCCTTCAGCTTCCATTGATTTAGCTGGGAATTGAAGATGCTCAGGACCTTGTGAGATTTAACGTCTATTTCTTTTTCATCTACGTAGAAAGTAGTCCATGGGTTAATAGTAAATATCCCCACAGTTCCAAAGATTTTCATGGAATTTAGCCATGAATCTCATTGTTATCTGTGGAAGTTGTAAATTTTATGAGAACCTAAAAAATTAGTGAAACATGTTTCAAGACACAAACTTTCATTAGTGTGGCATACACTCAAACGTCTGACATTCACAATTTACAAATGAGAGCCTGACAAATCTACTTCACTAACAAATTTAATCCTTCAATTTAAAAATGGCCACCATTTACAACAGTATCTCGAAACCTTCCAATGTGTTGAGAGGAAACATCGTTCTACTTGAAATTACATCTCAGAATGATTGTGAAGCACAAAGATTGAACTTTCAGATCTCAGGGAATGTAAAATTAAAGTGTCTGTTCCATCCTTACCTTTCTGTCGTTATGGATAAAGTGCACCAGTGAAGCTTTAACCCCAGAAATATCATCAAACCCCGAAATCTGTGCCACTTTAATGTAAGTTTGTGTTTTTAAAAATAACTGGTTACAGAAGCTCATAATTTATGTTACTGAAGATGACTTTATATTTATCCCATACATCGTATCTGTGCATAACTGTGCAAGTGTAAGGCCTTGTCTACACTACGAGCTGAGGGTGTGATTTCCTTACTTGTATACTTGTAGCTAGCTCCCATTGAGCTACCATGAGTCCAAATAGCAATGTAGCCATGGTAGCAGGGGGAGTGGCTGTGATCCATGTTCCCTCTAATTCTTGCCAGGCTGTGTGCACAAAAAATTTCTTCTGTGCAAATTTCTGTGTGTGTGTGTGTGGTGTTTCACCGTGTGCGCAGGGCTTAGGATCTCTGTGCGCATGCACACGCACACAGCTAAGAGGGAACAATGGCTGTGGTTATGCAGCTTTTTAGACTCGTGTTAGCTCAGTAAGACCTACTGCAAGAAGCAAAACTAACTCTAAAGACAGCAGCTTTTATAAAATTTAAGTGAGAATCTTCATGTTTTCCCGTTAACAGGACTTCTGCAATAATATAAAAACAAAAATACTGCTGACCATCAAATATTTTCTCACATGTTAACTGGGAAATTGTAAGGCCACAGCATACTAAATGAAAACAATGGAGATTCTATAACTAAACAAAACCTTTGCAAAGATGGTTCAAATCACATATCATTTGAACTTTACAGAAATGAGATTGGATATTTAACAGGTAACATATGATTACTGCTTTTATCCAGACTTATTCTAAAGTTTAAGGATGATTATACTATATAGGCACTTTGAAAGTTTCCTCCCAATTATCTAGGGTACATGTCAAAGAAATGTACTTTCCATTTATTAACTTATTTACTGTGATGAGAAAACACAGGTCGACCAAAGATTGATATTTAATTCAGTGTTTTGTTACCAAATACGATGGCTTTGGGAAAGAACTAATACAAGTTTTGTTATAATCCTAGTACTGTAAGCATAAATGAGAACTTCTGAAGCTTTCCAATGCAAATATGAATCAAGAGATTTTTTGTATATAAAAGTTGCCAATTTCTACTTTTAAAGTAAGAGAGAGGTGGAGAAGGCTGTGAGATTTGACCCATTAGTATATGGATACAAAAGTCACCCATTATTATTGCTTTATTAGACCTTATTGCCTTTAATCTCCTTCAACATTGTGCACTTAAAATCCTTTTCCTGATCATGGTATAATTCTATAAATACAGTAGACTCTTGATTATCCAGGACTGGGTTAACCAGAAAGTGGGTTAACCAGGATGTATATATATATATATATGCGTAATTCACAGGACTGGCTCTGGCTTTGTTGCCACCCCAAGCGCATAGGAAAAAACCCACCAGGGCACAGGGCAGCCAGTGAACCAACACCCCTTCCCCCTGGCACAGGGTGGCTGGTAAACCAACCCCCCCTCCCCATATTTCCTATGGATGGTGATTTATCCAGGATTTTATTAACCAGGATTATTTTTTCCCTATCATCCTGGATAATCGAGAGTCTACTGTACTTGTGTAACTTGGGATTTGTATTCTCACAGATTCTACTGTATGGACCTCTGAACCCAGAAATATTATCTCATTAGATTCTACAGATTTTCTAGGTATATTGCTAATCCTCTATCTCTGTGACTTAATTGCCCTGTTCCCTACTTCCATGACTTAAACCAGTGCTTCCTGCATGGCTTATAGGCAGATACTATAGCGACAGCTTGAGTTTTATCATTCCATCATGTTTCTGTAATTGCTGTCATGTCAAGAACCTTTTCAATTTCCAGGCGTTTTAGTTGTACCTGTTTCTTTTAAGTTTTTCAGAATGCCACACAAACATCTGTAGTTCATTTCTGGCCAGGTGACTAGATTATTGAACTCCTTTGTGAGACACTTTCTTACATTTCCAGAATTCATTCTGAGAACCAGATTAGGAAGGAAATTACAGAAATACAAAGTGAACTTTCATACATTATTGTCCAAATCAGTTTAAGAAATGAATTTCAAAGCTCTGTCTTTATTTTTCAGCTTTTGAAAGCTTTGATTCTTTTCAAGTAATTGGGAGAAATGAAGCAAAAAGAACTTCATAAACCAGAAGCACCCCATGGCGTGAACATTGACTTTCCTAGAATCCATCAAAATAATTAAAAGAAAGGATCCTAATGTGATGGGGAAGTATCATTGAACTACAGTGCGAGTCTCAAAAAGTGAGACAACCGTGAAGATTCACTAACAAATAATTAACAAAAAGGTGTATTAGCAGAACCATGTACAGAAGCTGGAACACCAACTGCCTGCGTGCGACCTGACTCAACTCAGATGGATCTTCCATCTACACTCAATTCACTAACTCTTATTCTTTAAAAATTAATTTAAAATGCTAAAAAAGTTACATTTATAAAAACAACACAATTTCCACAATAGCAAGTTTATAGGCAGTCTGGCATCCACAGGCAGTGCCTTGAAAGATATGTTTGTAGACAATGATAATTAGAGATGTTTCCTCATAAGGGACAGTATTATGACCATAGGAATTTGGAGATGTGCCCTGGAGGTGGGGGTGGGAGCACCATATGGCTGTGGGCAGCAATTCACCACAACAGCTCTCCAGTATGTTTTAATAAAAAGTTTATTCCTTTCTCATTCATTTGGTTTGCTGTTTAATGAACCCTAAGATTATTAGAGTGTGGCCTGCTGGACAGAGTATGGGCTAGGACTCAGAAGACCTGGGTTCTTCTACTTCCAGTTGTGCTCCTGACCTCCTGAGGCACCCCACTTCCCCTCACTCTGTACCTCAGTTTTCACCTCTCTAAAATGGAGATAACGATACTGCTTCTTTTGTAAAGCCCTTTGAGATCTAGAAGTGAAAAGTGCTATGTAAGAGCTAGATATTAACGGTTATATTATTAAAATGCCTAAACTGGCTCCTCATGGCCTGGTATAGTACAAATACTGTTTCACTTCCCCAAACGCAGAGAAAAAAATACAAGCCAGGTTCAGTTGCAAAGTCTTCCAATTAAGAAAAACAGGTTTGCTGGAAAAATGCAAGAGTTACTATTATGCATACACATAGTACATTGTGCATAAATGTATTGCACACGTTTAAGAAATATTTAACAGTATTGGGAATATATTTAAAACATGTTTTAAACGTATAGGGGGATACATGTAAGCTTAATAGAAGCTGCAGTAATACATATATTTATTATATATACACACTAAATTTTGATCTGAGGACAACCTTCAATCAAACTGACAATCTGATTTCTTAATCAATCTCTTTAATGTATCCTCAAGTTTTCCAGTACACTTTTGTTCAGGACTTTACAGACCAGTTCCACTCAGAAACTGATTTTTGCTGGTGTATTAAGATGTTAACATATTTCTTGCAATATACTGGAAAATATTTCCACATGCTATTCTATTCTATGCTTTACAGCTTTTTACCTTCATAGTCAGTGTCTGTCACTGAAGTATCACAGCATCTATAAAATATAAGCTAGTTATAAATACCCACATAGTCACTAAGATAAATATAATGAAAAGGTAGTATTGTTGCTGAAGTTATGCAAGGTTCTTGCTATATAGCTACAGTGATCTATGAACTTTAACAACTACTTAACTCTAAACACATTCAGAACCAAAGCAGACAGTCTGCATGAAAGTTAGGAGACTGAACATCTCATCTACTCAGTCAAACAAAAGAAAAAGCACGGTCTGTTTGCTGCTGAAGTTTTACAAATTCAATACCCACGGGCAAAACAAAAATGTAAAAGATAGCTGAATACTTAGTATGCTTAGTGAAGCTGAGATATTCTGATAGTTTTCCACAAAGACAGGCATTTTGTCTGGATTCATGCACAAGTAGGAGTGTGCATTAAAGTGGGTAGAAGTAATGCGTGCACGTCATTAGATCGGCTAGACCACATTCTCTCATCTTTACAACAAGTGAAGCTACAAGTCCGTTAAAACAAACAAAAACCAGAACTCTGACAACTAGGAGAGTGTTCCTAAAGCACAGGTTCTATGGCATGTGACCTCGGCAGCCAGGAATACTACTTTCAGTGGCTGAACACTAAGTGCCATATTAGAGGTTGGCTGATGAGCTGTGCCAAGCTGGGGTTCAGTTGTTTGTTTTAGGGTGCGGAGGCTGGTCAGCACAGATGAAGCAATCAGAACACTTTTTGTGAATTCAGCTTGTGAGGCTATTTATGGACAGTTACAGGCTGAGACTGTTTTGCTTTTCCATTGTCTTAAATCAAATGACATACATCTTTGGCCTCAAGGTAAGAAAAATAAGCCCTTGGCAACTCAAGCTTGTAATAATAGCCTTATCTGAAGAGCTCTGTACTGGTGTTCAGGATAGGAGGCTTTGGGCTCATTTCTACCTTCCAATAAAACACAACCACAAAAAGCAGCTCTCCCTAAGGGTAGGTCTTCACTGCACAGTTAACCTAGGTTCTTTGGTTTTGGCCAACACCCTCCATCTCTTTAACAAACCTTTAACCTAGGTTTGAAGATGCTTTAAGCCCCGGCTAGCCTATCCAGCTGCAGGGTATGTGTTAGGTTCTGGTTTCATTTGGACAGAAACCCACCCACTCATCCTACTGAAAGGGCACAGGCAATCATTATGAAAATTCCTCCCCTCCCCCCAAGGCCAAGACAAGTTCTTCTGCAATTGGCACAATTGACTACTAAAGAATCCTAAGGCATCTCAGCACAGAGTACCGTGGGATATGCCCCAAACACACACAGGTCAGGTAAGAGAGTGAGGATCCAGTAATGCAGGTAGGGATTTGCTCTGGAGAAGTTCAAAGCCATGTTAAACTACTCCAGGTGTTGATCACGTGGGTTAATAATATAGTGAAAACATATGTTATAAGGGGACAAAATATAAAGCTGTACAGCTATGTAAAATAATGAGCACAACAATCAAAAATAGCAAAAGGGGGTCGCTGCTCCACACCCCTAGAATACAGTAATATAATAACAAAAATACACACAATCACAAATAGCTCTATCGTAATAATTTCAGTCATTAAATGCAGGGTCACGCTATTCATTCAAAAGACTAAATAGCCTTATAGTTATATGCAATAAACACACCAACAGATTTCCTCAATGGCTCAGGGATATATGGTCTGTGGCTTAAAAAGCACCTACAGCTCTTCAAGGTCCTGCATGCAGCCCTCGAGGAGTCTGCTATATGTCTGATTTAAGATCCTCTGACTACATCTGGGACTATAATAGAGGCACTAGAGAAGCTAGCAGTGAAGCATTCATTGTGCAGGCTGGCATACTCAGGACTGTGTGAGGACAGTGTTGAGCAGATGAATGGCTGGAATTCCTCCAAACAGAAAGTGGAGGATGGACAGGGAGAGAGAAGAAAAACCTTGATTTCCCCAGCTGCAATGAAGAAAAAAAACATCAGAAGAAAAGAAGAAAGCCACCCCTCCCTGTTTGTGCATGCCAACGGAGAGTTAAGAAGAGGATTGATACTGCACTGAATAGTGTCACAGTATGTGTTAATCTGACATTATTTCATAATGGTTTTCATTTCACTTTCAGTCAGGCCCTTAGGAGTCTGTGGCCTAGGCTATACTGTATAGTTAAGTCACCACAGGGCAGCTTATAGTGACATGGTTGTTTATGCATCTGCACTTAAATTTCACTCCCACTGACAGGGGTGGCTCTACGATTTTTGCTGCCCCAAGTGCGGCAGCCAGGCAGCCTTCGGTGGCATTTCTGCAGGAGGTCCACCAGTCCCTTGGCTTCGGGTAACCTGCCACCGAAATGCCACCAAATCTGCTGGACCGACATGCCGCCGAGGGCTGTCTGACTGCTGCCCTGAAAGTGACCCTCAGGCCACCCTCCGCTGCTGGTCGCCCCAGGCACTCACTTGTCACGCTGGTGCCTGGAGCCACCCCTGCCTGCTGACATCACTGCCCCATTACACCACCATAATAACACCACCTCCCCGAGCAGCATAGAGTGAAGGTAAGGGTAGTTCGGTCAGCACAGTGTCAGTGTAGCCACTGTGTTATTTACATGGACTGTTAGTGGCCTCCAGGTGTTGTCCCACAGTGTCACATCCTGACCACTCTGGTTACCACTGTGAACTCTTCTGCCTACCGCCACCCACTCCCTTCCTCTTTAAAGTCCTGAGAAATTTTAGAATTTCATTTCCTGGTTTCCCAGAGTGGAGAGCTCACCTAGCCACTGCCCAGCTGACTATGTTGGCTGCACACGGCAGACGTACTCATGCCTGGACTAGACAGGAGTGCAGGGGTTCTGGAACAACTTTTATCGTGTGGATGCTGAGAGCCATTGAACCAAACTGTAAATGCTGTGTATAATGGAAAGCACTTCAAGCCAGGGGGTTCTGCAGCATCCCCCACGCCCCTAGTTCCTGTAGATGCAGGAATGCTTCTGCTGGCGGTGGTGGATATCCTGGGTCTCTGGGGAGAAGAGGCTATGCAGGCATAGCTCTGATCCAGCCGTAGAAACAGGACCATTTACGAGCAGATCATTCAGCAGGAGATGCTAGTGCTTCTCAGACAGCAAACAGACATGCTGCAGACTCTGGTGGACTTTCAGGTTCAACAATCCCATGTTCACCTCCCTTTGCATCCTATAGAGAACTGCACTTTGGGAACCTTCCTACACCCCCCTCAACACTGAGTGTGGAATCAGGAGACTCTGCACTACCCTGGCTCTCCACTCCAAGGAACATTAGTCAACAACATACACTGACCCAGGAAAGACACAGTTGATGTATGTGTATCTGAAATAGAAATGACTGTTCTTTCCCCTTAGTTTCTTAAGTTTTGTGTTAAAAAAGCTTTTCTATTTGCACTGTTATGGAATAAAAATCTGTTTTTGGAACAATAATTCATCTTTATTAGTTCACAATATATGCTGGGTAGTGCTGACATTCACAGACCGTATTAAGAGGTGCATTGGCAATGTGATATTACTGCACACACAGCACACAAAAGATTTGTGTAAGACTGAAGAAAGAGGGCCAGGTAGAACACACTACAGTGCTCTGGCTCTCTAATAAAATGGTCTTTTGAAGCCTCCCTGAGCCGTGTAACTCCACACTAAGCTCTTCTTATAGCTCCAATATCTGGCTATCAAAATCAGCTGACAGCTCCTCCACCTCCATCCACCATCCTGGTGGAAACATCCCCCCTTTGCTTCATGGATATTATGCAGGATGCAGCAGGCAGCTATAACCATTGGAATATTTTTTCCCTGAGGTCCATCCTAGTGAGTAGACAATGCCAGCATCCTTTCAAACAACCAAAGGCACAGTCAGCTGTCATTCTGCATCTATTCAGCCTGTAGTTGAGGTGCTCCTGGATTCTGTTGAGTGGCCAGGGTATGGCTTCATGAGCCATGGGAGTAAGGGGTAGGCTGGGTCTCCCAGGATCACTACTGGCATTTCAACATCCACAATAGTAATCCACCGGTTGAAAAAGAAAGCCCCTGTCTGGAGCTTTCTGAATAGTCCAGTGTTCTTAAACGTGTGTCACACACCTTCCCTGGCCAGCCACAATGATATCAATAAAATGTCCGTGGTGATCCACCAGCACTTGTATGACCACAGAAAATTACTCTTTTCTGTTGATGTACTCCATAGCAAAGTGGTCTGGTGCCAAAATGGGGATACGCATGCCATCTATTGCCCCACCACAGTTTGGGTAGTTCAAAATCCACTATGTCCCCCACATTGCCTAGAGTCACAGTTCTTTGTAGCAGGAGGCAATTAATGGCCTTCCATACTTGCATCACAATAGCCCTTGCGGTGGATTTCCCAATCCCAAATTGATTCCTGACTGACGGTAGCAATCTGACATTGCAAGGTTCCACAGTGCGATCATTACTTGCTTCTCCACTATCGATGCAGCTCTATTGTTGATGTCCCTGATCAGAGAGCTTGAGCCAGCGTTGCACACAGATCCAGGAATGTGGCCTTGCACATTCGAAAGTTCTGCAGCCGCTGCTTGTCATCCCAAACCTACATAAGAGTGTGATCCCACCAGTCAGTGCTTATTTCTCGAGCCCAGAACTGAGAACTGAAGCTGCTCTGTGAGTGCCACAGACAAACTTGAATTGTTTCTATGTCCCACAGCAATCTAGCTTCCAAGGAATGATCTTATTTCCCAAAGCTCCTCTGGCAGCTCTGCAAATAGCACAGGATCAGGTGGCTCATCCTTACAACGCTCATCAGAATGGTGCAGAGCAATGCATGTTCTATGCATCTGTCACAGATGACGGACAATGAGAAGGGACATGTGGGATGGATGAGTGATTTTGAAAAGAGACATGAAACATTATGGGATACAAATGAAATTATGGGATGGAGAACACTGCATTATGGGAAGTTGAGTTCATGCTCCCACTCACTGCTGCGCAACTCATTTCAGCCTCATGAAGCACTGAAAACCCATCTCAAAACACCCTAGATGGTGGCAAAATTTCACAGTGGGATAACTACTCACATTGCACTGCTTTCTTCATCTCTTAGTGAGCACGTGCACCGTGGCTGACACAAGGAGCGTAGTGACAAAGAGTCCTGTGGCACCTTAAAGACTAACTAAAAATTTTTTTAGAGCATAAGCTTTCGTGGGCTAATACCCACTTCGTCGGATACATGCATGCATCCGATGAAGTGGGCATTAGTCCACAAAAGCTTATGCTCTAAAAAAAATTTTAGTTAGTCTTTAAGGTGCCGCAGGACTCTTTGTCACTTCTGCAATTCCAGCCTAACACGGCTACCCCTCTGATTCTTGACAAGGAGCGTAGTGTGGACACGCACAAGCTTGGGATGTCTTAGTTGGGGATTGGTCCTACTTTGAGCAGAGGGTTGGACTAGATGATCTCCTGAGGAATCTTCCAACCCTAATATTCTATTCCATGATAATAATTGTGGTAGCTGTATGCCGAGTAACTTAGGGTGATATAATTTTGTAGTGTAGATATGGCAGAGTCATTTTTGAAAATGGAACTTAGGCATTCTTGAAAAATTTACTAGAGTGTTGCCTATCTGTAAAGCACCCAGGTGCTACAGAAATAACAAATAATAAAAATACAACAAAAGACCTAACATAATTTTAACAACATCTAAAAATGTTTGCTGGTTATTGAATCACTTTGCTTGTACCACTATAGCAATGTGTGTCCTTTCCAGTTAGGGGAATCATTAAAGGTTCAAAATTTGTTTCCACCACAAACAGGTTCCCTGGCTTAGATTATGTCTGAAGACTGCTTAGAACTCTTGGCACTCTAAAATGTGTGAGAGAAATTCCTATAGTTAAGCATCAGCAATCATTTATCATAGAATATCAGGGTTTGAAGGGATCTCAGGAGGTCATCTAGTCCAATCCCCTGCCCAAAGCAGGACCAATCCCCAACTAAATCATCCCAACCAGGGCTTTGTCAAGCCTGACCTTAGAAACCTCTAAGGAAGGAGATTCCACCACCTCCCTAAGTAACCCATTCCAGTGCTTCACCACCCTTCTAGTGAAAAAGTTTTTTTCTAATACCCAACCTAAACCTTCCCTGCTATAACTTGAGACCATTACTTCTTGTTCTTTCATCTGGTACCACTTATGTGGTTAGCTGGGGTTTTATTTTGAATGGAGCCAGCTGAAGACTCAAGCCAGTAGGAACAGCTGCAGAAGCCTTTTAGGCAGTGATCATCATTGAAGATAGAACAGTCTTTATTCCTGCTACTTGATTGCTTGCTCTAACCTTTCCCTCAGTTACTTCATGTTGGCCCTTCCAATTCCCTTCGTTCCATTCCATCATCCCCTTTCCTCCCATCCTGTGTTTTTCCTTTCAACTAATTATTTTCTGTCTTCTCATCTCTACTACTCTTGACCAATTATAAAAACAATTAAATACACAAACCCTCACTCAATTAGCATAGCACTTGCACTCCATAACTCTTTGTGTTATACTTCCCTCCCCCGATCCTTTTTCTGTCTTATCTAGTTAGACTGTAAGCTCTTTCAGACCATGACCACCTTGTACTCAAACACAATAAGGCCCTAATCTCAGTTGGAGTCTCTGTCTGCTACTATAATACAAACAAATATATTTCAAAGCCTTTCCAAAAGTCAAGAAGACAGAATCAGTTAAAATAGTTTTATTAAATTAAGTTGAAATTAAACACAAAAAATTAAGTGATACATTCAGGGCTAGTGAGTGGAAAAAGGAGTCTAATGAAGCACTCTTTCAGCAATGCAGATAATTTCCCCTATTGCATCCCGACTTTATGAGGAAGTAACATAGGAACTATTTCATCCACTGAATCCTTAGATACAAGCCACTGGCCCTAACCCACCACAACAGCCTGTGTTGTGGGGTACATTGTTTTTCTCTGAAAATTCTCTTCTAGCCTCCTTGATACATCTAGGGAACTAGCTATCATTTGCTAATTGAGCCATCTCCTGGCCAGCCATTCGTCCTAATTGCCTTTTAGCTTCAATATCAGACCGCAAACTTTTGATACTATGAAACAGAAAACCAATTTACGAGGCTGCTTGGGCCAAATTCTTGTTCATCTGAAGTCAATAACAAAACTTAGACTTTGTTGAGATTAACATTTTGCCTTATGTGCAGTGGAGAAGCACCCAAAAAAGAGACCAGTGGTAATGCCAGCAGTGGAGAGAGAAAGTAAAAGAATTGGGGCAGGAGCATTTTTCTTGCTGAGGCTGATACACAAGACTCACTATTCCTTTTGATGTTTAAAGAATTTAAGAATGCAGAAACTTCAGAGTTCATTAGTCTTGCCAAAGCACATAAATTGTGTGCATCCCTTGTAGTTTGCCCCCTGTTGCAAAAACTGTGGAGTCGTGCAAATCTAGGATATTATAGCAGCCAGTAGACCAACTGATCATGTTTGGCACATAGTGAATAATGTGTAGCAGTTATTGTTGGATTAATTTTTTAGCTTTTAGTTTTTCCTGACAATTTCTGACTTGCCTGATCAATTCTTGCAATAGTGTAACTATGAAAAGCAAAAAGCCCAGCTTGTGCTGTAAATTAGATATTTAAGACACTATGGTACTTGGTACAGAACACGTGAATAAATGAGAGCTAGTGAACTGGAAAACACTCTCACCAGCCCTGGTACTAAAAAATAAAGGTAAATACCTTGTGCCATTATCTATGCTGTTACAGGCCAGCTGCTCCCAGATTAGAGGCTCAGCACTGTAGAAACATTCTAAAAATGTTTGCCAGCTGATCCTTCAGGGTACAGTTCAAGGTACTCTTCAATACTGTTCTCTGGAGCACAGTAGGGTGATTCTGCTTTACTGCAATGCTAGGAGATGGCACAATTATTGATCAGACTCCATTTCATATAGAAATGTCTGCTACCGACTAGTGGAAAGAGATACAGAGAGATCCTGGCCAGGCATACATTTTCCAAACAGACTGCAGGCAAATGTAGGGTGGTCATCTCATCCAAACTTGGAGGGAGATATGACACCCTCCTACTCACTCTCCTAAGCACAGATCTGAATTTGCAGTGCTCTTCTTCTCCGCCTCCCCTCTCCCCATCCCAAAGAGGTTGCTAGGAGGAAAGGGCTGAAGTGAAAAATAGACTGAGAGAGGAAGAGAATTCTATCCACTACTATTGGTCCTCTCATTGCAAACATTGGAATGGGGGAGGGGAAGAAAAAGGAGAAAGAGAGGGAAGTTAATATAGGTTTGAGGTTACTGTTTAGCATTGCTTTGAGGGAGCATGTTGACACAATTTAATGCTATTTATTGGCAGTAGCACATGCTTTATGTGAATACCTAGAAATCCAGTATGGTGTCCATATTACCATGAGTGATGGCATTAAGGAGAAAAAAAGTAACAAAGTCTTTCACAGGTTGCTGCTAACCTCTCTTTTTATATGATAGCTTGTATCTACACAAGCTAAGGCTACCCTGGTTTCAGGTCTCAGACCCAGTTTCCCAACAGGAAGAATGCCTGGAGAAGGCTAAAGAGACAATGACTGAGCTAAAGACAATTTCATTGCTGAAGTGCATGTAATTAATAGCATTCCATGTGTAGTTACCATTTCTCAGTTTATTAGCACCAAAAAACCCAACATGTAACCAGAATCAGAGGCTTAGGGGTGTTTGAGTTGATTTTCTGTCCACTGATCACAAAAGAGAAAGACTTATCTGACTGTAGACCAATTACAGGAAAATGCTTGTATCTTTGCTACCAGCCTCCCCAGACATTACTCCCTAGTAGCAATTTAGAAATTTATTATGTCATTATTATTACAGCAGTTCATTCTGCATACTCCAGTAAGCTACAGCACATTATGGTCTCCATAAATAAAACTCTGCCTCTATGTATGCACTAACATAGCCTGCATATTCCATTACAAATTGCACACATTCATAGATGCTTAAACTTCTGTAACACCCAAAAGTTTAATAGATCTACATTATATATTTTTTTTAAAAAAAAATGAATGAGAAAACAGAAAGTGAAGACAATAAGCATTCTTCTTCGCTTATTTACATATAGCCCTCCATTTGACAACTTTATTTTTAACCTATTGCCTCCCTTCCCATAAAATCAGGACATTCTATAGTTGGAAAATATATGCATTGTTGAAAATAGAAATTCTGACAACCAGCAAATCCAGCAGTCAACGTATCATCTTGTAGATATGGAAATTCCTCTCAGACAGAAGCATTGAGGTACCAGCAGTTCTCATGTAGGTTCTATTCTGTCATTTTTCCTGTTTGTTGTATGCATGAAACCCCTAGCAGCACTACAGTATTTAGACTGGTCTGTAGTGCCAGCAGGAATCTGATGCCACTGAGCTCTTCGTTAGCATTGTGAGTCCCATGGCATAATTCTCATGTTCCAACATCTGGTGGAGAGTGGCACTTGTAATCAAATATTCTTAGCCAGACATCAGGGGGAAAAGAGAGTAGCTTCACTGTGCAGTGGATGAAACTGGTGCAGAACTGAGTGTCTGCTGATGACACCTAATTCAAATACAAGAGCTCTGGTTGGTTGGAACAAGTGACCAGAACAGGTATCTGTCCCTTTCAGTCAGGGAATGTGCCTCTCACTTGTTATCAAACTTTAAAAGCTAGCAATCTTTTTGAAGCCTTCCAAGAAGAATATTGTTTCTCTGAATAGTTTTATTCTAACAACAAACATTGGCTTTAAGTGATTAGTTTAATCCAGCAGAGACATTTAGATCAGCCTTCACTGTATTTGAAGATGTAGCAAACCAATGTAAAATGAAAATATGCTTTTTTATTAAGCTCTTGGAAAATAGGAGTAATGATACCCAAAATGTTCCCTACCCCACTCTGTTTAGGACTTTTCCATCAATCAAATCAACCTGCTCAATCCACTTCCCTTGAAAAATTTCTGTGGTGAGGGAAAAAAAAGATGATTTGCAGAATGATCCGAAGAGCAATTCATTTGGGCTCCGGTGGAGCAGGGTGATCCGAAGGGCAACTCATTTGGGCTCCGGTGGAGCAGCAGCAAGAAAGCAAATTCAGAATATATCATAACTTCCCCCAAAAGAGGCTGTCCCAGCTGGACTAGGAAGTGGTTACCTGAGTGCCTCATCCGATTATGATTGTTATGGTACCACCCGGAGTGAGAGCTGACCTTTTAAGTCTCCAGGATTTAAAACAATTTAGGTTGTTCTGGACCACCACACATCCTAGATATGACCATTGGAGGGGTTGGAGTGTCATCAACACTGGTTGTTAATGGTTTTGTTGACTAATTATCCAGTCAGGGTAAATTTGATTTACTCCACCAAATTTTACTCTATGATTCTACCATACCACATCACAAAAGTTAGCATCCATAGCCATACTTATGGCGTCATTTGAATTAGTAGAAAATGGAAGCCCAACTGCAAGGATGATTCATCTCAGCAATGACCTCTATCTCTCTGACTCATAAATGGGGCTTACAGGTGACTGCTTCCAGGCTTGTCTGAAAGGGGAACTGATTTGCCTGCATAGTTTATTCTCCTCAGCAGATACATGTCTGAGACTGAGTAAATAGGGGGGAAAGTTTGTTCTATACAAAAATCAAAACTATATGGTGACAGGGTAAGAGATGTAGGGAATCTACCAAATGTGCTACTAGAATGGTGATTGTGATGAGTGATCACTCGTTACCGAGTATGATCATCTTCCATGGGAATTATGGCTCCTAAGGTGGCTAATAAGGCCAATTCTTGAAAGACAAGTTCTAATACAATGAGGGCAGACGTTTTCAGGCTCAGCAGGAGGCTGTTGACCATGACTGCAGACCTGTCTCTCCTTCCTCCTGAACCTCTTGTCCTCTTCCGTTTGTCGGCGAGCAAGTTCAAAATGCAGGGGACCATCACGTAGGACTTCACTCCATTTCAAACGATCCTGGGTAAGTGACTCCCAAGTATCAATGTCAATATTACAGTTTCTTAAGTTGTCCTTCAGCAAGTCCTTATAACGTTTCCATTGTCCACCCACGTTACAATACCCTTCTTTCAGCAGAGAAAACAGGACCTGTTTTGGGAGGTGATGGTCTGGCATCCGGACAACGTGACCAGTCCAGCGGAACTGCTGCCGGATGATCATTGCCTACATACTGGTGGTCTTTGCCTCTTCCAGAACACTAATATTGGTGCACCTCTCTTCCCATTTGATCTTCAGAATCTTACAAAGGCAGCGTTGATGGTGCCTCTCAAAGGGTTTCAAGTGGTGTCTATATGTTGTCTAAGTTTTGGATTCATTCAACAGTGTTGGGAGAATAATGGCTTGCTAAACAAGAAGCATGGTGTATGTTCGAATGCCGTGCTCTTTGAAGACCCTATGCCGTAAATGAGAAAAAACTACACTGGCTCAGGCGGTGTTGAATTTCTGCATCAATATCTGCCTTGGAGAAAGATAACTTATGCATGTCTTGGTCTCACTCTTAATATCAAGAAGACTAAAGTGCTTTATCAGCCCTCTTCAAATGAGGTATTACATGCCTCCTCTATCAAAATTAATGGAGTGGTACTGGAGAATGTCTATCATTAGAATGGTAATGGGACAAACACCTATATCCCTCCTCCTCCCCACACCAAACCCAGTCATCACAGGCCTAGAGACCCTGACCCAAAGTTAACAGGTGCTATTTAATTTGTAGGGAACAGGCAGGATTTGAGGATCCCAGGCAAAGGATCTTATCGTGTAAACCACAGAACCCAGTTCTCTGCAAGGGTGGAATGTCTCTTGTGAGGAGGAATCTGCATGCCTCTGCTCTGTATGTCTGTGTGTGTGGGGAGGGATATACTGCAGAAGATAAGGGATACAGAGACAGATTAACTGGCCAGTTCCTCTGTTTAGGGTGTTGGGGAGTGCCAGAGCTATGGAAGCAATGCAATAGAGAGGCTTCAGACTGGAGGATTCCTTCCCCTACAGGACTCCCTAGTTAATGCTCTGGGCCTATCAACAGGTTGCACACACAAAAATGAGCATTAGCCATTGTGGGTACATGAAGATTCAATTATAATTTATTTTCTTTTATTAAGATCAACACACCAAACATACTTTAGTATTGAATGAATACATTCATACAAATTATTAGAGCTGTAATAACTCTGCATCCTAAAGTAATTCCAAAATAATCACAGCCAAACATACATAATTAAAAGAGAACATGATGCAAGTCAGGACAAAACACTAATAAATAGATAGCTACCTCTGATCTATGCATTGGTCAATCAAGTTCCAATGGCAGCGACTAAGCTCCTCATTAAACTTATAAGAGGCACCACACATACTTCTGATTCTAAACAATATTAAATCTGTGGTGTAATTACCTCTGCCCACAAACAGACACTAACATAATACAAAAATTCAAATACAGTCTAGTTGCAATTTAATAACTTGTTTTCTTTAAACACCCTGCTGTACATCTCTGAATTAATAAAAACATATTAGGTTATTCACCACATTTCATGTGGCTCCTTTAGCATAATCTATCTTTCAAGAAAGAAATTACAAAATGTTTTTTTTCCTTTACTTAGTATGTTGCTGGTTACTGTGATAGACATCCAAAAATAGCTAAATGGAATGATCTGCTGCTACACTAACAAACAAGTGTCTCACTGTTAAGTTTTGCTTTCTCTTTATATCTTCCTTTTCAAATGAGATCTGGATTCTATTTATTAAGAATGTGGTTTAAGTGAAATTACTTGCCTCCATTTTCAGTCAAGTAGAAAGTGTTTGGTTTGGAAGTATTATTTGATACATTCTTCACAAGTTTTCCTTTTCTGCAAGTGTGTACCCTTTAGTATAAATTGTAGCTGTTATAAGTTTCACACAGTCTACCCTGTATTGTTTTGGATGGGTTGGTGCAATATTCTTTTCTTTAGAGCAGTAATCCCAAATTTCAAAATACATTCAAAGGGCAATCTGAGCAGAAAACAGAAGTTCAGAAACTGCATTTCTTGCAGTAGCATCTCTATTACTCACTCCTACTCACATATAGTCTATATTATGCCAGGCTCAGAATGATGTATAGGAGATGGTTGGTAAATCCAATAACTCAGTATACTCTGATCACGTCATTCTTCCCAAATCTTCACTTAGGAGAGGGCCACAAGCCTCATCTCTTGCTTAGAGGTTAGTGACTCAACTGTTTCCCCAGAAAGCTGTAGGGTGTATTTATAAGATAGTTGCTTCTCACGTTGGTACAATCCATGCTAAACCATTTTAAAGTACATTATATGTGGAAAGCCCCATTAATAGTGCAATATTTGACAGGGATTGCAATATCATGATCTCTTATTCTAAGTGCAGGAAGCAATCACAGTTACTTAGGCCTCAGGGATGAATATTGCGTTTGTAATACTGCCAACTCTATTTACATTTACTGGAGATTCATTACAATATGAAACAAGTTGATAGCAGTTTGCATATGCCCTTTGACAAAGTGCTAACTGTAAAGTTATAGTTTGTTTTGCCCACTCTCATTTCATATAGTGTCCACTCTTCACTATATGATTAGTAAACAGAATTGAGAATTATTGCTTAAAACAAAAATCAACTCTCACCCAAAAATCAAATCCCACCTGGCTTAGGTAAAATCGAAAACTTGGTCATCTGGGAGTTCAGCTTGCCACCTCTCTATTGCCACTAGAGTAGATTTTGAATATAGTTTTAGCCTATTTTATACCTCCTTCCAAAGATTTTTCTGCAGAAGATACAAATCAGGAACTTTCCAGGATGACATTTTATTCTTATATATGCTCCCAAGAGGAGTGACCTAGCAGCTTCCTTGAGATAAATGTTAGATTGATTATTGAGTGAGTGTGAAAGAAAGTATAATTTGGCCCTCTGTGTATTGTCATTTTCCACAGCATTTTTTCATATCTCCAGTCACCTTTATAACACATTATAAAGTGCAAAGGTTTTTATTCACCAAATAGTTTTTCTTTTCACTTTAAAACTGGAAATGTTCACTGCAATTGTAACATAATTCTATCATCATTATATCTGGCCTGCTGACAAAAGCCCATTTTTACTAACCCAGAGAGGTTTGAAGTCCTCATCTCCTATTTTAAATCTTACACAGAAGACAGAGAAACAGTTTGCAGATTATGAAAGGAAGTGTCATACACTTTTCTCCTTCCAGTTTATCAGAAAAATATACTAGATGTTATGGTTCATATAATGAAATGCAATTTATTTAACCTCAAATAAAAAAAATACAACAATGCCTAACCTCCAGCAGTGCAGAACTAATGTAGACTTTGCATTTCTTCTTTCTATGGATGTTGCCTTGATCGAGGGTACTCCCCATTTTTCTTGTTCATAAGAGTTTCAAAGATAGAAAAATGATACATAATGGGCTGCTTTGAAATGTGATGTTTAAAGTCCTAGAGCGAATGAGGGCCAAAAACTCCTCAAGTACAAAATAATTCAGAGTTGATTTATACGCGTTATAAAACCCCCTCATAACTCTGAGGAGGAAATACAGCTCTTGTATTGTAAGGCATTTAAATTAGGATTAGAGTTATCATGGATTCTAAACTATGCATGAATGAGTGAAATGAAAGTTTACTTAGACAACCACTATATTATTACCGATTTCTGCATAGTTTCTTTGACAGATCAGAAGAAGATTCTGGAAGATTTACTGTTTCCAATTCAGGATTATAATATTTTTACAAATGTTATAGTTTAATATAGATATTAAATACCCAAAGATTACTTGGTATTTAAAAGCATCATTAATTTCAGTGGTTGCAAAAAATGCTAAATTACTATCTGGAGGGTCAAGTCCTCTCTAAGTCTTATATACAACATGGATATGGACATTTAACACCACAGATGTGCATGGTATGCCATGCCAAAGATATGAAGATGGATTTTTTACCCTGAAGAGCTTCATTGAAGTTAAACTATTCCTCATCACTTTGTCAAGTTGTCTCCAGTATTCTTGGGAGGAACTGACTCTGGATTAAGAAAATAGTTTTTTCTCCATGTCCATTCTGACTTTTGCCACTTTGATGAGATAGTTGTAATTATGTTGGCTATCTGTTTCATAAGTGGCTGTGGTTCTCAGTTGTGGACCCTGGTCTGTTGGGCACCAGTTTGGGAACAGTCATTAAATCTAATATATTCCAAAGCCTCAATGACTACTGCTTCACTGTCAGTTTGGATTGTACCTCAACAGACAAAAAGCTCCACATCCTGTTACCAGTCCCCTGAGTCAGTCAGTCTTTCCAAAATTTTAATTTGGCTGCTTTATCTACATTATACACTTTTGCACTTCCAGTTTACAATGCTTTCCTTTGTTGGTTTATGGGGAGTTGTAGAAGTATAGTTTAGAAAGCATATCCTTCACAGGTCATATAAAGCAAATTGAAAAATAATATGGTAAATAATGTTACTTTGAAACACAACTGTCAGGGTTTATTTCATGTTAGTACTCTTACCATAGAAAGAATAGCATGGCTGAATAGTCTTTAAACACGTAGCTTAGATACAAGTGATAGTGACTTGATTAAGTTTGTAGTGTGGAAACAGCATAAACCAATAATATATAAACCTGATGCTTTAAAATGACCAGTTTCACAAAGCTGAAAACAATTTGAGCCAAATTAGCTTGGATGAAGAATTTAAGCAAAAGCAACATGAAGAATAATAGTAGGAATTATTTAAGATCACTTTACTCAATGCCCAAAAGCCACAGTCAAGAAAGAAGGTTCTACTGGTTAAAAACTCAATAGGAAAAATTGTAAAAAACAAATCTCCAACAAATGATACAAGTTGATAGTAATGAATATAAATCAGAAGCTAGGAATTGTAGAAAACTGATAAGGGAAACAATGGGACACAAGGATAATGTAATGGCCAGCAGAGGGAAGGATGATGAGAATGATTTTTTTAAGCTGGGAACATAAAGAATCTTAACAATAGTATTGGTCCATTACTAGATGGAAACAGCAGAATTATCAATAATGCAAAAAAGCCAGATGCCTCAAATAAATATTTGTATTCTGTATTTGGAATAAAAGGATGATGTAGTCATACCACATGACAACAACACTTTCCATTCCCTACTAAAGCTAGATATTTTAAAATCATCAGGTCTGGATAACTTTGTTTTTAAAAAAACATTGGGAAAGTTCACTGGGCTATTAATGTTGATTTTTAGTAGGTCTTGGAACACCAAGTAAGTTCTAGAAGGTTAGAAGAAAGTTAATGGTGTGCTTATATTTTAAAAAAAAATGGGTAAATGGGATGACCAAGGTAATTATAAGCCTATTAGTATGACATAGATCCTGCGCTATATAACATTTTTTATCAATGACCTGGAAGAAAACCAAATCACAGATAATGTTTGCTGATGACACAAATCAGGGCATGGTAAACAATGGAGAGGGCAGGTCACTTGATTGCTTCATTAATTGGGGACAAGTCAACAATGTGTGTGTGTTAGTATGGTGAAATTTAAACATCTACAAATGAAGAATATGGACCATATTTACAAGATCGTGGACTGTCTCCTGGGAAACAGGACTCTAAGAGATTTGGGGGTTTGAGGAATTATCAGCTGAATACGAGGTCCCAGTGTGATGCTGCAGCCAAAAATGCTAATGCAATCTTTAAATGCATAAATGCCAGAATCTCAAATTGTAGAGAAGTTATTTCACCTCTGTATTTGGCATTGGTGCAACCGCTGCTGGAATACTCCCACTGAGATCAGCAGAAGTGGCTTGACCCTAATGGCATCCCAAGGCCAGAGGGGAAGGGAGTCCCAATCCAAAGGTCTCAAGAGCACAGAAAGATGGGACCTTCAACCAAGAAGACTGAAGTCTCTGGAAACTGGTTGTAAGTGATACCTGCTTAGGCAAAGATTGTAATTGTGTTTTTAGTGTGAGAAGTGAATTCCTACTTTTGTTTGTAACCCTTTCCAACCATTATTCCTTCTTCTTGCTATCAAGATAGGACTTTTGTTTAATAACCTTGGGTTTTCCCTTTTACTATAAAACACCCCAGTGCTTTGATTACAATAGAGTTTTTGTTCATGGCAGTAAGGTGGTAAGCTGTTATATACTGTTTCTTTAAAGGGAACAGCAAAGAATTTATTTAAGCTTACCAGGAGAGGACTGGACACTTCAGGGCAGACGTACAGTTTTGGGGAAATTTAGGACTGGGAGAGTGTTTGGGGGTCATCCCTGCATAATGTAATTGGGTGAGGGAGACTAGATGGGGCTGTCATATTGTAGCCAGGCTGCTGGGGTCAGAGTGTGGAACCAGGGTTCTATAGCACATGGATACTCCGAATACTGCATTCTTGTCTGCTGGAGTCCAGGCTGCGAGCCACAGCAAAAGCACAGCTAGGCAGTGCTGACCCAATCCTTTACTTGTCTGGATTGCATGTCACAGTGGCACACACAGATTAGTGGCAGTAGATGTCTTTACTTATCTTTCGGTCTTGAAATAATTTAATAATTGGACAATTCTTGACTGCAAGCAGAATGCCATTCTCATCTGTCATCCCCATTTACTAGAACACTATGCCTTATTTAATTTTTTTCCCTTATGCAAGTGTCAGTATCACTCTGCACTGCCACATGCAAGGCTATGGGAGACTACGGAACTCCAGGGTTGAGAAATACACATTGTTATACTGCCTACTTTACTGTAGTGAGGGAGGAAATCTCAAAAGCTAATAATCCATGTATATGTTGGGAAGAGACAAACGTGTTCTCATTTGGAGTTCTTTGCTATCACATGCACTGTACATCTCTACAGCCATGAATTAATCCCAGCTAGGTATCTTGGAACCTCAGTCTTTACCATTTAATTTGAACTAGTGGAAATTCAGGCTTCCCCATAATAGCTGCAGAATTGTGTAAACGGGAAGGGAGGGGGACATAAGGGGAGGAAACTGACTGAATTGAAACAGAAGAAGAATGGTTTCTGTGCTATTTTCCTCCAAACGGGCTACATCTCTTTTGTGTGTTCTTAAGAGCAAATCATATCTCTGAGGTTGGAAAAAACATAAAACTGATGGAAGAGCGCAGCTATTGTTCACACACACAAAGTAGATTAATTAAATCAAATTGAAAAAATTCAGATGTTTGTATCAGATTTTCAGAGACACTGTAGCTTCCAATTTTTAAGTGGATTTCAAGGGAGCTTAATAGGATTTTAATATATTAAAGGAAAGGTTGCTTTTAAAAAGGCACTTAAACTATGGGCGGAGAGTAAGCTATAAACTAGCCGACAGCTTGGCATGGCAAGTGTAATACTTAATAGGAAAACACTCATGCAAAAATTATTTAGCAACTCATTTTATTTGCCAGCATCCTTATGGATGCAACTGTAGGTGCACTGCAAGCTATTTTGGGGCAATTAATCCAAACCAAGTTTTAGATTGCACAGTGGAGCAAAGAAGAATTTGTCCTGGGCTATCAATTTAAAGCAATTCAGCTATTCATAAAGTGTCAAGATTATTCTCCCCATTATCTTTAAAGAGAATTATCTATCAAGTGTATTTTTAAAGTGCTTGTCATCTTGGAATCTGTGTGTTGAACAAATAGGTGCTGTTGAACATTCATGCAGCAATAAAATTAGAATACATCATTTAAAACTTCTCCTTGTTATTTGCTATTATACTAAGTAGTCCAGTAGTTTTTACTATGTTGCTGCTGCATACATGAGATTCTAATTGTTAACTCCGAAAAGAAAAAAATTACTATGGTTATTTTATTCTATATGGAATGTGTCTTGCAAATGAGAAAAAGGAATGCTGTGAACTGATAGAGGCTTACTTACTATATGATGGTATAGATTAGATCTCTTTCACCAATTATACTATACTTAGGCAAATACAAAATGCTGTATATAATGTGGCTGATTCACTTTTCTCCTGGTTCCTAAATTACAAATTTTCTGGCAGACAATCAGTGATTCTCAAAGTCATCAGTTCACCGCCTAAGCTGCAGAATGCACTGTGATCATATGATACTTGGTCCTACGTTCTGGGTAGACTGGATGCTCCCACTTTTACTATTTATCTACTCAAATATCTTCTAGAAAGAAACAACCCAGTTTATTTCCTCTAATGCACCATGGGCCAGATCCTGAAGTCCTTAGACAAAATTCCTCACCATCTTCAGGAAGAGTTTTGCCTGAATAAGGACTGCAAGGGCTGGTGCAATCTTAAGGCATAATGTCAAAAGTAAGGAGTTATACAACACAAACAAATTGATTGTGGTTAGCACTCCTGCAGCATTCAAGTATAGTTTGCGGCTCATAAAAAAACCACCACCACGCCACTCTACCCTGTTTTTCCAAAACCAGTGAACCAATGCTCTTGTTCTCACCCAGGGTGAAATCCTTGCCCTGCTATACTTCTGTTTCTTTTAATGGGGCCAGGATTCAACCTCTATTCTTTTAAGCAACATTGTGATGCCTAGCTTCCAGCAAAGAATGTGTCAGCATTGGTGGTAGGTTGCAACATCCAAGGTTGCTTCAGAACCAACCTTCTCTGTTGCATCCCTATTTTAAGGCATGGTTGTTTGTCCATCAGCCTCAGGGTTGTCAAGATACTCAGTTTTTAAATTGATATGCTCATAGTATGTTCTTTAGGCAAGAAGAAATGTCTCTGAACTAAACTAAAAGCATAGACTAAAATGCTACAATACATATTGTATGTAGCACTGCTCACATGTCTGTCAGCACTCTAAAATAAAGTTAAATGGAGGTCAGGGGAGGCAGAGAACAATCAACCAGTCACTAACCACATGTAGAAGCAGGAAGAGGATCAGAATCTGAGATCAGAAGATAATGAAATCCACAAACTAGATACACAAATTGGGAAAAAACAAAACAGTGCACTGTTCGTCTAATTTAATCAGACACAAACACGTTCAAAGGAACTACAAGGGAAGAAGACAGAAATACGGTACGCAACGAGAAACTTATTAAACATATGGAAATAATGAGCATGCCTATACTAATTAATAAGCACATATTCTAAAATGTACTTAAAAATGGGGAGAGGGATCAAAACAGTACCATGACTACTTTCAATTCATTTACAATGACTGAGCATGAGAGCTCATGAGATGCAGTTCTTAGACCACAGGGCATCTTGATATTTCTCCTCATCATTCCACAAATCCAGCTAGCATTGTTGAGAAAAAGTAATTTAACTAAATGTAGAAAACTCTGCTCTGTTTGCTCTAATGTACAAGTGAAGTGCCAGGAATTTGGTATATGGTCTATTATGTGCAGGTGATGCATGTTTGAAGCTAGCTAGGAATATACAATTATCTGCTATGTATTAATGAAAGCCGTTAGTAGCTTCATGACCCTTTCTGAAATCCACCATCATCATTAATAAGAGTAGCATTTTTTTTACAAAATATATGCTGATGTCTTCCAGCCACATAAAGGTTCAGTCAACAGTGTGGCCAGATGTTCAGCACCTAAAATTTAGCAAATTAGGAGATAATTAGTACATTAAATGCTTGTGATTAGCACTTTGCAATAATTAAATAATTGTTAATGATATCATAGCCCTGTAATTAACACCAGCAGGCTTATATAATGTTTGCTACTATTTAGATAATTTAATTGAATTCCAAGAAGCAGTTTTAGACAGCTTGCTAATTTCCTAATCAAAGTACTGAAAATAGAAGGCTGAATTTTCACTTAAATTCTGTCCATTTCCTAGTACATTAAACCACGAAGAGTATATTGTTTTTGGCATGAGCTCTCTGCTGTGCCACATGTGTTGTACATCCCTTGTAGGGGCCCTTCAGCTACTAGTGCATTCTGAAAAGATCTGTCCCCCAGTTAATTGGCCTGGGAATAGTTTCCTGTGCAGCACTTTCCAGCTAAGGAAGTTAAAAGAGCAACAGTTAGAAAGGCATATTTCTGATTTACTTAGTTCCCTTGAAAGACGCTACTATTCAATCAATTTCTGAGCATTCCATAGTATAACTGGAGGACTGCCAGCCAGAAAAGTATAGCTGTCTTTTAGTTGGACGCCAAGCAAAAAGGAATGAGTGGGATTGCTTCCCCAGTCTTTTGGGAGATCAGAAGGCAATGCAATAATGGCATGTCCTGTATAGGTTTGGTTTTTAAATGAGGAAGGCATTTGATTTATAGTTCCTTTTGTTAGCAAATTTGGCCGTTAGTGCAATATTTCTACTTATTTCATTGTTCCCTGCAAAAAGGCTTAGGAAAAACAAACTGCAGGCTCCCTACAGAAAAGTTTTCACAATGGGTAGGTGGGATAGCAGGATTTTATTTTTTAAGGCGCACATGTTAAATTAAACATAGGATTTTTGTTGTGGATGCAGTCTTTGTTCCCCAACATCCATCTTACATGTCAGTTACAAAGAACTTTGAACAGGAGTGTACCAGGCATTAACTTATTCTTCCCAGTTAGCTTTCTCATTTATATAAAGGAAAAATACTACTAAAACTGTGGAACTGTGTTAATGGGTCATGCATATTCCAGAAAGCAGCAATTTAGGCCTCTCCAGAATGCTCTACTATTGCCTCCGCATCCCAAATTAGGTTGTAATTTTGACTGCATATAGCTTGTTTGTTGTAGCTTTACTGAACAGCAGCCAACTACTGAACTAAAAATAGATTTAATGACATTCTGTTTCTATAACTCTAGAATTCAGATTTTGCAGTAAATCTCTGTTGACTTTGGACTGATCTAAGACCACCCAACTTTTCTCTACAAATATTTGACCTACGTGTAAAATAGTACATCTTTTCATTCAGGTATAAGCGGTTTTTCCAATTTTAACAGTGGCCAAGGGCACTTTAATGTAGCAGCACATACTATAAAATGATTTCTATAAATAATTACAATATTAGAGCTTAGATTTTAAGAAATTTTCCAGAAAGATATTCTAATCTTAAACTGAGGAAGATGAATAATGTTGACAAACAGGTACAAAGTCTGACTGGTCAGCAGCACAAATAAGTCAGAGAATTTGGGACTTCTGTACCAATCAAATCTTCTGTGTGACTGATATTGGAAAACCAAAACTGAAAATTAAAAAACTTGTCTGTTTTCCTCTGGCAAGTTCTTGATTTGAAATTCCACATGTTCAAGCCAAGACCAGAAATGATTACATAAATATGCTTTACCAATAACATTTTCCAAACCACTAACATCTTCAGTTTCATCACCATATGGGAACCATGGAAAGTAAGTCAATCTTTCAAGCCATACTCTATTAATGTCTTCAGAAATGGTACCAAATAGATTTTTTATTTTCTTCATGTGATTGTCAGCACCCTTACAAAGCCTATCCTGATTTTTAAGAGAACATTCATCTTTCAGGAATGCTCAACATTCAAGAGAACCTTCACCTTAAAATCAGTAAGAAATTTTACTAGTTTTAAAATGGATGTTGATAAATTTATGAATGAGATTATACAGTGGGACTGCTGGTTATAGCAAGGGATCAGACTCAGTGACCTAGGAAATCCCTTCTAGTCCTACGTGCTTGTATTCCTTGTTATTATAAAAGGGTAAACAAAACATTCTTGATCTGACATTGAATTAAATATAAAAAAATGTGAAGTAAAAACATTGCTTTCAGTCTTGTGAAAATTGATTATCAGAAATGGTTTCACTCAACTATAAGAAGTTTTTATTACACATTACTTCCATTTTTTGTGGCTTACATATGTTACTGGTAGGAAGATACAAAAGAAAAGTAGACCAGGTCAACTAGGTAAAGCATGCAGTTGTCCTTTAGACTTGGGTCTGAAATTTTCTTAAGCAAAACCTATTCCATATAGGTACTGTTATTAGAAACTAATAAAGTGCTGCAAAAGAAAGAATCAGATTCTCTGAAATTGTTAACTTTTTGTCATCTGTGGTATTCAGTGCTGTGCATCCAAAATATAAGTTTTTTAAAGCAAGCCATTTTTAAAGTTGGTAAGTTTCGGGTCCTTCTGAGGCATACTTGTGCATGCCCCTGTTTGCTTAGGGTGTATTTTGGCAGACTAGTGGTGGGGAGTATTACAGAGTGGAACTAAATAAATAAGGTAGTACAAGAGCAAGAACATGACATGGTTAGTCAAATGTTAGGAAGGAGAGAAAGGGGCAAATTTGAACATTATTTTTTAAGAACAGCAAAAAGTTGGTATAAGGCCCCATGAAAACCATATTTGATTTCAGAGAGCAAAAATTTGGCCAAAGGTTTCCTTTTGGAAGTTTGAGCAAAATCATTTCATCAGTATTCAAGTTATGAGAATTGTGAGGGAGGAAGGGAGAACCACCACCACTTCTTCCACTGGAAAAAATTCTAGCCTTCCTTTTCTTTTAAAGACAGAATACTTGTAATTTGGAACTTAAAACTGTCTGCACTAAGTCCTCAGCATGGAAAGAAAACAGGTTTTGTGGAAAAGTTATATATTTCGCATGTGCGGTAGAAAATGTTCTTAAGTTTGTACCTATATATTTAAAGGTAGATATGTTGCACTTGCATTTGCTGCTAGTTAAATATACACTGGCAGGTTCAGGATCTTCAATAGCTCTTGATTTGAGGAAACTTGAAAGAGGAGCTTTCCATCTCTATAAGCCAAAACAGTTGTGCGGCAAGGGGCTTAGATGCTCCATTCGCAAAGCCAGGGAAGCTGGTTAGATCTGCAAGCCAAGCAGTAGGGCTGGCTGGCACTAATATTTGTTTCATGAACTATTTTGATGTTACAGAATATGTTTTCATCCAATACAGAATGAAACATTTCAAAAATTCTCATGAAGTTACTTGGCCACTGGGTTATTGGCTATACTCCCTCTAGCACTGTATTGTATACCTGAGGGGCCTTCCTGCTTATCACATGGGATACATTTAGAAAAAAAATCCTGTTTCAACAAATTGGTATTTTCAGGAAAAAAAAAAGTTTCATTGGAAAGTTCCCGACCAACTCTACTCAACAATACTAGGTTTGTTTGTTGCTTTTTGTTTAAAAAAAAAAAGCAAAAGAAGAAATCCCTAGGCTCTAGTCCTGCAGTCAAACCCACATAAGTGAAAGTATTCAGAATTAAAGACTACAAAATTAGGCTGACTTTTTAAAGGGGTCTATGGGAGTTAGGCACCCAACTCCCACTGAAGGTCAATAGGATAACTCCCTCAGGCATCACTGAAAAATCCCAGCATTGAATCTGAAAACTTGAGTTAGAAAAGGACTGGACCCCATTTTGCTCCTATATAAATAGGAACAGTGGTTGTCTTTTTCTAACTTAGCTTGAGTCAGTTAATTACCATAACACTCAACTACTCCGAAACTCGATCCACAAGATGAGGGGAACACACACACACAAAAAGGCCAGTACCCATCACCATTTTTCATGTCTTTTAATATAGTGTACAGATTACAACATTAAGTTAAATACCTGTTTCACAACTGGAATCCTTTCTGCCTGTAAAATCCCATTTTTCAATCAAAAACTGTGGACATGAATTTTAAAGAAGTCACAGTGAAAAAAACCAAACCCTGCTGTTTCAAATTACAAAAACATTTAGCAGGGACACTCCAGTAACTGAACATTCAGAGAATAGCATAATGTTTAGAAGCCTGATATTTTCTCACTACCCTTAAGCAAAAAAAACCAATGTTACCTAATCCAGTAAATGTATACTGTAGTAGTTATGGGATTGGGGCAGATTTCCTTCTTTCACTATTTTAAAGTATATTCTCAGTCATGTTTATTTACAGCTTTCTGTCCTCTCAGCCTCTAGTTGGGAAAAGCAGAACCACCCATCCCCCCTCCAAAAAACCCAAACCATTCTGGCTAAAACTTGCCAGAGACAAGAATTTTGGGAACTGATTTGAAATTTTTTTCTTTAAACAAATAAAAAGTTCCTTTTCTTCTATTTCTTCTTCAGTTCCACCTGCTTTAAAGCAGGGACTTCTAAACTTCACCTGATGAAAGCAACACTGGCAACTTGCAGAATCCAGAAGTCTTAAATAAGAAAGTGACTCTCTGCTTTCCTAAAGCCAGATTGTGACCCTTCCTCTCATGAAGGTGACCAATTGCTTCTGGAAACCATTTAAGTGTGTTCTTCAATTTATCCCTCTCCAGAAAAAAAAACACTTAAGCATGTGCTTAACTAAAAGACAAAGATACTTAAGCACATGCTTAAGTACACTCCTGATTTAGAATTGAAATGGGACTTCATTGATACTGTTCATGCATGTAAGTGATCCTGATGCAAGCAATGGGTTTATAGTCTGGGTCAGAATTAACATGGTTTTGGCATTTAATGGTCCATATTGATCTAGTCACATGCTGGCATTCATGTTCTCTGCGGTATGTATCACAATACTAAAGATGAAAATGAAGATGATGTAGGACACATAACATTGCCCAATGGGCTGCATTAGCTTCTTCACTTTTAACATCTCCTACGTAAACAGTTTTTTCTATTCTCTTGTTTTTTTTATTTCTACTTAATTTTCATTCTACTCTGAAATTATTTCAGATTCACTTGGGTTGTAGCACTTCTACACATACTTTTAGAAGTCAATAGGAAATCTCTCTAAAATATCCTTTTAGGATTTTGTGTTCTAAGTATTTTATCGACTTTCTTCAATCACCTAAGAAAAAAGAACCTTTAAGTGCTTATTCCAAAGGAGAGGTATTATTGAAGACTAATATGAAACCAAACACAAGAATTGTTTGTTTAAAGGTCATTTTCATCTAGTTTTCCCAATGGCTGTCAGAAAACAGAACACTTTACACCCCCGCCATTCTCCCCAAAAAAATAATTACAAAGGAAGACAAAGTGGACTTTACTATTGATGCTTCGTGTGGCAGGGAACAATGCTGTGTTTGGAGAGATGTTTATATTAATTAATAGATTATCTTTCTAGTTATTTGAACCAAATACTGCAGTTTGCAAAAAAAAATAAGGTGATGCATTTAACTCTTGAAGACCAAGAGTTAAACCAACCTAGTTTTGTTGGTTTAAGAACTAATTACACTCTGATTTGGTTGTCCCATTAATGTATTTAGTTACCAAACTTCAGTGTCCCACTGATGTTCACATATCTACAGTATTAGCCTTAAGAGAATGACAAAGTATTTGAATGCTTTCTTTCCCTCTTCTTCCTTGAGTACTCTAGTATTTTTATACATGAGGTCCCTCACAAGAATGTGCATAAATTCCCAGCTAACTGAAAGACTATCCAGAGTAGGAGAACAAGAATTGCTAGGCCACAAAAGAGCAGTGGTCCAGCTACTCTGATATCCTGTCTCCAACAGCAATCAATACTAGATGCATCACAGAAAGTACGGACACAAACATCCTCCAAGCACCTACAGATGTCCAAGAGTTAGGGCATTAGTCTGTGCCAGACTTCTTTTGTGAACTTGAGTAAGTCACTTACTCTGTGCCTCAGTTTCCCAAGTGAATAATGGAACATGTCTCTACCTCACCAGGGTGTTGGGAGGCTAAATGGATGGATGAATACAAATACTTTAGTAATGGGGGCTATATAAGCACCTAAAATACAAGAGAGACCCTTATTGAGGACAATTACATTCACAGGACATGTTTCTCTTTTAACATGTATCAAACAGAGACTAGTTTATGTCCTGAAGCATAGTTATTTATAGCCCTTCCAAAAAGTGTTACATCCCAATATAACTGTGGATGTTCTCATTATCTGTGGAAGCAACCAATCCTATTCTTCTCTGTAAATAGAACAGTCCCAATCCTTTGGGTCTTCTCCTGTGGAAATATTTTTTTCAGGACTTCTATCTTTTTTGTTACCCATTACAGAAGCTCTTCTATTTCTGCAGTATCTTTATTGAGCTTGGCTAATCAGAACTGAACACCCTATTCCAGCTGAAGACCTGCAGTTTATTTATATAATGGTTATATATTATTTTAGCATTGTTTTTTCTCTCTGTTCTTCTTCATGAATCCTCATATATAGTTTGCTTTTTGATTACCACAGCACACTAACTAGGAGGAACCCTTCAGAGCTGACTATGACCAGATTTTTAAAGGTGGCTAAAATTATAGTGACACAAGATGCAAAGTCAGATTTAAAACCATGTTAGCCAACATGGTTATCCTAGCGAGGAACTCCTAAATTGTTCTATATAGTTCCTGGTGACAGCTTCCCGTTTAAAAGTCACAGGGAGAAGTAATTACATTTAAATAGATGCCTCAGCATTTCAATGAAGCTTACAGTATGCTGATAAGATATTTAGAAATTAAAAAACCTTCTAAAACGGTCCTTCTGAGATCTCCCTTTTAATATCTTTATCTGAATACCACAATTCTTTTCTGTACACGTGCAGTGGTATTCTCTCCTGTGCATTTAGAAGGCACAGTTCACGACAAGCAGCCCAAGGAGAAAGGTGAGGAGCAAAGCCACCTTTGCTCTTCCTATTCTGGGGTACTGCAAGTGACACCTAGCCCTCAACCTATACTAGAGCAGAACAGCAGTAACCCAGAATTGCCCTGGCAGTATGCATTATGGGGATCTCCCTCCTAATACCAGCATGCCATAACCACATCCAAACATATCTTGCATGCCAAGATTTACAGAGGGGGGTATATGCAAGGCAAGAATTAATTAAGCCTCAGATAAATCCTGAAAGGCACCACATTACATTTGCTTTTCAGAGAAGTCATTAAAACTTGAAGGCCTAGTTCACACTGTCTGTGAGTAGATTTCTTTCACAAAACTAATTCCCTTCAGAGACCCTCAGAGCACTACACATAGCTTCTAGGATATTTGAAGATGACTCCATATTTGGTCTATGACATGAAGGGCCAAAGCCAGAAATAGTCTTTTTCCAATTTACTTATTATCAGAAATCATATTGCATGTGCATATACTTCTTACCTTAACATCTCTCAGGTCAGATAGCTTCCACTGAAACCAGGTTGCAACCTTTTGGCACAATTTTATCTTCACAGCCATCTTAAATGTATGAAATTCAGGCCCTATCCATGCCTTTCACAAAAATCAGTACTCTGAAGTTTTTTCTTGCTAAGAATGAGTTTTTCATGACTTTTTGTAATAATAAATAATAATAATAATAATAATAATCAAATAATATTTTTTCAGTGTGGTAGGGTGCATCACTCACCATTTGTCTGGTGCCTCCTTCTGGTCACTCAGGGGACTGGTTCTCAAGACCAATACCCCCTTTCCATAGAGGCACATTGTCATACTGTCTCTCTCAGGTCTGTAGCTCCTCTCTCCCCTCTAGAACCACAGTATTCTCTTTGTAACTCAGCATTTGCCCCCCCTCCAGAGTACAGTTCTCCAAATTCTCTGTCAGTCCCAAAGCACCCAGGCAGTCTTCCAGTTGACCAGCCCACTGATGCCACTTCCCCAGTGGCAGGTAAGGGAACCTGGACTTGCCCACTACTCCAGGTTCCTGTCTTGAGACCCTCCACTTAACAGTTTTGTGCTTTTTCCTCCTAGTCTTCACTGCTCACTCCCTAGACCAATTCCTGCAATTCCTAGCTTACCACCTTGCCCTTATTTACAGCTCTAAACCCTCCTCCCTGGAAATGACTGGTCTTCCCCAGCAATAGCCCCTGTCTATTGCCAGCTTACTTGCTTTATAGGTCCCATCTATTCCTGGACATCTGAACCAGTTTACAATCAATTCCCTGTGCCCAGGCTCTTCCTCCAGGTGGAGCTTGTGGAGTTAATAGGCCTACCTGGCCATCTTAATCCTTTTCAGTGCTGTGTGGAGTGGACACCCTCTCGATCAAATCCTGGGCAGAATTTCACCATTCTTAGCAATAAACATATTTTTGCTTCAGAAATTGCCCATTTTCCACCCTTGGAGAAGGCATAACATTTTTTCAGACAACGAGTCACAATTTGCATTGCAAAGCCAGTTTTTCTCCTGCCTAAAAGCCTTCTTTTCATTCTTGTAAGAAACAGTGAAATTCTCCAATATTTTTAAATAAAGAAGCCCAAATATAGAAGTTTTTTTGTCTCTAATGATTTATATCTTACACATTTATGAAACTTTATTGAAGTTGAACAGCTGGTTTCAGCCACTCAAGAAATAACACAGAACAACTTGTCCCGATTCAAAGCCCATTGAAATCAATAGAGAGATGCCCGCGTATAATCTATGTGAACTTGGTTTGTTCAACAGGCTAAAATCCATCTGTGACATGCAGGACTGAACTTAAGTGTTTTCCAGACTCAGGTCCAAATCCTGTGCTCCTGTCTAAGGCAATAACCCTATATCACTCATTCCCAGGACACATCAGAATGACCATGGGAGAGACAAAATGTGAAACACCTTCTTTGTTTATCTTTCCCCTGTAATGGGGTGCCCTACCCCTTTAAGAGCTGGAGTCCTGGAGCTGGTAAACCCCAGCCAGCTAGTCCTACCTACCAGACCAAGGATAAGGCCTGGAGTTTAGCTAGTAGAACTAGCTGGGTAAGAGGATGTGCTTCCCCTACAGAGAATAGCAGTCAGGTGCAGAGAGAGACAACTAGCATGAAGCTGGGGAGAGACTTCAGTAGAGGCCTGCCAAGGCAGGATATGGGTGTTTTCCCTGGAATCTTCAGGGGAAAGGCTCCAAGGAGGGAAGTCTTAGGAGTCCCTCTCACAGGAAAGACTGGGAGTATGGACTTGAGGAATCTTTGGGAACTTTACTTTAGAAGTTTTGGGGTAGCAAGCTCAATCCATCCATAAAATAGGGATTTGCTGATTCTTGGAAGGGTTTGTGTGGAGTTGAAGAATCTGGCAGAGGGGAAACTGAAGCAGGCTGCTTGCAGGGTTGTCTTGGAAGAGGCCTCACACACACTACCACGCCCCTAATAATTACACACAAATATTTCTTTGAATCTGAATGATGAAAAAATGATTTCACATAGAAAAATGTGATAAAAATAAACTTTTCAAAAAAGAAAGCTTAATAAGTTTTCGAGAGGGAAACTTCCTCACCCCTAGAAGTTCCCACTGCTGCTGCTTCATCATCCCTACAGATTTAATGTTGAATGCTTACATCCCATTCAAAGGAAACATCTCTGATTCTACAGACTCTGATATAAAGGTGCATGCTAGGGTACTCGCAACAAGGAGAGAGAGAGATTCAAGGTGAAATTCCTGGCCACATTGAATCAACTGGAGTTTTGTTATTGACTTCAGTGAGACCAGGATAACATCCTGAAAATCAACAAAGTGTTAATGCTGGGAAAGACAAATAGCCTGCATAAAAAGAGCGGGACAAGTATATTGGAAAGGAAATACCAACATGAGAGTGGTTTCCATTAAAGAGTAGTGGGCCACAACTGCCCACATGTACATTCATAAGAGACAACTATTTCAATGTTTTGCATCAATGGCTTCTTGTTCTTCTGAAACTAATAAATAAATAAATCTGCACCATGGGAGGTGACTCATACTGGTGAGAATGTGGAAAGCAGAGAGGTTTATTCCACATATAGTAAAACCAATAAATTATTCAGGAGTTCTCAGGTGAGATTTGTGAACAAGTGAGGCAGATAATAGAATTTAAGTTAATTAATTTCTTAATTTAATTTACTTTGATTTATGCAAACAGCACCTCTCTCTAGAGTCCTAAGTACTGCTACACAAATTTAACATAAACAATCACTATAAAATAGTTAAAACTGCAGACTCAATCCATATAAACAAGCATATAATCCTCAGCTATGTAAACAAGACAGTCAAAACAATATTAAAGAGAAGAATAGTCTGTCCCTAATGACCCTCTAGCTCTACTTTTAGATTCATTTCTATGGGGAAAAAAGTTCCTTTAAACTCCATAGTGCCTCATCATATCTTCCAGAGGAAGCTAGATGCTTAAGTGCCAATTACTAGAAATAGAAACCTCTTCCAGACTAATGGCATCTTATAAAAAAGAAGAAGAAGAAGAAGAAGAAGCATGAGATGGCAGTGACTGAGTAATTGATAGATCAGCTTAAAACCAGAGAAAGTAAGAAAACATTGTTTGGAAATGTGGCTAGAATTACTGAATTCTTGGATAAAGAATGTTCAATAGTCATTCTTGGATTAAAAAAAACTCTTGTATTCCTCATTTTAATATTAAATTTGGCATGTCTGGGTATGTCACAGAGGGGTGCTTGAGGACTAGCGCCTTCTCAGTCTGATGTCTCCATGAGTTGCTTGCTCATGAACTCCACAGTCTCACTCTGAAACTCAGGACACTCTCTCTCTGGCTCGGGCATTTGGCCAGGTCACTATGTGTATCCCCACCTATGGAGCATCAAAGTCTCATAGGATGAACCATCCCTTTCAATCTTCAAATCTACTGCCCTTACTGTGGCACTTTTCCAGTGGTAGAGGAACCCAGGCCCACCCGCTACTCCAGGATCCAGTACAGGAACCCTATGTCCAGCAACTATGGTCTGCTTGCCCCTATATCCCTGTTGCCATTTCCCTGAACTCCTTCCTACTTCTCTGCTCTATCTTCTGGCTCCCCTCTCTGGGTTTTAAAGCCCAAATTCCCTTCTCCCAGGGAAATAAGATTAACTTTGTAGACAAAACCACAACAACTTGTGTCTCATAGGGAGGAAGGAAGGGAGTGAGTGAAGACTACTTCCAATCACCCTCGCATGTTCTCAGATTGATGACTTTTTGCACACTCAACCTTCACCTGTCCCACTTCATCCTCAACTAGCTTTTCAGGACTTGGCTCTCCCCCAGGTGCAACCTGTCAAGTTAATTGACCCAATTTAACTTGCTTTGCCTTCTGTGGAGTATACACTCAATCATATGGTATATAACAAAAGGTAAGAGCACTGCCTCCAGGATCCCCAAGAGCATTAGTTTTGATTTTCTGACAGACCCTCTAGAGTGGGTAACATTTAGACTTGTTTATAATAGTACAATGGAGTGCTAGTCTTTCAGTGACACAAATTAATAAAAATTGTGGTAGGACTCTGGGGATGGCTTTGTCCTGTTTGTCCTAAATGTCCAGATGTATCTGTGTTTAACCACATTGGCTTTATATTTTCAGATGCACATTTATCTAAATAAAACCATATTAAAACAGAACCAACTGAAATTCTCCAGATTCTTGCATGTATTCATGTCCTCGTCAGCACTTCATCATGCACAACAGCAGAATGGTAAAATCACCGTCCTGTTTTATTACCATATAGTCATTTATTTATAGTTGAGACCATTTTAAAAGATGGACTTTTTTATTTTTTGTAAGCAAATTAAGTGATCAAAACATTGTACAGGTATTACATTTTCCCTTTAAAAAGAGAGAATGAACGGGAACATTTCCCCCACAATCCTCTACCTTATTTACTCTCCAGAATCACTGAGCATCCCTTGGTACACATATAAACCCACTGAGGCAGGCAGGGAGCCCATAAAATAACTCTTAATCATATTGAACAATTCAGGTCACACTATTTCAGCTAGAGTGTTGTCTTCAAGATCCAGCCAACGTTGTGAAACTACTATATTTTTGAATTGCATTCCTCTTTTTTTCTTTTAATAGACTGCTATTCCTGTGATAACTCCTCAGAGTCTGACAAACTCTTGCCATGCGCTAAGGGGTCTGTTCTAAATAAACAGACATCATCCTTACAACCCTGGTTTTTTTACTTCTTTCATGCACAGAGTTTGGACCAGATGTCGTGAGGAGATTGCTGCCTTGCAGCATCAGGCCAAAGGTTTCTAGGAAACTATTTAGGTTTCCAACACCACCACAGGATGGAGAGGTGTGGATTTAGGGATTGCTGGGAACAAGAATATATTCTTTCTTCTAATTCTGCTTGATCCCTGTTAATCCCTTCTTTTTACGGTGTCCTCAGCTATCATATTTTGAGTGGGGTAGAGTTTATAAAATCCCTACACAACAGCACAGGCACTTCCCCAAACTTACCTTTGGGAAACCAAATGGGACAAACTCTGATGACTCCTCTTCTGAGTCAGGTTAGAGGTAAGAAGGCATGTCACACCTTGTAACGAACTTTCTGGTCTAGCGTGGCTTGAAAGCACAGCTCCAGTTAAACTCAGAGCAGTAGAGCAGTCAGGGCAAGAATTTTACCATGTTGCCACACATTTTATATTTATATTCTTTTTCTTTGACCACTCCATTGAAAAAGGATAGTCTTATCTGGGATAAGATGCTGGCAGCCAAGTCTTCCCCCTTAATATAAATTCAGAGTTAGACAAACTTGGGTCACAGGCCAAAGCTGCTATGGCTCCTTCCCTATGCAGATTCGTCTCCATCTCCTCTCTTGTACCCCCACTTCCACAAACCAACCTTCTCCCCAGTAAAGATTCCAGCACTGACTTCCTCACCAGACTAGAAAATAGTCTTGGCAGAGGACAGATGAGGATGGTTTCAGCATCCTGGACAGATTGCTTGAGATGTTTAATTTGTTTAGCAGCAAGCACTAGCAGTATTTTTATGCTTTTTCTTTCATAACAACCTGATATTTTTTTAGTGTCCTGTGAATGGCTTTTTCGTGAAGAGATGTTTTGTACATACAGGATGATGTATGTTCTATGTAGAACGTGGTATTTGAAGTGGTGATGTCTACTATAATCTAATAATATACATTTTAAAAAAATCATTAAAATTATTTCTTTTATAAACTTATTTTTTAGGCCTGTTCACAATACCTCTACTTAGATCTTGGCAAAATTTTTGAACCAGAACTTTTTTGTGTACAAATGCACATTCAGTGACACCTAAATATTTTCCAAGTTTGTGTTAATTTCGTCAAACCACATTTGCTGGGGAAAAAATATTCAAAAAGATAAAAAAGTTTTGTTTTAACGTTTTCAAAATGAAATATTTCAATTTGAAATGATATTTTGTTTTGAAGTTTCTTTTATTTTTTTTAAAAATGCCAAAAATCTAAACATTAAAGTTCAGGTTAAACAAAACATTTCCTTGGATCCCAAACAGTTTTTCTCCTATTTGTTTGGAATTGCCAACAAACCAAGAAATCCATTATTCACCCACCTCTGCTTCTGAGAAACCACTCGCTTTGCTGTCCTTCATGACGTACACAGCACTTGTTGTCAGCATACATATCTTTGAGGATGTTAATCACTTACGTTATCTCGCCCATCCTTGTGGTCATAGACTGGGTGATGCGGAGAGCCACCGAAGACCGACCAAGAGGGCTCATATGGGGACTGTCTGGCCAGATTGAAGATTGTGACTTTGCGGATGACATCGCTCTGCTCTCAAATTCTCAAACGGACCTCCAAGAGAAGACTGATAGGGTAGATAGAGCGGCTAGATGCGTGGGGCTCAAGATCCATGCTGGTAAGAGCAAGATAACGAAAGCAAAAACAGCGAGCTCGGTGAAGACAGTCTTATATGACGTGGAATTAGAAGAGGTGAATGATTTCAAATATCTTGGTGGTTACATATCAGCTGATGGTAATATTGAGAAAGAGATATTCACCAGAATTAGTCTTGCAGCATATGCTTTCAACAGACTTCAGAACATCTGGAAGTCATCAATCTTGCAAACTAAAACTAAAGTAAAGATCTACAGGTCGAATGTCCGCTCTGTATTGCTCTATGTGGCAGAAACGTGGAGGACCAACAAGAAGATAGAAGGTCGACTTCGGGGTTTCGAAGGAAGGTGTCTTAGGCGCATCCTTAACATACACTGGCCGCAACGTGTCACCAACAGAGAAGTGAGCCGACTAACAGGCATTAACAACATAGTGGATGAGGTGAAACGACGAAGATGGAGATGGTTGGGGCACGTGTTGAGAATGGATACTACCAGATATCCTCACACTGCTCTAAGATGGACACCACAGGGAAAAAGAAAGAGAAGCAGACCACTGGGAACGTGGCGAAGAACTATCGAAGGCGAAATGAAAAATATGGGAAAGACCTGGGATGAAATCTACTGGTTAGCCCAAGATCAAGTCAAATGGAGAAGAATGGTTGGCGCCTTATGCTCCACTAGGAGCGAAGAGGACTAAGCTACTTCTAATATGAAAACAAGAAGCTTATGCCCATAAATCAGTTAGTCTTTAAGATGCCATCAGACTCCTTGTTGTTTTTGTGCAGACAGACTAACACGGTTACCCCCAATACTTGACACCTTCTGATATGAGACATTTTCATAATGATTTGTACTACTGCTTAACTCTTTTTGTTTCCCGCACGGCTCAAGATAGGAAAATAAAAATACCACATAGATTTGTTAATCTGTATCATTACACTATGTAGTGGAACTTCCTTACTTGGTCTATCTTCAATTTGGCCACTGTCTCAACTTCCCTCTATCCCAGTGTCCAATCTCTCCTGCTTACATTCTCCCAACCTTCCCAGGCCCTTCTTCTGGGGCACTATTTTATTAATTCAAACAAAACTCTCAATGTAGCAAACACAAAATCAAAGACCCAGAGGTTTTCCATTCAGCTCCCCTACTTCAAGACTAGATACAGGAACCAACCTCCCTCCTACAGTCCATGTTCAGCTAAACCCCCTCAGCCCTTTATATAAAAAACACCTGACCTCTTCCTCAGGTTGGTCTGTTAAATTGTACAGGGCTGTCCCCAAGTCCCACTGGCTCCCTCCAGTTCACTATGCACAGACTGTGGCCATTTTGAAGGCTAAAATGAGCATGAATGGACACCCATTGTATTCACTTAGAGGTCAGTAAGTGGAGGTGAGGCCCATCTTCCCCTGCATAGTGGAATACTTGGCCCATACAGTTCTGTAATACTGCCCACAGAGTTTCAACTCAATTGACCGCTCAGATGGTGTGTGGGATGAGAGATGGGAAAAGCCACTCTCCCAGGACCTACAGACAGATGGAAACAGCTGTAAGTATGTATGCAGGCAGGTAGGCAGGCACTTCTTCCCCAGCCCGCCTCATATCTGTTTTAATGATTATACCCTCTTCCAGGATCTTGTTTAATCAAGTATAAAAAAATAGTTTGAGCAATTACTCAGGAAACCTCTCCCCTTCTAACGGATCCCTCAGGACTGTTGATTTAAATTTTGGACTAGCCTTCTCCTTCATGGGGAAGCAGTTCCCCAGGACACCCTCTTGTGGAAGAAAATCTGACTATGGAATGCTTACATTAAGTTCACATTAGAGGAAGAGGGGGGAGACAGGAATGCTATAGCCTTTGTGGAGGCAGATACAGCAAGTTCTACGTAAAGTCTCAGTTCATCTGTAAGATCTGGGGCAAATGTCCTGATAATTCTGTGAGAAAAGGCAAAGTATATGTATCTGATAGCTATTTTTTCACCAAATCATTCTTCAAGGTTCTCTCCTGACTTTTCATTCCCTAAAGTTCATTCCTACAGGATTTTCAAAGGGAAGGATGTAGAAATTGCAGCCGCCTATTAAATATTTGTACCCTTGAGGGAGTGACTGTAGTAAGTTAAGAGAATCCAACGGACATTTTTTCTAGTTTGACACCTGACTCTTCATTAGCCTAACTGCACTGGAAGGTGAATTGAAGTTGTACGAGATCTGGAATAGAACTGTAAGATGTGTCTTGACTTGTTGCAAGATTGCAATCAATAGAGGAGACATTGGCTAAGCATATTGGCTCAGCACAAGTTTAAGTGAAAATAGCTGTCTGCCTTTTTAGCATACTTCAGTTCCAAAGGGAATAATTGGTTCTGTGAATTAGAAATTAGCTCTTCCTTCACAGATCCTAAAATGAAGTTTTAGACTGAAAAAGTTAGACTGAAAAAGCTGTTTAAAATAAATGAATTTGTAGACACTACTGTGCACTATAGAATCATCCCATTTAATTAAAACCTCAATTGTCACTCACTAGTCACTCAGTAAGTCTTAGTTCTGGTTACTAGGATGAAATGACAGATGTCACTGAAACCTTTAATGTCCGACTTAACTAGACTTTTATCAGTGAAGCCCAGATTCTTAGGAAGGAGCACATAGCCTAGCTCAAAGGGATAATGGAGCAATTCCAAGGTGGCCTCTGTGCTCCACAATCCTGGGCTGGATGTGGATGATCCCCCAGCATAATTTAGAAAAGCCTTTACGCTGAAAATATGTGATGCTGACTAGCTGTCTGTGTGGGGACTGTCAGAGCCAACCTAACAACTCTTGCGATTCTTCCTCCCCCAACTTCTGAGAATCTTTGTTAACTACAACATTTTCTCTACTGCTCCAGAGACTCAATCTTTCCTTAAATCAGACCAAGAATTCATTGACCATTGGGATCAACAAGGAAACTCAAACTCCTTCCACACCTTACTCTGTTGCCTGTGACTTGGCTATGTGGATAGACTTCCCTAACACCTTTCCCTCACTCAATGTATCTTTCAAGGACTCTTATCCTTGTCCTCTCTCTACCTTCCTGAATTCAGTGTGGACCCTTTCTGGAACAACGAGTGCCCACCTTGCAATGAGAATTAGGTTTCTTTCTAAGGCACAGGACTATCTTCTGCCTTAGGAAACTCCTAAATACTGGTGATTTTCAAAGTAGCCATCTTATCCCAATTCTGAAAACGACATATAATCACAAGCCTCTTATTTTTATCCCCTGCTTCCTAAAGTTTTAGTATTTTCTACCAGAAAACAAAAGGCTTGATAAATCCCTTACTACTAGCATGCAGGGTTTGCACATTTTCCTTTCACTCATAACTCTCTTGGCTGTTTTTACGTGCTTGCTTTTAACCTCTGGCTCTCAAATATATTGTTCTTTTATAAAGTTCATCTGGGAAAATCCTCACCTCTCAGGACCCAATCAGTTTTCACATTAATCAGACCAAATGGCAGTAAGTCTAATTCATTTCTTAATTATGGCTGCTAGCACTTTATTAGGACAAACTATAACCTTTTAAAAAAAATCTTGTGATAATAGCCTTTAAAAATAAAAACCTTGAAAGGTGAAATTGAAGAGAAGGAAAAGGGAATCCAGCAATGGAAGACCAGTATACATGAATAAACCTATACTTCTGGTAAGTGACACATATACACACTGGCACACAAACGAGGGAGAGAGAGAGACCTTCATCTCATACTCTGTTCCCTCTAATCTAATTCTCTATTTCATGCTCCTTGACTGTATCAAAATACAATCCTTGACCTTTTTCTAAAACTGAACGTCCTTGTTAGCTTTATACATCAGGCACATCTGATCTCAGTCATATCATGCCTGAATATTTAAAAAAAGATCATCCCAGCTAAGGACTACATCCAAAGACTAATTTGATTTAATATTCATTTTTGCTGTGTTTTACTTGTTAACTGCCTGGGTGCTATCAACTGTAGCTGGTAAGTCCTCTGAGTAACCAACAATCCTATAACAGTGCCAGCATTTAAAAGAATACTGACAGAAATTGTAGCAGTCTTCAGAATAAAAATTACACCCACATTTTATAACTGTGCAAATGGTCCATATGATTAAACACATATTGTGGGGGCAGTTTTTACTCCTTTATAGCCGCCCCTTCACTATGCCTTTGCTATGCCTTCTACTCAGTGCTGCCACGACCTACCACACAGTGCCCATCCCTGTGATTCCAGCAATTGTTGGAGTCTCCATCGGACATTTTAGCACTGTGAGACAGCTCCTTTGGGCACAGTGCCACATATACCTCTGAATGCCACCTTCCCAGATGGTGCTATAGGGCATTTATTCTAAGGCAGTCCTCCCTCTCCTTATTGGTCAGCCACGCAGCTAGATGACCACATACATTCCAGAACCTGATGTGCTGCAGGTCTAGGGACCTGCTGCATCTGTTCCTGGTGGTAGCAGGAAGCAGCCACTACCAGCACCTACACCCACAATGCAGGGTACATATTACACAGCTATTTCTTTCATTCTCCTGGTATGCCTTCTTACCTCTGAGGAATAGATCATTAGTATTTCCATTAGGTGCAGAAGAAGCCATCGTGGAACCATATGAATGCCATCGTGGAACCTATCAATGTGCTTAGGAGTAAGGCTGATTTATAGTCTCACATAGCACTCCAAGGTGGCATGAATGCAATACTGCAGCTTTCCATGGAAACGATGGGGACACTGCAAGGTACTAACTGAAGTTTGTCTTCTTTCTCTTAGATTTTTCATTTAAATTGTCCTGGGTAGTTGGTATTGGTAGCCCAAACTTCCTGCCAGAGAAAACTAAGATGGGGGATTTGGTTTTAATGGTTAAAACCAGCCGTTAGATGGCTGACTGGCAGAAACTAAGAGGAGGTGGAGCTAATGGCCAATAAAGTTATGCAAAGCACTCCTGAGCACAGTCCTTGTTAGGGCTGGAACTTAATGAAACTGGGCCCTCTTTGTGTAAGAAATGATTACCCGAAGTCACATAAAGTGTTTCACTCATTTTGTGAGTTTTTAAGTAGAAATATATTTGAATACAGTGGAATCCTAAAGATCTCATTGTTCCATGAGGAGCGAAAAGAAAGAACTACTACCCTGGTTTCTATGCTACAGTCACAATGTGACCCAACTGGGACATAATACTATATCTTCAATGTATATTTCTATTACAAAAGGGGATCAGATCAATACAAAATCCCCATGTATTTTCTTTCGCATACAGTTTCTTAAAAATATACTTCAGCTATTCTGCAAGGAGAGAAGGGTTCCCCTCTCATAAGCACTCATTTACAGATGTTATAGCTGTCGAGGTTTATATATGGTGCCCACAACCCTGGCATCTGATGTCCCATTGGGATCTGGACTGAGGGGAAAAGGAGGCATAGCAGACTCTGACTGTCTCGCTAATATAGTGCTTTACATTCTCAAAGAAATGAACAAATATTAACAATCAATCTTCACAGCACCACATAAGGTAGAGAAACCAATATTATTGTACAGCAGGGAGAACTGGAGCACCACACTTAGTAGCAGCTATTTAAATATGGTGACTCAGTTGAACATGGGTACTAAGTCTTAGGAGACAGGAATGTACCATTCTGAAGAGATGGATGTCATCCTCAGTTGGCTGGAAATGATTGAGAAGCAGTTAGTTTCAGAGCCATGAATCTAGGGAGACAGGAAAAGGTGCTATAAAACTTCAGCTTTATACAGAAGCCTGAAGGGATCTGTAAGAAGAGTGCTTTTTCCTTTCTGAAGGGCAAGAAACCCTGGAATGAGTTCATCCTGAGAGAGAACCTCAAGGTCTGGAAAATGTGTCAATTCTTTCACTTTACAAACCCTGGCAGGTGACTAGGACACTCTTAAAAGAGACACAAGTGAGCAGAAGAACTGGAATTCAGAAGTTTCTAGCTCCTAATCCCATGGTGCTTCTCATGTTTCATGCCTTTTTGATCATTTGTTCCTATTAATGGATTATTTTCACTCTTGCTAGAGAAATATGATTAGAACACAGAATTCAGATAATAATTTATTTCAATTTTAGTGACAAAAAGAGTAATTTAATTTGCAGTCAGAGAGATCTGGAACTTTTCTCCAATTTAGACTGCAGCCATGCCACCTGGCATTGTGATCTCAAACTAAGAAGTCACAGGCTGGATTACTACCTGGAAAACTGAATTTTTTTGGAAGAGGCATTAATGATATGGAAGTTACACTCTTCCTTCCAAGTCACCATTGACTAATGCCTCAGGAAGACATAGGGAGCACTGTCCTGTTAGAGGTACCATAATTCAAATGGACCATTAAGCTGACCATTTTCAGTTATTAAAGATCCCTTGACTTTTTTTACAGTGTTAATGTCAGTGCCTGAGCAAAGGTTCCCATTTTCACAACTCATTTAGGCCTGACTCTTTAAGCTTCTCCCTGTGGGCAGGTCTCTGGAAGAGTTTGCTGGATCAGGGCCTTAGTTGCACTTGGAAAAGTTCTTCATTTCTCATGCCTTAAAACTTTTTTGTAATGCAGTGCTACTGGTGCAGAATGTCTATCATTCAGAGGTGGGTGCGTTAATTTATTTTTACTTATTTTTTAAAATGTCTATGATTCATGAAAATGGACATATCCAGAGTTCTGGGAATTTGTGATGTACAAACACTTATTCCGGTACGTGCAAGAATAACTTCAGTAGCCTCCCCAACACACACTCTTTCTCTCAAAATGCGCTTTGGGATTTTTTTCAGAATGAGCAACATTATCCAAGCACATAGTTCCTAACTATGTACCTGTAGAATCATTTTTGACTCTTTCAATCAATAGGAGTGCAGTTTGCAAATAAACAAGATGAGAAAGAAGAGAGGATTGGGAGAGAGGAGGAAGATGACTGACTGACTTCTGAAGTCAAAATCTCTTTGGGTAGTATAGATGCTTACCATAGCAATAGCCTAACTTTCTAGTGTAGACCAGCCTTATCTACTTAAGCACTTACACAACCCTTATCACTGTAGTGCCTGAGGGCCATATTTTCAAAAGGTATTTAGATGTCTAAAAAAGCAGATAGACGTCTAGTGGGATTTTCAAAAGCATGCACCTAAGCATGTTAGCACCCATCTCTTGTTGATTTCAGTGATGTGTGGTTGAATGATTATAAAACCCTGAGTAAGGACTGAAGGAGGCAACATGGTAAAAGTGACCCTGTGCTGGCTACATCAAAAGGCAATCATTGCAAAAGCTCCCACACAAAAATGTTTCATGCATTTTCAGTTACATTTTTGTTAGTGAAGTGTGTAATAAATTGTTAGTCAAATATATACTAAATAACATTAGACAAATGCATATTATATACTGTATAAGAAAATATAAAGGATTTTTTGCTTTTTTTATGTATTTCTGCTAATCCAGCACTTGAGATTTTATTGAGATTGTAAATCAGAAAACTGGTTTGAATCTCTTATCTGTAAAATTCTTGGCTTGTGCAGATAACAAGCTAAAGCAGACAGAGAGTCAAAAGGGGGCTGGTAGGTTTGCAGTAAATCAGGTGCACACAAACACCTCCCAACAAGACAAGCTAATAAATAAAAATGCAAAGCCACAAAAACAGACTCAATAAGAACAACTGCTGTAAGATAAGAACCAAGTTGATGGAGCCAATAGGAGCAGGACAAGAGAATAGCCAGATAAGTAAGTATTAAGTAAGTATATAAGTATACTTATAAGTACATAAGTAAGTATTAATAAGATACATAAAATGTATTAATTTAGGTTAGTTATTGTGATGTACTCATAGGTGATGTACACAAAGAGATTAGCGATGAATGGATATAGATATGGACAGAGGAGGTAGCTTGGTAAACTGAGTCTGTGCAAAGTTATAGAATAGGGATAAAAGATAGATGATTGATAATAAGAGAGCAGAGAAGATACAGGAGAAGAATAGCTAAGCACAGCAGAGACCAGAGATTTAAAAGAGCGGCCAGTCCCAAAGGAGGGTAATTTGATCATTTACTTTTCTTGCCTTCTCTGTCTTTGCATATACATGTCATTCACAGGGGATAATAGAATTGTCTTAAAGTGTATACAATAAAGGCTAAAAGAAACTGTAAATGCCTAACTTGTTGTTCTCACCCAACATTGTTTGTGTGATTGATAGTTTTATTTAATAAACTAATTTTTACTACCAAGACTTGCTCTTATAATGACATTTCAAAAAATGTAATTCAGTGTAAGAAGGGTTATGGCACAATCTTACTGAGAACTATTCTAGAATGAGGGCTTGTCTAAACCTAGTTATTCAGGAATAGCTATTGGGTTTTAAAACTCATACCCTACCTTAATCCATGTAAACTTTTCAGTGTAGACCAGCTCTGAGGAGGACAATTAAAAGGAATGATGGCACGAGGGGGAAAAAGGGAGAGTGACAACCGTCTAATTTATTTCAAAAGTGACAAAGAGTCCTGTGGCACCTTAAAGACTAACTAAATTTTTTTTAGAGCATAAGCTTTTGTGGACTAATGCCCACTTCATCGGATGCATGCATGTATCCGACGAAGTGGGTATTAGCCCACGAAAGCTTATGCTCTAAAAAAATTTTAGTTAGTCTTTAAGGTGCCACAGGACTCTTTGTCACTTCTGCAATTCCAGACTAACACGGCTACCCCTCTGATTTTAATTTATTTCAAAACCCCAGTTGAGCAAACATCACACCACGCATCTATTCAAAGGGCAGCAGGAGAGAACAGGACTCTGTTGGTGACTATTTTCATTTTCCACCATTGGTAGGAAGAATTTATGTATTTTTTTTCTTAGCCAGGCCATTTTTCATAATTTCTAGTTCCAGCCAATTTAAATGTTGGACCAACTCCTCAGCTGATGCACATAAATGTAGCTCCACTGATGTCAGAGCTGGTTTACACCAACTAGGGATCTGGCTCATGTCTTTGAACCCAATGGAATATCACCAGAGATGAAGATGGTCCCTTATTTTTTTGGCTTTCTATGCAGTTCAGTTGCATGCATCTCTCCCTATGTATTTTAGAGATGACGTCCCTATTTAAATCCAGATTCTGCTATGCTTACTGACCCCATATAGTACTTGCCACAGATTACCTTACTTCATGGCTAGGCCTACTGAAATCAGTGGGACTATTCCTGGAGTCATCTGCTACTGAATTCGAGTAGGGATATCAATATCTGGCACTTAGTGTTTTGTCTTTTCAGCAGCTAAAATGCATAGCTTCATAAGACCATCTCAGAGGGTTTATTAGGCTTACCTCATTTGATACCTGGAGTGGTGCCTTCATGGCACTCAATATATGATCCTGCCAACCTGGTCTTTCCTTAGTTCCATCTTGCCAGCTATGCCAACAGAGGGGTAGGATGCTGGGTATTGGAGTTGACGTAAACACCACATCTCGAAGAACAACGGTTACGAGAAGGTGAGTAACTGTTTTTTTTTCTTCGAGTGCTTGTTCATGTTAATTCCAATCAGATAACTCCCAAGCTCCATCCCAAAGGTGGGGCTGGAGTTAAGAAAATGCTGATTGGAGCACTGCTCTGCTGAATGCTGCATCATCTCTGGCATGTTGGGAGACAGCATACTGAGAGATAAACATATGCACCAAGGACTGCATTTCTGCCTTGAAAATTTCTTGTATCGGGACTTGGGCCAGGAATGCCACTAATGAGGTCTGTGCCCTCGTGAAATGTCCTGGAAGGGCTGGGGCTGGGACATTGGCCAGCTCATAGCACATGCAGATGCAAGATGTGATCCAGGAAGATATTCTTTGAGATGAGACTGGGAGTCCTTTCATCCAGACTGCCACCGCTATCAACAGCTGGTTTGACTTCCTAATCAACTTAGTGTGCTCAATATAGAATGCTAGTGCTCACCAAATGTCCAATCTAAGAGAAGCACTTGCTGAACAGCGATTGCGGTTCCAACAACTGTCACTGGTGGTAAGAAGGAACTGAAGAGGAGTCTCTTTTGGGAGCTATAGAGCTGCCATCTCCCAGAGCTGCCAAGCAACCACTGGGAACTTCCTGTTTTAAAGTCCTTATTCCACTTATTTGATGGGGCTGGAGGTGGGGAGGCCAAGGAGGGAAGAAAACCTTTGCCCACAAAAGCTCTCTAACCTTTCTTTCACCAATGCAGGGTTTATATGCCCCATTACATATATACGTTGGTATATCTGAATAGGAACACTTTCATAAATGAAGATAAAGAAACAGGAAAGACAGATATATGCCAACTGATATAGAATTGTCAGTTGTAGATTTTAAAATATTTGCTGGGGTAAAAAGGTTAACTGATTGGAAATTAGTTATTGGCACACAGTGCATATAAACACTAGCAAACATTATAAAATAAGTGTTAATGAGACAAACATCAACAACAAAGTCCTTAAGAGCCCTAAAGATTATTCTCTCTTTAAATTGTTCAAGAAGATGGTTGTGTGTATGGTTTCCAGTTCAAATGTACTCAGGCAATTATCATGCAGTATGAAACCCAGAGCCTTAATTCAACTGTGTAACAGTCACCTCGAGTAACAGTTACTCATGTTAGAAGCCCCACTGAAGTCACTGACTCGAGAACCAGCTATCCAATATAAATCAGGCCTGCGGAGCCAGGCCATATATAGGTACAAAAATCATTAAAAATGCAAAATCATGTAAAATGGACAGTTTGAAGGATTTAAAGGTCACTTTTCTTAAGGGAGACTATTTGGCAAAAATAGATTTTAATAAATGTTCTTCCAAGTGCCCTAGTGAATCAACCTTACAGAAAATATACAAGGGTTCATTGGGGAAAACTAACTTCATCAATGGAAGGCCATGATTTTTAGTCTTTTCATAATTCCAAGGACATTTACAATGTTAGCGAGACCATTAGTGTCTTTACCAAGAAGTTTAGGAGTAAGATTAATATACTTAGACAATATCTTAATAAGCGTGAAGCCACAAGAGAGTCTCTCTATTCATATTCCGTCTGTTCAGCATTTGCTCTCTGCCCTCGAGTTTAATATGAATTTATATTAGTCACTTCTGCCCCTGGTACAACATTAAGGTTTTAGCTTTTATTGTATATAAATAATATTAAATAGAATGGAAATGTATTTTCTTAGAAAAGGAACCAATATGGTTAAAATTGGACTTAACTTTGGCACAAAATAAAAGTGTCACAGGTACAATTAGCTGCAGGGGTATCCAAGGATCATTCTGTGATAAAATATTGTATATTTCAAGGTCACAGTGACCACGAGAATTTCTGATTCAGGTTCTGCTATCTACCAAAAAAAAAAAATCTTAAACAACTTCAGCTGCAGAACCCAATCCATTAAACAAAAATGAATATTTAAAACTATCAAAGCATGTGAGTTATCATCATCAATTATTATTTTATTGTGCCCTAAAGGAGGCTAGGCACCTTACAAATAAACTCTGCCCTCAACAGTATAAGATGAGTATAAGATGAACAGTAAAATAAAGGTTTCAAAGATCAGACTGGAGGACAGCATGATTGTGATCATGCAACTCAGTATTATGCACACCCTGAACAAGACACAGTATTTCAACTCAGTGAATTCTGGTAATGACAAAGGAAGTTTATTGGGGAAAGAGGCTGGAGATTATTTTTGCTTTCTCTAAACCATTCATTGTTTTATAGACATCTATAGATGTTCCTATTTATCTCCTCTCTTGCCATGGCTGGGCCATGGACAGGCAGAAGTAGGAGTCAGAGCTATAGTCATGAGCAAGGAGTCAAGAGCCAGCCTGGCTGGGATCCTGGAAGGTCAGAAGCAGGAGATAAACTGGAGATCAGAACCACAAGTCAGGAACCAGTCAGGCCAAGTCAGGATACCAGGTGGGCAGAGACAGGAAACAAACTGGATATCAGGAAACACAAGTCAAATGCCAGAAATCAAGCAGGGTCAGAATGCCAGGGATCAAGCCAGGGAAGCAGGACCAGAAAGTAAGCATCAGGAGCAGGAAGAACAAGGCATACAGTCCAAAACACTGCACAACAGAAATACCAACCCAGGAACTTATCCTTGCAACAAAGCTGGTGCCAGCTCTGTCCACATATCTATTCAAGTGACACCATCATAGGACCGAATCATATCAGTCACACCATCAGGGACTCGTTCACCTACACATCTACCTATGTGACATATGCCATTATGTGCCAGCAATGCCCCTCTGCCATGTGCATTGGCCAAACCGGACAGTCTCTATGCAAAAGAATAAATGGATGCAAATCTGACATCAGGAATCATAACATTCAAAAACCAGTAGAACACTTCAATCTCTCTGGCCACTGAGTAACCGACCTAAAGGTGGCAATTCTTCAACAAAAAAAACTTCAAAAACAGACTCCAATGAGAAACTGCTGAACTGGAATTAATTTGCAAACTGGATACCGTTAAATTAGGCTTGAATAAAGACTGGGAGTGGCTGGGTCATTACACACACTGAAATCTATTTCCCCATGTTCATTTTCCTCTACTGTTACTCACACCTTCTCATCAACTGTTTGAAATGGGCTATCCTTATTATCACTACAAAAAGTTTTTTTTTCTACTTCTGATAATAGCTCACCTTAGTTAATTTGTCTTGGTATGGCAACCCCCATCTTTTCATGTGCTCTGTATATATATCTTCCTATGGTATGTTCCACTCTATACATCTGATGAAGTGGGTTTTAGCCTACAAAAGCTTATGCCCAAATAAATCTGTTAGTCTCTAAGGTGCCACAAGTTCTTCTCATTTTTTTTGTGAATGAAGACTAACACGGCTAAACTAGTTCAGACAGCTTCCCATTCCTGCCGCTGGCTTAAGTAGGGCCCACAAGGCCAATCAGCCACTTTGGGACTCCACCATTAGGAGCTCAGGGGAGAAGCCTCATGTTGGGAGTGGGCTTCGTGGATATCAGGGAAGGTATTTCTAGCAGACTACCAGGTGGAGGGATGACATGTGGTTGCTCCCATGAACCTTGCAGGCCTATGCTCAAGACTTGCAGGTCATGACATCTCTAAATTATCAAGCTTCAGTTTTTCCAATCTCTCTTCATATGGAAGTCCATGCCCCCATCCAATAATCTATTGTCAGTCTCTGGACCTCTAGTTTTGCTCTATCTTTTTTCTGCTAGGGTGGTGTAGCAGAGCGGTGACTCATCCTGTGGCGCCTCCTGCTGGTCTCCAGAGGAGACTCTCTTTGGCTTCTGGCTTTCCTGGCCTTTATAGGGCCAGCTGGGTCTGTCTGGGGCATGGCCCCCAGCTGAGGCTGCCTCCCAGTCAGCCCAGCTTTTCCCTTGCCCCAGCCATCACCCAGGGCTGACTTTAACCCCTTTTCTGCAGGAGTGGGGCAGCTTGCCCACTATAGGTGACCAGAACTGAACACAGACAAAAAAGCACCAATTATTTATATGAATACATTATTATATGTTCAGTATGATTTTCCATTACATTCTTTATACTACCTAATATTTACCAAATACACACTACACAGCGTTCTCCTATACTACACCGCCCAAAGCTACAATAAAATAGTATAAGCAGCTCAACTAAGGAATGATCTAGCTTGAAGACATGAAGATGAGGTTCAGTTTGCTCTAGGAGGTGATAACAAAGGAGATGAGGCAGTAGGTTTGGACTCTTTTATATAGACAATGGTGGTTATGACATCACCCACACATGAAATCTCTCCGACGGTCCCCAGTGGATGTGGCTTCTCAAGGCAGTTCTGCAACTTGACCCCCCGGGTACCTCATCCCATAAACAGGAATGCAAAGAAGCCCTTGAAAAAGAAGAAGCAGTTTTCTTTAGACTCTTATTGGTAAAACACAGCGGTTTGAAAGAAACCAATTGCTGAAAAGGTTTTGGACAAGGCAATTGTTGCCATTATAGACAAAGCATGGATCTTTTCTGTTTGGGTTTTTCGAATACCTTTTGCTGAGCTCCAAAATTATGTGTTTGTTGGATATATATCTAAATGCTAATCCTTTGTGAGAGGTCTAAAATGAATTGCTATTTCTAGCTATATCTTTTCCAGGGGGTATATTGCTTTCTGATCCTTATCAAGATCATCCTTCTAATCCAAAATCACAAAGTCAGACATAATTATGTACTTCACCCTTTGCATCTATCTAAATTTGCCCAGGCACAAAAGAATAAGTTCATACAATTTTCCATTGAGAATGACAAATTCAGACAGTAACTATACTATATGCCACCCACTCTACATTCATTTTGTGCATACTGCAAAGAAGTGATGATTCTAAATACAGCATTCATGTCTAGTACTGTGTGGGACTAAGTATGCAAATATGCTCTCATTCCCCAAATTTTAGTCATACAATTTCAAGGAAAATTATCCCACACTTTTAATATTAGTTTTATATAGATCGAAGACTTATTTTTATGTATATGTGTGTGTGTGTGTATATATATATATATATACACACAAATATATAAACAAAAATAGTAGTTCTCTCCTTTGCCAAACTTGTGCTCTGTGGAGAGGGTATGGGCTGTCAGGCAGGTGGATACAGTTTCTTGATTCTCAGGATGGCTTTGCACTAGTCTGTACCCAGCTGGAGGTTAGAGCAATGTGGTGGTTGCTCTAGTTTATACCATCTGGCTGTAGTTGTTAAGGGCCATACACCCATCTTTCCCATCTTTGACATGCTAAGTACGCCAATTCTATGCAAGCTGAGGGCTCCCAGACACTGTGCGAGTTCTCAGCTAGCCGCATTCAGCTTTTTTAGAGCCCCTTTGAGCAAAAGAGTTACAATGTGATGGAGAATTATATCCAATAAACTTTAATGTTATTCTGCTTTAAAGGCCTAATTGGTAGATCTCTTGCATTGATTTTAATGGCAGTAGACGATATTCAAAAGCTTGTGGTAGACGCCAAGCATCTTTCAGGTTCATGTTCGAAATATGCACATACATGCTAACTATTACTATCCTGGATTCTACTCCTAGTTCTGCCACTGGCTTACTGTGTGACCTTGGGCAAATCAGTGCACTGCTCTGTGCCTTGGTTTCCCCATATGTCAAAGGGATAATGATAGTCCCACTTGAGATTCTGATAAGTAAGCTGGAGAAATATGGGCTCAGATGAAGTACCATTAAGTGGATACAAGTTAAACAACCACAAAGAGTAATTATTAGTGGAATGATGTTGGATTGGAGGGAGGTCTCAAGTCAGGTTCCACAGAGATCTGTTCTGGGTCCGGTGTTGTTTATCATCTTATGGATAGGATAGGCATATTAATGTAATTTTAATCTAGCTAGCACCTCAGTACCCCATGCCACAAACACACCTTCACTTGCACTGTAGACATACACTGAAAGTGTAATGATAGTGTGTGTGGTCGGCTTTAATCCACCTAGAATGGGCAACAATAGCAGTATAGACATGGTGGCATGGGCTTCAGTGCAGGCAAGCAACCAGAGTACATACCAAGAGTCCCTGGAGGGCTTGAGCTTGGTTTGCTAGCCTGTATTGAAGCCACTTTTACACAGCTACTATTACCTGTGCTAGTTAGATTAATGTTAGCACAGGTATACCTATCATGCTACATTCACACCCTCATTTGCAGTATAGATATTCCCTATAACTCTACGGAAACTAATGGCATTGTCCCAAATTATATCAAACAGAATTTGGTCCATAGACCCAAATGTTAACTCAATCTATAAACAGTCTTTCCTCTCAATTGAGAATAAATTTCAGATGTCATTTGTGTTCCCCCCGGGGAAATGTGACACAATCATCTCTGGAGGATTTTACTGTATAATCACCCGTCTTATGTCAGAAAGTTTGTTCAAAGAGACTTTCTCTCTCTCTCTCTCTTCCTCTCCCTCTGTCTCTCACACATGCAATCCTCTTGAGGTGCTGTCAAATTCTCTCCAAACCTGCAAACAAAAATGATATGAGATAGTTTATTGGGGATTTTTCTCTCAGGCTAGCAGGGAAACTATAATTTTCCCTGAAGAAGGGAAATGATAATGATGAATGTTCATTAGAAAAATAAAATTGGCCTTTTTTGCATTCTTGATTAACTTTTATGGTTCTACTCTTTCATCTGTTTTTTTCTCCTAATGTTAATTTATTAAGATTATAATAAGGCTTTAAAACAGATTAATAAAAGCCATCATACCCAAAGTATGCTGTAATTTGCAATATTGACATTGTTGTAGATCACTTCATTTCTGTTAATGATGAATGCATCTTGGGAGTATTACCGCAAGATATAGCTACTAAGATGGTTCTTAACCATCTTAAGGGCCCCCAAGTTTAGACTCATTCAGATCAATGAACCATAAAGAAAATAAAACTGCAGAGTATATGAAATCTTGTTATCAGCAAAAACAAGACAAATTTCCTGGGAATACCTTTTATGTTCTTCCTTTTATGACACTTTTTAGGGACCTTAGTTTTGGTCTATTATCTCATGCTTCTAACCATTTATTGCAAGGGATCAGGAATTCATAGATTAATATTCTGAAATATCCCAGCCTAGACATATTAACATCTAAATCACTTTCTTTGATCAGTAATGCTATACTGATGCCCCACTAAAGGTTTGGATTAAGAAACCATTATCTCTGCTGTGAGATAGTTTGGTTCAAGAACTTGTCACAAATGGTATCAGTGCCCATCTAATGAGACTAGTGTTCATTTGGTTTCATGGATATCCAGGCATTAAATGGCTTTGTCTCCTACAGTAGCGGAAGAAGCAATGGAGATTGTTTATTCCTGCCAGAGCAGGCCTCTGCTCCCAAAAGAAATTAATTGATGGAAAAGGTCACATTAGTCTTCTTCCACAGCTAGCAATGCTGTGCAGCAGCTCCACTCTCCAACAGAATGGCTATGGTTGGGCCCTTCTCTTCCAGAGAGGGAAGCAAATAGTGGCAGCAGAACTGTGGCCAGCGCAACATGGGGCATGACTTTTAAACCCGTTTAATGCTGCTGTTAACTAGTATGGTTTTATTTAAAGAGAATTGACTGGAAGAAGGCAGGAGAATAAAGGGGAACTATTTGTAGGTTGTGTGTTTGGGATATATGTGCACACACACACTCTGTAATGGTTGCACTAGCACCACAATAGTTAAGGTTATGTCAGAATTTTTCTTTTAATGCATATCCTTACCTCAATTTACAGCATAAATTACAGCAGTCACTAGTAAGAAGTTTTTATCAAGTTTGAGATTGGAGGAAGACAAATAAAAATACCTGGAAACACCTGTGGGGCAAGGACTGAACTGTGGGAAGCAATGGTCCCAGGCTAGAAGGATTTTGGCACTTAGAGGGATTTTTGCATGAAAACTTGGGAAAGCCAAGACAGCTTGTGCCTTACGAATCTGCCAGCCTGTTTATCACCCAGGGTGAGAATTTTCTAATTCATTTCCTGCCTATCTATTGTGTTAAGACCAGTTTGCGGTTTTGTTTATTTACTAGGTAATCTGCTATCACTTAAAATCTATCTTTTGTAGTTAATAAACTTGTTTTTGTTTTGTCTAAAACCAGTGTCTGAAAATCATAACTTCGGGGGAGGGGACAGAAAGCTATTGCATATCTTCCTCCTCATTGAGGGAGGTGGCACATTTGATGAGCTTATGCTGTACAGTTCCCTGTGCCGCCCAAGATGGTATAATTTTGCATTTACATTCCAGAAGGGAGTGTGTCCCTTAGCAACTAGGAGGTGCCTTAGCTGAACCTTCCCATGCAGAGCTGATCACAGGATCTATGTGTGAAGCTATAGCTGGGTGTGTCCCTATCTGTGTGTCTTCTGGTGAAAGAGCAAGATCGGCAATTTATCACAACACCACAGTGTGAAAGAGAGCCCAGTCTGGTGGGTCAGATAGGCTCAGTGGTACCCCAGTTCCAAGTGGCATCCTGGGGGGGAACCCATCACACTTATAACCTCAGGTCAAGCATTTGTAGTAAGCTTTTTACCAGGATTGGCTTAGGACTCAGCCTATTGCTAAGTGTAAATGCTCATATTGTGTGTCCTCATCTTGCATTTCAGTTATCTTATATTACTAAAAGGAGTCTTGCATATACAGTATAAATGGATTTTTATCCCTACAGGATCAGCTAATGGGTCAGAGGTCAGCAAGTGGGACCTTTGTAACCTTCTAGCTCAGTTCAGGTTTGAATATTTTTGTCAAAAAAGGGTGAAATAAATTATTAAACTGACCATATCTGAGTTTTCTAACACACTTTGAGGTTTTTAGGTTAAGGATCTGTAAAATTATAAAATTTCCAGAGGAGCAGGAAGAAAAAAAATCACTCTTTTCAGATTATTAGACTGGATTGCTCACTTCCTCCCACTCCCCCCACCCCAGCCTGCAAATACTATTGTGAAAAATGTCAGAAGAGACAGTAAGAGCTAGCTGAAAAATTTGACATTTCAAAAGTTCTCAACCAAAAAAAGAACAAAGTGTGACATTTTTCATAAAAAAGTCTTTTCCCACAATCATCTGAGCATAGTCATGAACATCCACACAAAAATATTTTGATTAAACCAATCAGTTGAAAAAATAAAATGAACAGATGCAAAATTTACAATAGCTGACTTTACAAAATAATGTCAAAGCATACATGTTGACCTGTAATGTTAACATGAATGTTTCCTCATAGTTTCCTCTCCAATTTCTTAACCTAAAAGCCCATGGAGATGGTCGTTTACACCAAGTTTAATCTGGCCTTAATTCTATTGCAAAATAATGGCAGACAGCAGCCATGTTTTCTAAAAGAAGCCTCACTTCCACTTACAAAGGGGAATGGCAGGCATTTTAACCAAAGTCTTCATTCCTATTGGGAACAATGGGAGTCTGTGGACATTTTTACTAGGAAGAACCTCAGATACACATGCAATAAAGACATGAGTGGCAGCCTCTCTGAATTACACTGGATCATTTCTCACTGAAGTAAATTGGGTAATATTATGGGACAAAAAAACTCAACAACTTTATTTGGAACAAAGACTCCTCTATATCTTTTTTTCAGTGTCTATTAAAAATCACCACATAAAACACTTTATGAAAACCAGTTAAGTCTACTAAGAAAAAAGTAACGCCAAACACAGATCACGCCCCCTGCTCAAGAGTATCTACCCATATATATCACCTTCATACATGGACATACTTGCTGATACTCATAAATGCACACAATCCATTCCTACAGCAAACCAATCCTAATTAATCAAAATGAAAGATAACTAGTGACAGAGAACAGAATATGGACAAATGTATGAACTTCTGTATGTACTTAACATAGTATTTATAATTAGTAAAATCTATACTGAGTAGGCTGTGGGATTTTTAAATGTCTAACTGTAATTTGATGTTAAAATAAAATGTTAATATAGAATATCGTAGTCATGTATTTTAATCAACATTTAACAATTCCCATTAATTATGATTTGAGTGGATGGAAGTACTCTCCAAATCAAATCTGATTCAGGTACTTGCTCCATTTCTAAAATATTTAGATTTTTACTAAAACGCTTTGGCTATTTTACCAAAAGGTCACAGCTATTCCACCCACTCACCCTGCTTCCACCCACTTTCTCCACCTGAGACTATCAAGCAGTAGCATGATAGTGGCATTTAGACCTAATTCATTGATCTATGTGCTAACAGCCTGCTCCTGATTGGGAAACAGGTGCTCCAGCCCTTCCAGAAAGCACTGTTGCCAATTCTCACAAGTCTTGCAATACTTCTTGTTTCGAAAACCCCTGCAGCTGATAGAGTCAAGTTAATAGGTAAAAATGGAGATTCCTATTTTTAACTGAGTTTCTAGCCCTCATGATTCCAGTGAAAACCTGAATATAGGAACTGAGTGCATCCTAATGGCTCAGAAACCAGAGAAAACCTCCAAAATTTGTTTGTTAAAATCTCACAGTTTCTAAATCAGTCTCTTAATGTTTTGGTGTTTGGGGTTGGTAGTACCGCCACTGAGTGTTTATGAGTAGGAAGTCAGGACTCCTGGGCTATATACTGCAATTTGATACTACCTCAGAAGATACTACCTTAGAAGAATCATATCGCTTCTTTGTGTTTCAATTTATCTATGTGTACATGGGTACAATACTTACCTACCTCTTTTGGATGTTGGGAGGCTAATTTAAGTGTGTGTAAAACATCTAAGAATAAAAGTTCTACAGAAATTTAAAATACTGATAAATCAGTAACTATGGAAGACACAGATTAGGTTCTCAACGGGTGAAGATTAGCACACTGATTTGTGAATATAGAGATTACAAAACTCAGCACACCAAGGTTGGGGTGAACAAAAGGCTGGCTTTAGTTCCTGTTTACATAAACACTTGCCTCCTTACTTTATGCCTCCAGTGGACACTCTAAATATTCCACCTAACACTACATCCCCTTTTTGGAAAAGGGAAGGATGATAAAATCTTTATCCCAACTTTACATAAAACAACATATAACAGGAATAAAATATGACCACAAAACAAGAATAAATACCCCATGAGAGACAGGGTAGACTGCCTTAAACTTCGTCTTGTGCCAGGGATTGATCCTGCCTTTTTAAGACATTCAGCTACAGTCCTTAAATTATCAAGATCTTATATCATCCTCCAGGAATGCAGGAGGCCATCTTTCTCTTATCGGCTATCTCTTTGTAGGGAAGTGATCTGGAGAACATGCTAGTTGTTCTGAGTGGATGGACAGATTGTTGTTCACAGTTTCAGTCTCAAGGTAGCAGTCGGGTGTATTGGAAGTCCCTAAGGTGACGCAACATGACACCACCAGTTCAGACAGGTGTTCCTGCTGACACCCTTCCAGAATAGGATTGAGGTTGTCAAGCTGTCTGGAGTGGCTCATGACAATGACTGCCAACCTCAGAGCAGACTGTCAAGAAGCAGAACACAAACTTCAAACTGGTTGTGTGTTCTATACTTAGATTTCACCAATCAAATGAACTCCTCAAGCACTATAAGAGCCTTAATAGGGAATCACCTGAGCACTCTGATCTATCTTTCCACCCAGGGAAGCCTGCCTTTATGACAGATGGTCCCTTACACCAAAAATCCCAATAATATTCAAGTTACTTGCAGTCCCAAGCACAACTCACTTACCCCAGGTCAATTGCCCTCGGATCTCTGACAAAAGATAATGCCTGTATCCAAACCTATAATAAGCTAACTAAAGATTGATTAACTAAGAGAAAGAAACAAGAGAGTTATTGACAAGTTTAAAGTAGATAAACATAGACTCCAAATGAGTTCCAGTCTTAACTTCCAAAATATAATAGAAACTTCGATAATAAGCAAACTCTGTATGTCCTTTGGGGCTAACCCAAGTTAAACAGCTGAGGACTCTATCCTTATGCTTAGCAATCATCACCTCAGAGTTCAAGAATCATAGGAATGAAGCTCCTTTTGGTCAGGAATTTTTAGTCCCTACTCCCAGAATTCAAACAGATAGGACAAATGTGTCACCTATTCTTCAAGTGTGTGGTGGGGAGGGAGAGGCAATCAACAAAATCTTTGTCAGTTGTTGCTTCACAATGGCTCATTTGGTTTCATTAGGTGTCCTTGTGTGTAAATTAATGTTTCTTTTCTTTTTCCATGAGTTACAGAGGTTTATAAAGCAAACACTCAATTTTACTTTATACCAGGGACTACAGAGTTTATAGGTGAAATCAATACATGTAGCATCATACAAGTATTTCATTAAATCTAAACACATTCTCATCAACTTAACATCTATTTTAACAATGCTAATACCAGACTGGTTTCCAGCTATGCATTCGTCAGTGTTCAGTGAGGCCTGGAGCCTTGGCATGAGCGGGTGTCTGGCCTGCCAGTGTCACAGAGGTTTCCTGGCATATCACAGGACTATCCTTTTTTCTTCACAGTTTTTCACCCATATGATATCCTGGATTCAGAATTCCCAAGGATTTAGCTTTACAACAACTGACAAAGTCCCTGTTCTGATAGATTTAATATTGATCTTCCTTCTTCGGAGGTTTCAGGAAGTCAAACCAACAAGGGTCTAGGTTGGTGATGGTATGGTTGTGATAAGTCGACCTCAACGTCCTTCCCAGCATCAGTTCCACAGGGCTGAATCCATTTTCTATGGGTGTCACCCAGCTTGTCACCAAGTCAAAATGAGGATCTGGGGATTTAGAAAGAAATTGTTTCTATCATCTTTACCCCATGTTCTGCTTCACCATTCCACGGAGGGGAACTATGGGCTGGGTGTGAGATGATTGAAACTAAGCATCTGCAAATCTCAACATTCTCAGAGGACCTTTGAGGACTGTTGTCAGAGATATCTTGCTCTGGAATCCCAAAGCAAACAAACATGGCTTTTATCTTCTCTGCAACTGTACTTGATGTGGTTTTGAGCAATCTGGAAACTTCAATGAATCTTGAAAAATAATCAAACAAGCTACATTGTATTATTCAGACACACATGATCGATCCTGATTTTCTGGCACAGCCTGTCTGGTCGAGCAAATGGTAATAACAGTTCCAGTGGGCTGGTTCTTATGTGAGCACAGACATCATCACATTTCTCAACTCTCTGTTGTGGTTGCTGGCTCAGCCAAGGCAATCGAACAGACTATTTAGTTCAGTCTTCACATTTTGTAATGCCTTGATGTTCCTCCTGTAGTCTATAAAGGATTTCCTGTTGCACAGATGTAGGGATAACAAGTCTGGACCCCTTTGGCACCAGACCCTAGTTTATAGTCTGATCCCTGGAAACCACTCAATACTCATAGAGGTTTCTGACTTTGTCTGCTCTGACCAGACTTCTTTGCAGCTTGAGTCACAAATTCATCTGCCTTTTGCTTCTTTTTCACTTTTTGCAAGCATTCTTTCTCTGATTGATAAAGTGGCACATATGGCATCTACCAAACCTCATATGAGCTGCTCCTCCTGTTTAAGCTATTACAACGGTGTCTTCAGGAATGGGATCCTCGAGAGTCTATCAGCTGTAGCAAGAGTTTTCCCAAATACATGAGCAACTGAGAATTGAAATCTTAAGTTTCATTTGGCAAGTGTTGTATCTTAGGTGGTAACTCATCTAGTTGTTTGTTTGTTCCTAACTAGAAGAGTGACTAGTGGTTCGTGGTCAGTTGCCACATGACATTTTATACAAACTAGAAAGCTGTTGAAATGTTCACAGGCCCCTGTAGTGGCTAGGGCTTCTTTTTTATTTGTGCATAGTGCTTGTGAGGCATACACTATTAGGCACCAGTGTGAAAGTGATTGTTCCTGAAGGAACATCCTGCTGCAAACTGATTGTGCAATCACTTATGTCAGCACGTGTTGTGACTATTTTATACCTTCCCAAGATGATCATGGTGATCTATGGTGGTTCTTTATGGCCATTCCTATGACTCCAGGGTGTTCAGTATTAGTCTCTTCTGTTATCTTCTTGACAGACAGCTGCCAGCACACACTGAGACTGGCAGAAAACTACACAATGTGCCCACCCTTTTAAAATATTTTTTGCATGTAGTATCCCTTGCTGAACAAAGCTGTTTGTTATGAGGTGGTTTGCCCCTTCATGGATATTCTTTTATGCTGTTGTTCCATTGTTTTTCTTTCCTCCATGTTAGCGTAGCCCTCTATGGATCCCTTTATGCTTGTACTAGTCTGGTTGGATACTGTTTCTGGCATCCTGAGGTATTTTCCTTCCCATATTTATGATTTCTGCAGTTTGTTCCTCAGCAAAGTAATTCCTGAGAAGACTCTGTTGCTTTTTGTGTGTGCTGATTTTGGAGGACTATGTTCTTGGCTGTTCCCAGTGTGAAGTTAGGATCATTTTGGGATCTGATAGTTGATTGTCCCTCAACCCTACAACAAGCCTGTTTCTGTGAGTTCTTTACTCACTTCCCCACAGGCAACATGTGGGATTAGGTTGAACAGGGCTGTTATGAGATCATTCAGTGATTTGCTCTTCTCTTGTTTCCCTAAGTGAAATAATGCCTGCTCAAAAAAAAACACATTGCAGTTTAGCAGGAAATGCTGTACTGCAGGTCCCATTGTATAGAGCAGGGGATTAATTTGTTTCTCCTCAGACTGCTGATCTCAGCTAGATGCCTGACAACCTCTGAATTGGCTTACCTAGAGCGGCCATTCCATACGGTACTGGATATCAGATTCTGCTGCAGGTGGCGTTAAAAAGGCTGGGTCAGATGTAGCCATCTCTGCTGTTTTACCAGACCATAGATAGCCCCAATCTCCATTTCAATTTGTTGCCTCTGGGAGGAGTAAAGTGGTTTGGCCCTTTAAGAAAGCAAACTGGTGTTGCTGGGTTTCAGTCTTCCTTACTTTCCTAGTCTTATTGTCAGGTGCAGCCTGGACTCATCATAGCAGTTTTCTCTCTGCACTTTCTATTTTCAGAGAGGCACCTTCTCTGCCTATTTTGCTCCTAACTTTGTGCAGCTTTTTGGCTGTTCTGGAAGACTTGTATGTCCATTCTCCTCCCCCCCCCCCCCCCCCGTTCCATTTTAGAGGGATATTCTGTGGTCTCTTGGATCTTTATTCCCTCCCATTCTGACTCCATATAGTGATTACAGAGACTCAGCACAGCATGGTTGAGGTGAATGCAGGACTGCCTTTTTCTTCTGTTTACCCAGACTCTTACCTCTTTGCTCTATGCCCTCTAGAGATCACTGTAAAGGTTTACAACTGACACCACGGTGAACATGCCACATGTTCATCTGAGAAAACCAGAAGCCAAAACGACCACTACCAAGGCTTGGATGATTCACAGATATTACTACTCAGTAATATGGAACCCAGCATGCACCATCAGTCGTGCATTTTCATGAGCTATAATTTCTCACTGAGGTGAAGGGAGTATTATGTTTCTACGGAAAATTGTCACAACCTTAACTATAGAGTTACCATCCTGGCTCCATAATTCTTTTTTCATTTATTATTACTATTGTTCTGAATACCCAGCATGTACTTTAATGACCACAGCAGAGAGGAAAAGTAATTTTTTGAGATGTGCATCCTCTCTTACAATTCACTCCATTTCATCTTTAACTGGCTATTGAGGCTGTGAAATAAACTGTTCTCTGAGTTGAATATCTAAACAGAAACAAGCATCATTCTATTCAGCTGAATTTGGATGTTGCTGAGTTTAGAGGTTTTTTTTCTTTTTTAATACATCATTCAGTCTCCTGCAGGAAACCTAGCATTCCACAGGGAAATGAGACTATGCTGTTTTATCCTTTCTGATTTATCAGAGACAAAAAGACCTTACAGTGTCTCTTTGGTTTCAAGATGCAGTAGAAAATCTAGCTTGTGACTCAGACTAAATGTCCATGTAAGGAAGTAAAAAGGAGTGATAAGTGAACTTCACTTAGAGTGCTACCCACACTTGAGTTCAGGTGATTAGGTGTAAGTGAGGCAACTTGCAAACGTATTACTTCCCAGGAGCAGATGGGGAGAACCTTGTTTCCATCTTCCTTTACTTCCTGGCAGAAATAATTGACCCAATGCAGGGGATCAGTGGTAGCTTATTGCAGAAGAAGCAGGGAAGATACTGTGGTACAGAAAAGTATCTGAGTCATGATGCTTCCAAGGGCTAGTCCTGTGGTGGAGCAGTTTACACATGACCCCTTATTCAGAACTGTAACTAAAGTGACAAGCGAGCTCTAAATAATAAAGTATTATTTCACCATTGTCTGATAATTTCCTCACTTTGGTTAAGGGTTCTTAAAAGAAAAAGAAATGGGGCCTGTTTCTTCTGCCATGAAACTTAATGCTAAGATTTCCTTTAATGGGAAAGGGAGCTGGATCAGATTGATGATTAATCAAGAGAGGGTGGGATAAAAATATAGAGGGGAAGAACAAGTAGAAATATGAAGCCAGTCCCAGAAGCAAACTTGATCCCTTATCCCAGGTTATGAGTATTTCATTTGAAGGAACTGGGGATGACACATATTGAGGATATGCCGTTGTTCTAATCCTAGGTACTAATTCAGGGCCATCTGGATTTCTGACCTCAATCAGGCTGAATTAGTGCTGTGAAATAGTGAGTGATATTTTAATATTCACTCATTTTTTATTTAATGTTACGTGATCCTTTTATTTTAAGAGACAAAGCTAACAGAGGGGGCAAGGGAACAGGATTATATGCTTCCCAAAAACCAAGGAAAGGAAGCAAAGAAAATGGAAATTAGGAGATGAGAGAAAAAGTGATCACAGAAGGAGAATGAACTATATAGATTTTTATGAAAGTTCCTCTCTAATTAGCCAATTAATTTTAATATATTTAAGGAGGCAATCTTTACAATTGTAATAACTGCTACATGTTATAATGATAAGAATTTAAAAATATTGTGCAATACTTATATCCTCCTTCCCCTTACAGTGAAACATAGCTGTAAACTTGTGAATTTCACCTCTTAAAACACTGCTATCTTGGCCTCCAGTTTGGATACAGATGTTGAGTACTCCAGAGCTTGGGGGGGCGGGGGTGGTTACAAGGAGAGTTCATAGGCAATTTTTTTAATACATCTCATAACGGAGATAAGGAACAAATGGGAAATCTTCCAGGGCTGTGAAATAAACATATCCCTCATGGAGATACTCAGCATCCAGCTCAGTCTGGGCATGGAGAATAAAATTTTAGACAAATATACACAAAGTGAAACAAATTAGGGAGGACTGGAGATAAAGGGAAATAGGAAGGGGTTAAAAAAATCTCAACAAAGAGGGAAACCAGGAATTATTTTTAGAAGTCTTATGTTGCATTTCCCCCACTTCCCCCTCTTTTTAAAAAAATTTGTTGTCTGTTTTAAACTCACATGGGCAAATGCTTGTCTTTGTATATATTTGTAAAGGAGTCATTCGTCTCTATGGTGTTACCCAAACAACAACAATACTGAGCGTGGCCATCTGAAAAGGAAACATAGTCAAGGCTAAAGGCCTTGCACCATATGGTTCCTGCTAGGAGCAGCATTTTAAAAAAAAGTAAATTAAGAGCAAGCAACCTAAAGCTGCCCAAGGCAATAAAGAAATGTTCTTTTCCTTTCCACACATGAGAGCGCAGCCATTAGTAGTGATACTGTGGATTCAACTCCTGAGGGGATATTGCACTTGCAGAATGGACTGGTTTCCTATTGACATATGAAATCTGCTTGAGCTCATTTTTATTTGAGTTAATGTAGGTACCATGTCCATGGCAGAGTCTTATTGTAATAGATAATGTCTGTTCTGAATAGGATTTCTGTTCTTTTTGGGGAGAGGTTTGATATTTCTATTTAAAATAAATACAACTCTTTGATCACTTCTGATTCACCTCTGCTCATGCAGATTATTCACCCTAATGAGACATGGTGCTTCTGTCCCAGTACCATTAAGTACTCATGCTGTCTATATCCATGTCTGAGCCAATATTATTAGCTACTTTACACCATCGCTTTGATTGGCATAATAGGAATCTTTTACTACAGAAATGGTTGCTGTGATTAAATCTGTCTGCTGTAGATGGAACGTCCATGAGCAATAAATGCAGATGCTTTTATTGCATTTTAGGAAACGTCACTTTTTTTTTCAAATGTACCCCTTCTCCACAGTGATCCAAATCCCATTTGAGGTCCGTGGAAAGATTTCCATTGAGTTCAATGAGCTTTGGATCAGTCCCTAAGTGCATTTAGACTTAATGAGTTGCTAATGTGAATTTTATGCTGCTATGTGTATGAATAATTTTTTCTCAACTTCTTTTCCTCTATGCACTTTTAATGCAAGGAAGATTGTATGGTCTATTGAGGGTGGTGGGGAGGTGTGTGTGTTTGGTTTTTGTTCAGTTTGTATGTGCCTGTGTAAAAAGAGGATTTGTGTAGTTCACTTATTTTCCAGAAGCTTCTCCCTCCTTATACCCCTTGATAACAGAATCTTTCCAAGGTGGATCCCAAATTGTAGGGAATGTTATCCACCTGCAGTAATCTAAACAAGATGGGATCATTGTGCTACTGATTTGTCTCATTATTGTGTTAAAATGTGACTATAAGGAAGGGCAAAATTAAGCCCTGAGAGTACACAAAACAAGTGAAATATTTGTAGTAATATACTTTGTTTATTTCTCCATCTGGTGGTGAATATTTGAATGACAAAGCAGCTCACATTGTGAAGGATAAATGATATATCCCTATAGATGATAAAAGCCAAAGAATGAATCCAGCCATTATTTCCAGTTTCAGTTGGGCCAAAAATGAGCTCTAGTGGGGTAATGCAGCTGTGACATCATTGATCTGGGCACCAATAAACTTGACATTCTAGACAGAGTGATGAGAGAATGTGTTTGCTACATTAAATCTCTAGCAGGATGGAGTGGGAAAGTTTCTAGGCAGATACTCTACAGTGAAGTGGAGAAGGACAGCGTAGCTTTAGGGAGAATATTGTTTTCCTCATTCTAATAAAGTTCCTTGATCAGTATTAAAAGTATCACTTTCTGCAACTCTCTACCATTTCCACAGAACAGGCGAGAAAAAGTTTAACATCCTCACCAGAGGTGGAGTGAATACAGGGGAGGCAATATTTTGAGTCTTGGCCCACAACAACAGAAAGGTTACACCTTTCCTTCTTGTGGCTAAGTTGCAACCTGATAGAAATTTATGTAGAAATGGAAGGCTAGAGGACTAGCATTTCACCTCTGAAGATCTGGGTTTAAATCACAAATGAAAAAGAAGTTTAGTGGCAAAGTCCCAGACACTTATGGCTATTTTTACGTGTAGCAAAACTTTCTGATTGGCATTTTCTTCTCAGAGGTTCACTAGTAGATGTGTTGCAGGTCATCACTGAATTGTGCAAGGAAACGTATGCAGATTTGCCCACACTATGTCTGGTTCAAATCAGTTATTTTAAATCTCCCACAATCAAGAGCACTACATTTACTCATGGATGAAAGAAACCAGCCAATGAGGAAGACTGGACATTTTGGCCATAACAATTAGTTCTAAATCCTACCTAAAAAACTCTCAGAAGATTTCCTAATTGTTATTTTTCAAAAATTATTAGGGTCAAATCCCTGCTTCCCTAGAGATCAATGTCAAGATTCCAATTGATTTCAATGGGCCAGGATTTGGCCCTTAATATAGAGCTAACGGATCCACATTTTCTAAGATTTCATGCACCAACCCCATCACCCCCATACATACACACACACACACACACATACAGAGTGAATTTCAATGAACACAAATTGTCTGCCTTGAGAAGACAAAAGTTGACCCTCTGGGGATTGGAACTTCTGGTGCAAGACAATCTAAATACTACATACCTCAGAGGTGGCAATATCTGCAACTTTCATAAGCAACCCCTTGGGAGAACTGTACTATTGACACACATTGTAACTATAAAAGTTCACATTTGATTCCCCCCCCCACCCCAACCTGCTCCTGTGGTAGGGACTGGTTAGATGGCAGTTAGCTTGGCTGCAGTCTGGGAGATTCCCATGTTAAATATTTTTCACCTCATTTTTCCCTCATAGGAGTCAACTGTTGAGTTTCTGATATTCTTTACTTTCCTTTGATTGGGTGATTTATAAATGCACCCTATTACTAAAGTCTAAAAGGGAAAAAAACAGTTTGACACAAGAAATGACTTTTTAAAATCAAAAAATGCCCTCAAACTAAAAATCTATAACTGCAGTTGATACCTTCTAGCTCAAAAAGTCTGGGGAAAAGGATAGGCCTTGTTCTGTTCCTTTATATAACAAACCAAGTGCAGCAGGTAAGTAAATTCCAGAGTTAACTTGAATGCCTCATTTCATCTCAGCTTTGGTGGCAAATGTTAGGAGAAAGGCAAACTTCTCCAATAACCAGAGGTCACGTCACATACATTCTTTACAAAACATGTACACTTTCACTGAAACGGAGGAAGCAAACAGCAACCAATACATTTGTCATATGCTCTCTGCAGCCAGCATCACCGAGGTTACAAAGGCCTGGGTAACTATGGCAAGCTCCAGATTTGGAAGGAGTGATTCCAACCGTCTTGTCAGTCAGCTAAAGGGTACTCATGGTGGCCACCAACATTACCTATGTTAACCACAGCATTAATATATCTCCTGCGGTCTCAACATGTCTGACACTGCTTTCAACCATCATTTAGCACTTTTAATCAGAAATGCAGGGAAAAAGTACACCAGATACAAATAAAGCAATACATAGTTATCTAAGCTCACAGGCTGGCTGCACTTGCTGCTGGGTATAGTTTATTTATCCCGTTAATTCCAATTTGTATTTTATGCTTTTGCCATCTATGTTGTGAAAACAAAAAAAAAGTGGGGGCGAAGGGAGAAAAAAAATGAACCAGGCTGACAGGCCCAAAGTTTGTTGCAAAAATAAGATTAGGCGTTAAACTTGTAGAACAAGAGAATATTATATGTTTTGTCATAGCTGATATCAGTGAGCAGAGAATACTTACAAAGTGCAGGGTTTAAGTCTGGCAGATGAACACAAACTAGCAGCCACCAAGAATGAAGAGGCTATTTAAAAGTAAAGGTGTGTACAGCTTCCAGAAAGGAAATTTTCCCCGCATCGGAGACTGGAAACTCTAATCTTATTTACATTTCTCATAGAAGCAACACATATCTCTCACGTTCTCAGCCCTAACTCTCCAGCTAGTCTCATGATCTCATAGAAGTCAGAAGCTGTGCTATACAGATAACTATTATAGGATTCTATGGATTTTAACTAGGTCATTGCCCACTTAGGCAATTTCCATCCACTTTACATTGGAAACTCTTTGTAGAAGTAGCTATCAGAGTAGTAAACTCCGAATCCAATGTCTGGTATATTCTGATTGTTACAGCTCTCAGGCTCTTTCTATGAAACACTGCTGTTCATTTGGCTGCTTGGTCATTAGTGACCTATCCTTTTCTTAAACTGACACAAATAAAGGCAAGAATATGAGCACAGGGAAAGTAGAAAGAGGTGAAATGTGGTGCATTGTATAGGATGTTAGGACATCACTGATGCTGTAAAATATAACTTGGTTAATTACAGTTATAATTTAATTATAATTTAAGACCTCTTGCATAGAGCTGTTTGAAATTTCAGTGGAACATGCTGATTTGTCACAAACAAAACTTTTCACAGAAACATACCAGGTAGGATGAATAGGTTTCTCAGAGCCAGGATGGAATTTCTGTTCAAAACCAGAGAGAGCACATGCCCAGGATTGCCAATAGCCTGGTGGTTAGGACATTTGGGAGACACATGTTTATGTCATTGGTCTGACCTGGGGAGAATATGGATTTGAAGCTGGTAAATTCCACCAAGCTATTGGCTATTCTGGGATCTGCTCCTCTCATTTTCTGTCCCAAAAGGTCTCAGTTTTGTCCTGATGCAGAACAGGAAAAAGTTGAAATGGGATCGCTCTATTGATGTCACATACGTGAAATCCCAAACATGAACTTTTATTACTGCAAACATAAAAACCCCACCATGTCAAAATACACTTGAGAAAGGTATTAGAAACGCTTATTTTATTCTCATTTCTCATCATGGTTTCTATATAGAAGTACGCATAATGCTGCCATTAAAAGTAATATGGTTTCTTCAAAAATTTTATTAGCATTTAAATATTCTATGTCAAAGTTAAAAATGTATGCTTCAACTGATGTTATTTTATATACATAACATTTCCAGGCACTCATAGTAATGCTTGTTGCAATAAAAATGAACCCTGTGCTGCTTCAAATTCTCTCTAAAGCACTGTTACTTGGAGTGCTAGACGACAGTGGCTTTGAATCATGTTCATTTTAACGTCAGTGCTAGTCTGCATTCCTCTATTTTAAAAGAGAAATACTTTTTACTTTCAGCTGCTAGTTAGAGATGAGCAAATGGTCCAAATTAAAACCCAGTCAGTTTGGTGATCACCCCTTTAACTGAGAGCTTAGTTTGCTCAGATAGCTTTGTTCAAGAGACTTTCCTTCAGTTCTTGGGGACACTCACAAGGTCAGGAACCTCCAGCATAGCAACAAGAAAAGGAGTATTTGGATTATGATGGTGTTTACCATGGTGTTATTTCTCTTGGCAGCTGTTCCAGAGGGAAGGAATTAAAGAAGATCTGTGCAGTGGAGGTGGCTAACCCTATTAGATAGACCACAGATTGGAAGAGACGGGGCTCACTGAAACAAGAAGTCATAAGGCAACAATATCACATGGTGTCACTGGCATTGCAATTGCAATATAACCCAGTGCAGCAGGACAAATAAGGAAATGGAAAAGAAAAAAAGAGCAGAAATAAAGGATGAAAAAAACCCTCAAAATCAAATGCAGATGAGAATTCCTGGTTACATCCTTTCCCCACACCATAATGTAATCAGATTTATTTTGTCTCATTCCAGTTTTTCTATGTTAGGGAATAATATAATATGGCATTTACAGAGGGATACAACAGGGCAAAACCACCATGTCCTCTTCCCACAAAAAAGCCATTTTACATTATTTCTTCCAAGTTAGGAAGTATGTATTTTGCTTGTATTTAGTACTACCATTAAATGTGTCTCTTGGTTCAGGATTAATTACTATGCATACTGCAGAATAGTTTTTAGAGCAGGATTACAAATCCTGTGGATTTAGAAAGCACAACTTTCTAAACAATGTTACAAAATATTTCCAACAAAATCCCTGCAGAAAATGCTAACTGAGAGGATACATCTTCCAGCAATTAATAAGCATCTGAATGGTTACCACATAGAACACATGAATTACAAGTGAAAACAGGAACAGCATAAGGCTTAAGGATAAAAAATAATCATTGTTCAATTTAATATCTGAAGTTAGACTATGTTAAGGCACAAAGGCAGGGTGAAATTCTTGTAAATAAAAGCATCATTATAACTAGCAATCATATTCCCTCTTGGTGATCTGCTGCTCTGTGTCTGATCATTCTCTCTCTCTCTCTCTCTCTCTCTCACACACACACACACACACACACACACACACTCTTTCACAAAGCACTACATCTCACAATAGTGGATGCTTTTAATTGATGTCTGCTGTATATTTTTTTCTTTTAATAGAGAACTAAAAAACAAAACTCTCTGCCTTTGCAAATACTGAACCAAATCCTTACTTAGTTTTTACTCTGGCAAACTTCCACTTAGTAAATACATCAGAATTTTGCCTACAGCATAGTCCCCCAAGTATACCTCAACCACTCATTCAAGATCCCACCCACACCAACCAGCTAAGAATTTAAAAAGTTAGTGCCTATTAGTGGTTTAGTTTTGCAATATACAGGAGGCTTTAGAACCTCAGGTGTTGCTCCAATTGCTACAATAAATATTTACACATGTTTAAGTGACTCCCCATCAGAATTTTACCTCTACAGATTGCAACTTTCTCCTACAGGAGAAATGCATAATAGTCAGTGCAACGTGTAGTTCTGGTCCCTGGTTCTTTTCATGCTCTTATCAGAGAGTCTCTGTTTCATATTATGAGCCTATTTTAAACTAATTAAAAGATTACTGAAGATGTCCAGGCACAAAGGACATTTTATCAATGTCTAGAAGACACTACCAAGAGAATTAGTGAAGGACTGCAGAGAGTCTCTGAGCAGAGAAGCTAGCTGTCTAGAGAACTGACTGCTTGTGTGAGAGAATCCAAATAGCATGAATATGATCCTGTCTGGCCTCTAATATTCAGATTACAACTTATTTGGGACTACTCACTGCCTGGGTCCTCTCCACAGCCTTTTATTATCTGGCTCTCATTTCCTTTTTTCCATTTGCTGGTACAGATGTTCCAAAGGCAAAAGGCAGAAAAGTAAATAAGGAAAATGTTATGGGAACAATGTAGAATGCAGGACTGTTACATCAGATGGTTAAAAAAGCAAACCAAGCCTAAAAAACAACCATTCCTCCCTTAGGTGAGCAAACAGAATAAAGAATGTCTACCTAACTTAATTCAGGTGCATTTCCGTAGCACTTTGCTGGCTTAAACAGAGAACTTTGTATGAACTTGGAATGCAGCATGTTTGATCTCTGGATTATTAACTGAATTGCTGAATTCACTAGTATTGCAAGAATTGTTATGGTTGTAGTAATACTGATGCTGTCTGGGCTCCCTCTGGTGGCAGATTTTATTTATAAAGGTTCTGTGGGTTCTTTGCATATTTCTTCCTCTCCAGTCCCTTTGCAGTCTTGTAAATACAGGTTGTTGCTTTTGTTCTAGGTTTGCTATGGTTTGAGTGTTCAAAATCTGTGGACTTTTGTTTTCAATAAACTTTAACTTTGGAGGTGGGGCTGACAGCAGTGCTAAAGTAACCAGTGGTGCAGTTCTAATACACTAATAGATGCCTACATTTCAGCTTGGTAATGATGGTCCGCCATTCAGGAAGCAGGCAATACACAAATACTGCCAGTTTCCTGGATCTCTGAATGGCCGGACCATCATTACCAAGCTGAAATGTAGGCATCTATTAGTATAATAGAACTGAAGCACTGGTTACTGTAGGACTGTCACTTTCCTTTCATAAAATATTCATCAAAAATATGTCTGCTATTTACAAAGCATTTTTTTCATCTTGGTTTGGAGATTAAAAACAAGGCAAAGCAAGTTTCCGGGGAATAACATTTATGTTTTTGCATCTTTGAAGTAAATCATTATTTTCTTTTTCATTTCAAATATGCAGTTATTCTCCATATATATTAAACATTTAAGAGTTTATATCTTTAATCATTTATCATCTACTGTTCTCCCATTTCTGATGTGACTAAGTGAATTCTTATGATACAATGGGATTTTGGGTTTGCTGCTTTTGCTTTAAAAAAATGAAGCAAAAACCACATTTTCATTCTCATGCTTACCACTTGCAAGCCTTCTATTTCCTTTTCTATCCAAATTCAAAGCCTCTGAAAAAATGTAGTGCTCAGGAAAATGAGGAGATTTAAGAATGTGCTTACGTATTTCCCTGAATGGGGTGGTTTCCTGACTAAGGGTTTGAGTTACTTTCACCTGGGTGTGCAATGAATCCAGGACAACGATGCTTAACTCATTGGTTTTCATGAGATTTCAAAAAACATGTTTCCTTAAGGGCCTGTACACCACTGGTGTGATGTGTTGTGGTTTTAAAGTTGCAGTGTAATGAATATTTATATCCTGCTAAATATTTTAATAAAAAATGTTGTAACATTACTGAGTAATCGAATGGGACAAAGAATTTGAATCATTGGGCTCTTATTGTTTTAATACATTTTCGAACCCAAAAAGGAACTTCAGAGAAAGACTAAAACCCAGATTAAAAAGTATTACAAAATGGTCACTGGCAAAACACAAAAGAATCTCTTTTCGACCAACAACCCCAGCTTTTTATGGGTCAGATTAAGCCCCAAAACTGAAGGCCTCCACTTGAAATCCTTGCTATTACAAGTAAAAGTACTGAAGTGAGTCAAACCTCTCTGCAAGAATAAAGATGTGCGGAATTGACCACCTAGCCTGTTCTCTGACTACTTTTTTTGGTAGAATTGGAGTCCAGATATGTAAGTCAAAAAGGGTTACTACATCTGCTGATTTGCATGCCAGAGCTGTGGACAGGCATTGAACCAGTACAGATAAAAATAAAACTATTGAACAAAACTGGAGCTTAACAAAGCTTTTTAGATGTGAAAAGGTTTGGTTAATTTTGAAAAAGCAAAATATTTATCTTTGCTTTTCCTGGTTTTCACTGGGACTAGAAATTGAAGTGCCAAAATATACAAGCCCAACCCTATGAGATTTTTAGCCAAGATGTTTGCAGAATTTTGGATGATGTTCAGATAAGTGTCCAAATATTTGATTGAACGTATGAATATTTGAGGGTCTCTTCTAGTCAAATCACAAAAAGTTCTTTCTATGCTCAGCTTTCAGCTTTGAGCTATAACAGTGTGCGGGAACAAACTGATTGATAGTTATTCTTCTGCATGCACCTAGACATCTATTGAATAGGCTTTTAAATATCTAATTATATTTACAGATGATCACCTTCTCAGGTGAACTACTAAGAAGGCATATTTTGTTGGAAGATACTAGCCTTGTATTTTTTTCAACAACACCCATGGGCTGATTGATTTGTAATATTGATAGTCATAGAGAAATAAAATGAGGTCACTGAAGTTGGGAAGGAGGAAGGAGTTGAAGAAACCAATTTGCAGCACTAGCTACATCAGCATTACATACCATCAGGTGAGGGTTTTTCAAACTGTATTATGATCTGGACCATTTTAAAATAATCGTATCGTCTTTTTAAGCACCTCTCCTGCCAGACATGGATCCATTCACAAACCCATGCCCTCCTTGAAGCAGGTGTAGTACTTGCTTATGTATAGTTAACGTCACTGTGATTAATGTGGTCATATTTTTTTATTCCAATACACATCACATTTCCCTCTGTGTATGGCATTGCTATGCACTGATTGTAAAGAACAGGAGAAATGAAGTGTTTGACATGTAATGGCCTGGGGTAATATGTATGGGTCATTAAGTACTGGCTGGAATCCTGCTGAAACAATGAAAGACCAATGACTGAACAATTAACACCTATCAAAGAGAGGGTCCCAGCAGGGCTGAGCGGAGCACACATGAATTCAGGGGGAAAACAATGGAGAGAGAAAATAGGAGGCAGTAAGAACTAGGATCAGAGACACACGGGGGATCTTCTGGACAGGGCCGGCTCCAGGTACCAGCATAGGAAGCACATGCCTGGGGCGGCGCTCTGTAAGGGGCGGCATTCTGGCCAATCTTAGGGCAGTGCTCCTCCAGCTGCAGTGCTCTTTTAAAACATTTTTTTTTTTGCTCCAGCGGTGCTCCTCCGGCCACCCGTTTGTTTGTTTTTCGCTTGGGGCAGAAAAAAGTTTGAGCCGGCCCTGCTTCTGGAATGAATTACAAAGAAAAAAGAGAAGAGAACAATGGTTTCTACAGCAGCATGGATCTAGACTGTTCTCAGTGGTAGCAGATGACAGAACAAGGAGTAATGGTCTCAAGTTGCAGTGGAGGAGGTTTAGGTTGGATAGTAGGGAAAATGTTTTCACTAGAAGGGTGGTGAAGTACTGGAATGGGTTACCTAGGGAGGTGGTAGAATCTCCTTCCTTAGAGGTTTTTAAGGTCAGGCTTGACAAAGCCCTGGCTGGGATGATTTAGTTGAGGATTGGTCCTGCTTTGAGCAGGGGGTTGGACTAGATGACCTCCTGAGGTCCCCTTGAATCTGGATATTCTATGATTCTGTGATGCCTGATGTTGGCAAATATGCATTATGTCTTAACCTTTGCTTCTCTATGCCAACCTAAGGACTTCCTGTTACTGTGTTCCAGTTGACTAATAAACCTTACTCTGTTTTGAAAAGCTGCCAAATACTTGCTGAGGTGCATTGATCCCTGCAGCGGGGAAAAGTCTCCAAACAGAGGTTTAGTTTAGCTGGACTTTCTGGGCAGAGCTCACCTGTTGAGAGAGGAGTGTTGAAGCTGGAGGCTGAGTCTCAGAGGCCTACATATGTAGAAGAGTGGACTCCTTGTAGTTCTGGCACACCAACAGGGTGCAGTTTAAAAGCTTGGTCATAACACAAGTCTGGTAGACCTGTCACAACCATTACAATCAATTTTTTCCCCAAAAGGGCGCCCCACTATCTTTTTTCTTTACACTCTGTAGCCCATCAGTTCATTCCAATCTCCTCCAAGCCTCAGCACCTCTTGTCTGTCAGATTTCTTTCTTCTTCTCTTCCCCACTCCCACTGCATGCTCTCTGCCCAGTCTCCAGCGGCCATTCCTTGCTTAATTCCCTAGTGAATCCTCTAAAAAATCCCTCAGTGCAGAAGGCCTCAGTTTTGAACCTGCTGTAATACTTCTGTGATAATACTGTTCATTTTGGATACTGAACTCCCCATCCTCTTCTTGGTTATAATGGTCTGAGAGGGGAATGCTATTCTTACTTCTCCATATCTGCTTTTACTGGTGTCCATTTTCTTCACTGTCACTGTACTCCTGTAGAAGTAGCTGCAAATGAAGAGAAGAAAGACTAGTATCACTGAGTTTCAATTTTGGGTGCCTTAACTTTTTGATAGCCAGCTTGAGACACCATTGGTTTGATTAATAGGAAAGCTGAGCACCCACAATGCCAACTGTGGTGCTCAGCATCCCTGAAAACATGAGTTCTAATAGGCCTCTACTTGATCAATAAAACACCTAAAATTAGAGGCTATTTTAGAGACCTAGTGGCCAGCAAGAGCTCTGTGACCACCACTGGATACTTTGAGAAGCACAGTGTAAGAATCACTGCATTGATATTGTATGTGTAACTGGTGAGAGAACTATGAGTCTCTGGGATTCAAACCTTGAGAGAACACTATCCTACCATATACTGCAGAAAGGGTACTGCCCTGTGTTAAAAATGTGCTTTAAAAAATTAAAAATCACTGAAAAAAGCAATTTCAGCCCTGGGGTCCTAGTGTTACATGATCTGAATGATACAGAGACTGAGCCCTGGTTTACATTGGGTGGGGGGGTTGGATCGATCTAAGATATGCAACTTCAGTTACGGGAATAGAGTAGCTGAAGTTAATGTACTTAGATCGACTTACCGTGGCATCTTCACAGCGGTGAGTCGACTTCTGCTGCTCCTTCGTCTACTCCATCTGTGCCTCTCATGGAGGTGGAGTACAGGAGTTGATGGGAGAGCACTCAGGGATCGATTTATCACATCTAGATTAGAAGCAATAAATCGACCCCTGATAGATGGATCTCAAAGCGTCGATCCCTGCCGTAGTGTAGACCTGCCTTGAGAAGACATTGTGAGCCTAAATGTGTGTAATTCAGAATGATCACTTAACCTTATCTGCACTTTTACTATGTTGCTTATCTTTCATTTTTTGTAAATTTGCCATCTGAGAAATTAAATGCATCAAACAGTTGAACTTTGCATATTGAGTGCCCTGAGCAAGAATGCATGTCCATCATAACACTCCTTTCGCAGGACTATTTGTACAAGCTAGACACAAATTTGGACAGGCTTTTCATTTCACTACACTACAGGCTTCCAACCAAGCATTTCCATTCATCATACATTTTCCTTTGTGTCCTATTAATGTCTAACGTTTTCATCTTGTCTAGTCAACTGCCACAGGCTTCAATATAGATGAAGTTCAGGCTCAGATATAAACATGATATAACAGGAGGCTTTATGTGACAGAAAAGTAACTGTCACAATGTAAACCTTCACATCTAGGTTTTTGCAACCTCCAGCAAATTGCACTGGACAAACACCCTGTCACTGCTGCCTCATGTTACCCTCTTTAAGTGGATCCGACTCCCATTTTACCAGAATGGGACCAAAGGTTAACTCAATGGGTATTGCTCCCATGTAAGGGACTGTCACATGCTTTGTCTAATATCAGTGGGTACTGTCCTGGATGGATGGATGGATGATGCCGTTATAGAGAATCAAAACAAAGTGTTCGCTGCTCTTGGCTGTATAAATAATAACGTAAAATATAAAAAAAGTTTTTTATGTGATAGATAGGAGCCAAATGACCAGTAAGAGATGGAGGATCATGCCCTTCATGCAGTGGCAGCCAGGAAGGGGGCTATGAGCTTGTGCCTGCTGAAGAATGACAACTTTGGAGTGGGGCAGTGCCTTCCCTTAAAAGCTACAAGTGACTGGGGGCCACTTCCCTCCAAATTTCCTGCTTCATATGCATTAGCAACATAACTAGAAGAAAGAGAAAAATAAAACCTCCACACAGCGAAAAGCAGTGGGTGGTGATCCACTGGACTTTTTTATTAAATGTTTGAATTACTTTAACAGCATCAGAAATTTGTACATAATTATCAGGCAGGCACATAATAGGAAAAGCAGATGTGCTGACCTCTGCTCATAAAATCTGTTTGACAGTTTGGTTACACTTTTCTACTCATCTTTAAACTAATGAAAATCAATTACCCACCCATCTTTTGAAAGAGCTCCAAACCCAGTCTGAGATAGAGCAGTAGTATTTTTAGCTCAGAATAGAGCCTCAAACTCATATAAAATGTGAAGCAAAGCAAATGCTTGAGAGATAAATGGGATTATAAAACATTGTTTGTTTCCAAAATATTAAGACTTTTCTTTCTGCACAAACATTGATAATTAGAAACAGGATTTTAGACGAGTGTAGTAGGAATCATGCCTTTAACAGTTTTCCCCTTCTCAGACTTAAATTATTTTTTTTAAAAAAATAAACATCCATTAACACTGGCCAGAACCAATCTGGTGTGTGTGTGGATTTGTTTTCTGTGTTTGCTACAATCATCTGAAACAATATTTAAACAACAAAACGTTTTCAGCTAATTAAACTAAGTAATTGAGCTTATAACTGATAATAGGATAAGAGCCACAGAAGAACAGAAAGCACTGGAGAAACATTATAGTGTTCCAAGGAAATAATCAGGACAGAGAGAGAGGGTAGCAAAGAGCATTAGAAGGATCATTGAAGGGCAGGGGCAGAACGGAAGATCAGATCGGCCTTTGGGGTTTGACTGACCTATGGTTGAATGAGTGACAGAGGGTTATTTGCAGTAGAATAAGCAGCAGAGTTTTAGGTTCCTCTAGGCTTTTTATGGTTTGCCACAAGAATATAATGTGGCCCTCAAAAATAATTCAGAGAGAAAAATCTCACTAGATGCCAGTTAGCTTTTCACACTTGAGTAGGCAACAGACAACTGGCTACCAGCTTTCTGTTCCCAGTGGAGAAGGGAACATTTCTTGCTGTGCTTTGTTCTCAGTTTTATTTGCCCCAAGTATAAGGAATGGCCTTTTCAGGTTTTTTTAAATCTAAAGTGCTGTCATGGTCAATAGGTATAATCAAAATACACTGAATTTCGAATTGTCTGAAAAGGATCTTTTTGTAGAGGAAAGAGAGCATCCAAAGAAACCAACTACAGCTGCACCCATTGACTTAAAATATTAAAACTGTGTTGCTGTGACTTTTGACTTGTCTATGTTACTGAGGTAATGTGCTAGAAAAAACAACACCACACCTCTGATAAGAAAGGGTTGGGGCGGGAGTATAGATTCTTCTGTTCTGAGTGTCCTGCACAAAGAAACCAGTATGTCTAGTGAACACAGTAATGAGCATGTTCTGTTGCTGCTCAGAATTAGTATAGCAACTGCCATTAAGGGTAGGCTTTCAGTGTCTCAAGTGCCAGCTAGAAAGCCTGGAAACATCAAAATTCAGTGAGGTGCTGTACTCTACAGTTTGAAGACAGCTATCCAGTAATTACAGCAAGGAGTCTGCTCTCAGGGAAGTGGCAAGCAAAAAAGCTTGCTAAGAAAAGAGGACTGTGCCCCAGACACTTTCATTTTATTTTCCTACTCAATTTTTGCTACCTTCTCTCCAGATTACATTTGTTTCTCAGGGAAGAAGGCTGGAGAACAAGGGAATCGAAGGTAAAAGTGTGCCACACATCACTAGTGTTTTGAGAGGATTACATTTTCAGAAAGCCCATTTTCCCTCCATGTGAGATATATTAGATAATCCCCACTCTGCCCTTCAACTTTGAGAGATTGAGTCCATTGAGGTTTTAGGTGTCATTAAACAGTGCATTTATTTAGGCAACTTCCCTCTTTATGGAGTTAATTTTGATAAATGGCCCTAGAGTTTTTTGGCCCATTTTCAAAAGTCCATGCAATATATCTGGAGTGGATTTTCAGCGGTATAAAATGAGACCAGAATTGAGACCTTGGAGTGCAATTTCATTTCTGAAACCTCACCTTACTACTCCCCAGTAATACCACTCCCACTTTTATTTGCAGCCTGGAAATTAAATGAAAAATTGTGCTGCAGCCGTCAGTACTTTGGAGTTGTTAAATAAATAAAAATATACTGACTTCCAGAAGACACTTGGCCTTTTTGGGGTCATGAGCCATAAAAGGGTAGAGAACAAAAGAGATAAAATATGCAAAGTATAGAAGTAATGTGAAGTTTTATTTCTTTTTAGGAAAGAAGAAAACTTATTGCTCCTATCAGAACTGTGTGTGCCAGCATTGTACTGGTGTGCCATGAGTACATGCTGAAGTTTACTGATAATGGGTGTTTTATTATATTACTAATTCATGCATGGTGCCAGGGAAATTCATTATATATTAGTTTGGTGAAATTCTATTGGACTGTGTTTTTGTTTCTCTATTAGAGAAGTAACATAGCCACAGTCCATCTAAATCCCTGATAGCAGCAACATACTGAACATGACAAGTCAATTTGTAAACAGGAAAGGCCTAACAACTGGAAGTCAGAAGGCCAGCTTAGAAATCATCTACATGGGAACATTAAATTGTTTGCTGAAGGTAAGATTTTTAGTCAAGAGCATCCAAATAATAGCTGTCAGTCTTGAGTTAATGCATCACTTCTCCATCTGATTACTGAAATAGCATGGAAGAATGACCAAAAATGCTTCTGCAGCCATAGACATTTTGAACGTAGCATATTGTCTTGTGGGGAAACAAATGTAATTCTAATACTCACTGCTCAGTCCCTTATGTTTCTTTTCTAACAAAGGCACAACTTTCATAGAATATCAGGGTTGGAAGGGACCTCAGGAGGTCATCTAGTCCAACCCCCTGCTCAAAGCAGGACCAATCCCCAACTAAATCATCCCGGCCAGAGCTTTGTCAAGCCTGACCTTAAAAACTTCTAAGGAAGGAGATTCCACCAGCTCCCTAGATAATCCATTCCAGTGCTTCACCACCCTCCTAGTGAAAAGTTTTTCCTAATATCCAGCCTAAACCTCACCCTCTGCAACTTGAGACCATTACTCCTTGTTTCATTTTGCTAAGTGGAAATATGAAATAGAAAGACAATTTATTATTTTAAACAGATAATATGGGCTCAAAGAGGGAAGGGTGTTACCCAATCACTGTGCAAAATTAAATAGTTTTGTACAAAGTTCAGGATATGGAGACGTTAGCCATAATACCATGGCTAATATACCATTATTTTTTTTCAGCCTTTTATTAAAGGTACATAAAAGAAGTCAAAGCATTTGAAATGTAAAGTATTAAGTAAGGGTTTTAACAACATCCCTTGTTCCCTTTAGCGGAGAAGAGGCTTTAGAATGAAAAAAACCCAACCCTTATTTAGCAGTCTCTTATCTAGTACTGAAGATGGAATTACTATTCTTTTGGAGGAAAAGAGAAAAGTTAGCAACAATAGTTGCAGCCCCTTTCAACTAAAGTATGATCCTATTTCCTGGAAGACAAAACAAGACAAATGTACAAGAGGGAAGAGAAAAGAACAGCAATGATTGGAAATGCAGTTTTGGTCTCTAGTGTTGACTTCACCTGCAACATTATTGCTAAGGGAGAAAAAAAAACCCAACAGACTCAGCACACATTCCCACTAGCCACACTGAGCCCTAGCAAACTTGCACCACCATTGGGTTGTCCAAAACATTGTACTTAGCTGCCTCTTTCTGTTCACAGGCCTACAGCAGTGCTACAAAACATACAGTCCTTGCCAGCTGAGCCAGACTCCAGGTAGACAGAAGGAAAAAGGAGAGGGATGTGAAAGAAAAAAATAATATGGGGAAGGAAAAGGACATATGCTGGGAGTGCTGGAGGAATGTGAACATGGAGTCCCACATCCCAGGTGGTGTCTGGGATTTTGCCACTGCCAGTAAAAGTGGGTGATATCATGTGAGTCCTTCTCTCTGACCCAGTACGGTCAGGACATATTTTAGGTCTAGGACAAAGACAGTCCAGGATCCCAGAAGATGAGGTCCCTCCCAACCCTGATATTCTGTAATGAGATGATGGTGATAGCAAGCCATGATGAAGCCCTCTCCTTCCCACTCAGACAGCACCACAATAGCTAGCTTTTCCTCCCAGACTTTTTTGTAAGGACCCCAAAAGGAACTGATGGAGGGAATAGCCCTCATTATTTTGCTCACCAATTAGGCCTAACTTCAAACATACCAATTTTGTTTTACTGATTTTTGGTTTTCTATTATTCTTGTTTACCAGGCATGATCTTAACACAGTCCTTGAATTATAACAGTAAGCCATTTTGTTTTAACTCATTTAGTCCTTCCATCTCATTTTTGCACCTTTCTCCCATCAATATTTGTTGTTAGAAGTTATTATGACACGTTAGGAACTTCCATATACTTTTTACAGATAAGTTTACAGTTAGGATAAATTTGTAGGCCCAATTCTCACAATAGACAAAATTTGTAACAGTGTTAGGAGAAAAAACTGGATTAATTTGGTTTTGTTGGAGCCCCAAAATGTTTGATTTCAGTTAAATTTGCCCCGCCCTCATTGCACAACAGGTATAGGAGAGGCAAGGAAACCATGGACCTGAAAAAACAAGCACACGTCCACACACTGTTTATGGAATCTCTTCAGCCATCTGCAGTGTGTCCTGGAAAATTTCTTGCAGGCTATTTGGTTGCCTGTTCGCTTGCCTGGATTATATTAAATTTGACTGTGAACTCACAATACGTTTTATTTCTAGGAGTCCTGTGGCTGCTCAAGCATTTTTATTTTTTTTTACATAAACTGAAAAAATCTTCAATGTGAAACCTAAACACAGTTCTCAGGTCAGGTCCCTATAGCAAACTTTCGCTTCAAAGCTATTTAATTGTTTTTTCCAACTGAAAAGCTGGGATGGAACAAAGAAATGTGGGGAGGGGGTTGTTGTTGTTTTTTTACTTTTTAAAATCCTTCTTTTAGTGTCCCCATCCCCCAGAAACATGCCTGGGTCTTCCTTCTTCCCCAATCCATCCCTTTCTTTGGACCCCTTCTCTGAAGGAATCAGTGGTTTCCTTCCGCAGGACCCTCAGTTTGGCTTCATACCAATCAACTCTTAGGAACTCTCTCCTGTCTCCCTCCTCCTCAGGAACACCTCTTAACCCACCACTTCTTTCCTTCTTTCCCCAGTATGTTCATCAAGAATACTCTAAATTCATTTTCTACTTCTATTTGCTCTGAATCGGCTTCTCCCCCAAACCAAATTAAAATAAATTAAAAATCAAATCAAAACAATCTCTGCTGCCCTATATGTCACTGTGAGACTTTTGCTGCTACTGTCCCTCTTCCTAATGCACTCTCTCCTTTGTGCCCCAGCTCCTTCACCAGCTGCTGTGCTTCTTGGTGTTCCTTCCCACCACCAGTGTGAGAAGACCACATGGCTAGAGCACCCACGGAGAAAAATTGGTGAGTGCAGAGCACGGACTGGCAGCTCCCTGTCCCGCCCCAGCTCACCTCCACTCTGCCTCCTCCCCTGAGCGCATCACTGCCGCTCCGCTTTTCCCCCTTCCCAGACTTGCCACAAATCAGCTGTTTGGTGCGGCAAGCCTGGGAGGGAAAGAAGAAGGGAGGGGGAGAAGCGGAGTGGCGGTGCACTTGGAGTAGGAGGCAGAGGTGGAACAGAAGTGAGCTGGGGCGGGGAGCGGTTCCTCTGCATCCCCCGCCCCGAGTTACTCGCTACAGCCCTCCAACCACCCCGCTGCCCCAGCTCACCTCTGCTCTGCTTCCTCCCCTGAGTGTGCCACTGCTCCGCCTCTCTCCCCTACCTCCCAGGCTTGCCTTGAATCAGCTGTTTGGCATGCCAAGCCAAGGAGGTAGGGAGGGGAGTGGAGGGAAAATGCGACATGCCCGGGGGAGGAGGCAGGGCTGGGGATTTTTACCTGTATAAGTGTAATGGGGATGGGGAAGGGGCGGAGTTGGGGCAAGGCCAGGGGAAGGGGGAATGTGAGCACCCACCGGTGCCAGCTGAAGTCGGCACCTATGGCTCCAGCCCCATTTTTCTCACCACCACCTCTGTTCTTCTTAAAAGAGCAGCAACTTAGAGGTTTATTTGCTCTTCACTCCCCTTTACAGTTGCCAATTTTGGTTGGATGTATTCCTGGAGGTTTAATCACATGACATAATCTTTAAATAAAGATTATTCTTTTAATTCCTGGAGACTCCAAAATAATCCTGCAGGGTTGGCAACCCTATTACCTTTCTCCTAAAGAAAGCTACTGGGGAACACAGATTTATTTCATAATCAAATACAAATTTTCATAATACAATCCTCAAAGGCAAAAGCTAAGGAGCCCTAAGAGCCAAAAGTAGCCCCAGGTCACATGTTGGACACCTCTGTTGCACATTCATCCTTAATTTTGGCATTTCCTAACTTTTTCCTTCACTTTGAATTGACAGTTAGCTGCAGCTAAGGAGAACGAAGTTTTCACTCATAAAAAAAATTCTATAACAATTTCAATATTTTTAATAAAACAATGCAAGTGGGAACCAAACTCAAAATGTAATATTTTGAAAAAGTTTCTGTTCATTTATAAGCCATCTATATTTTTAAAATTTAAAGTATATTATAAACTGACTTATACAGGTAAAAGTTACCACTTATCAAAAAAGAATTGCTAGCCAAAGTCTCAAAAAGTAACAGATTTTTTTTTAACTATATCAAAAGCAGGAAGCCTGCTAAACAACCAGTTGGACTACTGATGATCAAATTGCTAGAGGAGCACTTTGGGGGATAAGGCCATTGTGGAAGAAGTAAGTGAATTCTTTGTTTCGGTCTTCATGGCTGAGGATGTGAGGGAGGTTCTTGAACCTGGGCTATTCTTTTTAGGTGACAAATCTGAGGAACTGTCCCAGATCGAGGTATCATTAGAACTTTTGGAACAAATTGATAAATTAAACAGTAATAAATCACCAGGACCAAATGATTTTCACCCAAGAGTTCTGAAGGAACTCAAATGTGGACTAACTCTGTCTTCCCTCAGTTGCTCCCCAGGCCAGGAACTCTATGGTAACATTCCCTGTAACAGTTCGAGTTCCATGTGCAGGGCCAATTAGACAAGCATAACTGCATGGTCTCAATGTGTGGATGGGACAGTAGTTTAGGGAGGAGGAATTTGGGTTTACTAGGAACTGGTGAAACTTTTGGTTAAAAGAAAGGAAACAAAGGATAGGAATAAATGGTCAGTTTTCCCGGTGGAGTGAGATAAATAGTGGGGTCCCCAAGGATCCATTGTGTGACCTGTGCTGTTCATAAATGATCTAGAAAAACTGGTGAACAGGGAAGTAGCAAAATTTGCATATGATACTAAATTACTCAGAACAGTTAAGTCCAAAGCAGCCTGCGAAGAGTTACAAAGGGATCTCACAAAACCGGGTGACTGGGCAACAAAATGGCAGATGGAATTCAGTGTTGCAATTTTCTGAAATTCAGAAATGCAAAGTAACACACATTGGAAAACACACACCCAACTATAGATATAAAATGATGGGGTCTAAATTCAAAAAGAAGTCTTGAGTCAATGTGAATAGTTCTCTGAAAACATCTACTCAATGTGCAGCGGTAGTCAAAAAAAACCCAAACAGAATGTTAGGAATCATTAAGAAAGGGATAGCTAATAAGACAGAAAATATCATATTACCTCTATATCAATCCATGTTATGCCCACATCTTGAATACTGTGTGCAGATGTAGTCACTCCATCTCAAAAAAGGTATACTGGAAATGGAAAAGATTCAGAAAAGAGCAATAAAATGATTAGGGCTATGGAACAGCTTTTATATGAGGAGAGATTAATAAGACTGGGACTGTTCAGTTTGGATGGCTAAATGGGGATACAATAGAGATCTATAAAATCATGACTGATATGGAGAAAGTGAATAAGGAAGTGTTATTTACTGTTCCTCATAACACAAGAATCAGGGGTCACTAAATGAAATTAAGAGGCAGCAGGTTTAAAACAAACAAAAGGAAGTATTTCTTCACATAACACACAGTCAATCTGAGGAATGCCTTTCCAAAGGATTTTAAAAAAACAAAAGGAAGGGTATTTTTCACACAACACACAGTATACGTGTGGAAAACCTTGCCAGAGGATGTTGTGAAGGTCAAGACTATAACAGGGTTCAGAAAAGAACTAGATAAGTTTATGGAGGATAGGTCCATCAATGGCTATTAGCCAGGATAGTCAGGGATGTGTCCCCTAGCCTCTGTTTGCCAGAAGCTGGGAATGGGAGATGGGATGAATCACTTGATTATCACATATTTTGTTCATTCCTTCAGAAGCATCTGGCATTGGCCACTGTCAGAAGACAGGATACCGGGCTAGATGGACCTTTGCTCTGACCCAGTATGCCCATTTTTATGTTCTTATGATTAGTTAAGCTCTGAACCATTAAATTGTGTACATGTTGTGATTCATATGCAGTAGATGAAGAATGGTTTGGAGGTTAAAGTTCCAGGTTAAGTCTCCAGATGATTGTTTCAAGATCATCCAAACAATTTGCACTTCTTGGAGACTACCTTGCTGTTCCTTTCCACAAGGCTATTTCTCCAGCCTCTTCTTAACTCCACAATAGCCACTTCCAACTGCTTTTCCTCCCTGCAACTTTCCAGTACCAAATGCAAAGGGCTATTAGTGTGTTAAATTGCATATGAAATAAGGAAAAAGGAATTAATGAGATGAGAATTCCCTCCTCCTCCTTCCCTACAACAACCTGTATGCAACCATCCATGTCTATTGCAATTTCATAAAAATCTACCAGAAGTGGAAAGATGAATAACCTGACATCTTTTGTAAACGAAGTTTTATTCAGAGTTAACTAATTAGAAGTCTGCAAGATTCATTCTTATAATACACTGAGGCACTACATGGAATAAGATGCTTTACTCTAGTTCTTTCCAGTGTGACTTTTCAGACTGAAGTTCTTACAAAGGGCTAAGATGATACATGTGGAAACCTGTGCTGCCACTTCGCGAGTCTCATTGCTGATGCTACTGTGGCCCCATATCCCTCTTAGCAAGGGGCCTGTGTCTTAAGTGAGTCGTGCACTATTGACTTCCTCCAGGCAGGCAAAAGGGAGGAAAGAATGTAACCACCCCAGTTACCCAGGCAACCTTCCTTCCTCAAACAACGGAAAATTAGAGAGCAGAAGATAGGCAGCAGAGGGAGGCTGTGAGCAGTCCAACTTTTCCTGCAGGCAGCAGAGACCGGATGGGGAGTGGAGGGGAGGAAGGTCTCCCTACAACCTGTCTATCTAGCACTTTTAGGCCCTACACTTTGCCTGACCACAGTACTTCCAGACCAAGACATTGGCCTGTCTCCCCCTCTCAGCCTGCCAAAATCCCCCAGGAGGGAACAATCGACTTCTGCTACCACCTGCCCAGCAGCAACAGCCTGTCTCTCCTGAACCCTGCTTGCCTTGCAGCCAGCCCAGAGGGATTCCTGACTTTGGATCCAGAGTCCAATGCACTGGCATCTGAACCTGCTGGTTCTAATCTCTAAAAACTGCCAGAGCCATTCCAGAAGAGAGTGGATGATGGCTAGTCCCTCTCCAGTGATCCTCAGGGAGGACCTGCTTGCTTGCACCAGTCTCCTGATTGCTCAGCCTGAAGAGGAACCCGAGTGAGCACCCTGTATTAGAGTTAATCTGGGATCATTAAAGCACACTTCATCGGTGAAAGGACTTTCATCTACGTGGATCATCAAGACCCGCATTGCCTGTTCCCAGAAACAAACTAGTATACTAACAACATCTCCTTACAGGCCTGCAACATGTCTCCATATGTATCTCTTGGGGACCTGAGTCATGGACCTGAGTCATGGAGGACCAGACTCCACCTCCTGGTTTGCTAAAGAATAAAGCTACTTGGCAGAATAAGTAGTCTCAGGGTTTATCATGCTTAGGTGATGGCTACCACATTGGAACTCACAAATAATTCAAACTTTCTCAGGCAAACCAGTTAAAAACAATAACTGTAACATTTATACCAAGATTTGATTAAAGAGAAAGATACAGTCAATAGGAATATTAAATGATCACAGTGTTTAGAGATCTGAGTAATACTTTTTAATTACTAAAGGCTCCACTGGCAAACACATTATGTCACTCAACTGCTCATTCTTCAAAATTCTGAACCAAAAGCATCTCCTACAGTAAATAAGTGTAGACAAGCTCTAAGAAGATACCCTACGTTTGTCTGCAGCATTGATTTTTTTCCCCTGTAGTCGGAGGCAGAGTTTCAAGCCCCTCACACAGTCAAAAGGTACGTGATTGAAAGCAATTAAGGTGACTAGATGTAAATACCAAACAATAACCCAACCATCATGGGGTATTCTCCTAGATGGCCTGGCTGTCTGGGGTTAAAAAAACTGAACCAACAGTCTGAGATAGAAGGAAGGCTTCATAGTGACATAAGTAACATAGTGATTGAAACTAGACACACACACAGGGCTATTAGTGTGTTAAATTGCATAAGAAATAAGGAAAAAGGAATTAATGAGATGAGAATATAAGGTGGGGGCTTTCAGAAAATCGAGTTTGTTTGGAAATGGAATTGAACAGACTACGGAAGCGAATCTCACCCGAACTGCTGAAGCAAAAAAAAGGCAGCCAAATTGTGCCGCCCCAAGATTGACTGGAATGCTGCCCCTTAGAATGTTCCACCTCAGAGACATGCTTCCTTGGCTTGTGCCTGGAGCCGGCCCTGCCTGAAGCCACGATCAAGCAGGTGCTTAAGCCCCAATTTGGCCTGCATCATAATAAGTGGTTGTCATAAATAGGGTGTCATACCCAGACCCCATTCTAAGTGTGGAAAAATTGCAAGGCTACACTCCAAAACATATAAGGTCATAAAGCCAAATACCCAGGAGGTGCACTCCAATAGACTAGAAAGTGAAAAAAGGTGTAGCTAGCCCTGCATCCATTATAGATATGCATAACTTTTCCTTAAAAAATTGAAAGCACTAACCTGTTTCACATAAGCCACTAAATAATAACAGTAGTATAGCTTTATACCACTGGTAAAAGGCTCTCTGTTCCATTGCAAATATCCTAATCATCCAGACCCTTTCATGGCAGTTATCTGGATTGTAACATCAACCCTTGTTACACAATTTCTTCAGATAAATGGAATCATCTTTTACATGGAACCTAACCACAGCCACAATAAATTTCTCAAAGGCAAGTGAATCATGGATTTCTTTTCCAGCTGACATCTTAAGTACCAACAATTCTGGATCTAGTTTGGTTCTCTAGACGTTTGATACCTCAGTCCATCATTATATTAGACTTTGCTAAGCATGGGGAGAGCTCTCTAATGAATTTTCTTTTACCTCATTAATATTTTCTCCAAACTCGGTTCATTGTCTATCACCCATTTATCCACTGTGCTCAGTTTAGTTGCCACTACTTCTCTTCGGAGGCTGTGGAGCTCTGTAGCTTGTCATTCCTTGACATTAATTCTTCAATTGTCAGTTTAACTGAGGTTTCGGGGTTTTTTTCCCTTTCCACAAGAATTTAGCAAACCTGGGTGTACTGGGCTGGTGATGTTGGCAATGTATTGGCTGCTGACAATGCAAGGACCTTGCGGAAATTCATACTTTCAACTTTCCTTTTTCCCCTCCTCTGGGCAGTTTGCTTCATATTTGTTCAAATGTGATTTAGTTAATTTTTGAGAAGTAGCACTCTCAAAAGAAAATTTTTGTCTGGCAATGTGTGCCTATTTCTGTGGTGGACAACGAGGTGAGATAAAATATAACAACAGTTACAGCCGCTGTATTGGCAGACACTGTAAGCTGAGAAAGGGATTGTTAAGATCATGAGCCTCTGCTTGAGCTAAAGTGCCAAGTTGTACAGGTGGAGGCTGTCACAGACTTACATACTCAATGGACTGGGCACTAGGGGAACTTATAAACATACACCACATTAGACAACCACTGCTAGCAGGGTAGCAGAAGTCCCCTATGGTTTTTTTGCCACTTGATGAGGATATGCCATATGTTAGAATGCAACCAATTAATCATGTGTCCATTGTTCTGCATGTGCCAGATACTGAGAGTCCCCAACACCTGTAGCTCCCATTGGGACAGCAATTCCCTAGCAGTAAAGCTGTCCAGAAAACAAAGTCATCTGGTGGAAAATGTCAAGATTTCAGAATTTGTTTTCATTTCCCATCAGAGCAAAACAGAGACCTTTCATGATTATTTTTCCCCCATGAAGACACACAAAAAAGACCGACCCACTTCAGGATGGAGCTAGGCTGTTTTCAGTGGTACCAGATGATAGAACAAGGACCAATGGTCTCAAGTTGCAATGTGGGAGGTCTGGGTTGGATATTAGGAAACACTATTTCACTAGGAAGGTGGTGAAACACCAAAATGGGTTACCTAGAGAGGTGGGGGGACTCTCCGTCTTTAGAGGTTTTTAAGGCCTCACTTGACAAAGCCTTGGCTGGAATGATCTAGTTGGGGATTGGTCCTGCTTTGAGCAGTGGGTTGGACTAGATGACTTCCTGGGTCTCTTCCAACCCTAATATTCTATGATTCTATGAATAGACTTATAATTTAAGTAGATGTTATTAAAATGAACTTTTTTCCTAATCAGTTCAATACACTCATGCTATACAGCTGCACACTCCTACATGCCCCATATATCGATAACAAAATATACACTACTGAACACCAAGGCCTTGTTGAGAAGTGCCAGTGGATTAGCATCAAATCAATACATTTTAGTAACAGAAGAATGCATGCTAGGAAAAAAACCCACCAGATTTTTTCCATTGATTTTTGCAAGTTTATTGAAGCTAAAAAATGTACTGATATATGTATATTAAACCCATGGATTATTTTAAAGAACACTGTTCATAAACCCAACATGGTACTTCACTGCCCCATTTGCATTTAAACTGCCTCATTTCCGTGAGATAATAAAAGATACTATATCAACTCTAAAAGCCACGATTCCTAACTCAGGAGAGAGCAACAGAGATTTCACAAACTTGGTCAACATAGTCTGGTGTACAGCAGAAAGAGCAAAATAAAGAGGGAAAGAAGCAAATCATATGACATACAATGTTAAAAGGCTACACATACTATATATGATGTATAGGCTACGTGGAAAATACCATAGACACACCATATAGTCTGTTTTGTATTTCGCTTTTCCACTGAAATATATTTATATAATTACTCATATACCACCACACCTTGAACAATTATTGTACTTTTAATATAAAAAATAAATAAGGGAAAACTCCAGTCTGATCCCACCCTAAATACAACAGTGAGACAGATTTAAAAAGAAAAAAAATCAGAAGGCTACATTAACTGAGATACCTAGGCAAGGAGATGCTCAGAGTCACCCCATCCAACTTTAGGTGCCTAGAAAATCAGTGGGATTCACAAAGCCTGAGGATGCCACCTAGGCTCCCTATATAAAGAATGGGGAAAGATAATCAGCTCAGAATGTGATTGGAAAAGCCTGCACAATAGGCACCTCCTCCATTAAGCTAGCCAATGGGAGACGCCAAGCCGAGGGGTGTGTGCTAAGCCCTGGCCCCTTCCCCAGATAGTCAGCTAAGCCTGGGTGGCACCTCCCTCAACTACAAACCCTGCCTTGCAGTAAGTTGTCTTTGTCTTTTTAGCAAGGGAGAGGAGAAGAACCTTCATAACATTTAGTCTAAAGGTGAGAGTACTCACCTGGAATGTGGGCAGGGGTGGCAAGTTACATGGGCTCATGGTGCCAGGGCTCCAGCAATATTCAGGACAAGGGACCCTGCTCCACCAATGTTTAGAGCTGGGTCTCCCCCACGGCCCAGCCTGGCGTGTCCCCTGGCCCTCACATCCCTCAATGATTCTTTCATTATTTATCTACAGTGGAACAGCTTCAAGAAGAGAAACTGAGGGAGCCTCTCATGCCACAACCCCATCAAATCATCCCACAGTTCAGTAGCTCCGACACTAACCTGTGAGGTAGCAGATCCCAGTTCAAATCCCAAGTCCTCTTGTTGAGTGCTGTGACCACTGAGCTTATGAGAATGGTCCCAACACATTGACAGACTTCTCTTTAGGGGGCTAGTCTGGCAGGAAAGCTCTGAGCATGCTTACCTGATTGGGCGCTGCAGACAAGGGAACACTTATTCCCCTGCACCCGGTTCATGAATCACTCTGGGGCTTAGAGAGCTGGATGTCTGGTGTTGGGATGCAGTGTGCGTGTTCAGAGGCAGTGACACAGGCACCTAGAGAATTCAGACTGCAAAGATGTAGGTGCTGAACAAGTTTAGGTATCTGCAGCAGTTGAATAGGGACTTTGTGAATCCCAGGGCGCCTGACCCTAGGATTTAGGCATAGAAAGTGGTAGTTAGGCCATAGATCCTTTTGTGAATCTAGCCCGATGAGTACAAAGCCTGGTGAGTGTGAGATTCCCACATAGCTCATGTCAGCATGTCTCCTGGGTGAGTTGGATGTTTGGAGGTTCCTACTCTGCCAACGTCCCTGTGTGGAAGACAGGATGATGGCACATCCTTTAAAGGCAGCATCCTCTTTTACCAATCCTTTTAACAAGATCCCCAAAGAAAGAACAGTGTGTTTGTGTAGAAGGATCAGTTGCAGGTGAATCCCCTTATGTCCAAACATGGCATAGTAACCTGTTTAGCTCTGGTACCCCCTGCCAATGTTCACTCCAAGCTTGAGGTGCCTTGCCACTTTTCATGACACAGCCCTCTGGCAAGGTTGCTTACAGTCCCCACCCCTTCTAGAATAATAAAGAGTCCAATAAAACAGAAGACCAAATGTTCAGTCCTAAGCCTTTCAACCCCATCCTGGGTTTGATAGCTCTTGCTTCCTTTGTGGCAGATTTCTTTTTACAAACCACTTTGATAGTCAGGGCCCTCTCTCTACCATGAGTTCCAGTGCAGTAGAGCTAGGATCTGCTACGGTAGACTTGCTGGCGTTTCCCTGGGCCATTTCCTACGTTCAGAATGATGTAGAGTACTCCAAGCTCCATACCAGCATGCAGCACCTCGCAGGCTAGGCCTCCATCCAGCTACGTGATAGCTCTTCCCCTAAATTCCTTTTTCCCTGAGACCTCCTCCGCTCTGGAGACTCCTCTCTCTAGGAAACATCTTTTTCTAGAATCAGCCATTTATCTTAGCTGCTGGTGGTCAACGACTTAGTCACGTCTAGTGAAGCAGTTGTTCTGCCCTTTAATCCCCTTGAGGCTACTACAGGATGGAGTTTATACACCCCAACATAGTTTGAGACTATAAAAAAATATTTGTACCACTTTATGTACCACTTGGAGGACTCTTGCTCACCCAGCATGTTATGTATTTGAACTCTACCTGTGTAGTTTAGAATGTACACTTCTTGGAGCACAACTAATATTTTTTCCAGCACTAAGTAAACTGGATGGAGATTGGCAAATGAAAAATAAAAGGACACAGATGCAGATACTTGGGGGTCATTGTTTACGCTGTGGCATTTTACAAAGGAGCCTGTGAGCGTCTACTGTAGAATCTGCTAAATAAGGTAAAGATATTATTTAAGTACACAGTGTGATGATTGCCCTACTTACTCATGGTATTTGGAGCACTTGGGACTATGTAGTCAAAAGCTCCATGAGATACACACAGAGATAGAGAAAGCATAATGGACCTCTTCCTCTTTCACAGGGGTTAGTGAAATTCCCATTCCATGCACTCCAAAGGTATGTCTATATTTCATTTAATATCTCCACTGCACTCTCTTTTTCTTTGGGATTGGGCCTCAGAGACAAAAATCTAGCCCTTAATAAATAACTCTACAGCTGCTGGATTTTTCAAAATACTCGCAAATAACCTTTAACACTTAGAACACCAGTATATTTCTCTTGGTATAGTCAGGGTATTGTTTTGGTGGTTACTATCTATCTGTAAATTCAGTGATATGTTAAAACAAGTGTACCTGCCAACAGTCTAAAACATTCGACAAAGTGACTTTTTGACAAAAATGTACATTTTTGCAAAAATTTACATTTTGGGTGAAATGATCAGGGGAGGACTGATGAAAAACTGGAAAATCAACCTCTTGACTTTTTTTATTATTATTTTATTTTCATCTAAACCTTTGGTTTGAAAAAAAATTGTGTTTCTTTATTTAAAAACAAAAACAAATAAAATTTTACCCAAAAATTGTTTTCCAAAAAATTGTCTCTTAAAAAAATCTTTCATTTTTTGTCAAACAGAAGAATTTTCAGGGGAAATTTAGAAAAAGAAACACACTTCAAAGTTTCCAGTGAAAAATAATTGAGTTTTTTCAACCAGTAGTTGACCAAAGTCCCCTTTGTGTTAGGGTGACCAGACAGCAAATGTGAAAAATTCCGGACAGGAGGTGAGGAGTAAAAGGAGCCTATATAAGAAAAAGACCAAAAATCAGAACTGTTGCTATAAAATCAGGATGTCTGGTCACCCTCCTTTGCACTTCTGTAAATCATCCCTGGGAAGCTAAAATTATCAGCTGTAAGTAAATACAATTTCATAGACAAAGTCTGCGGTAGATTAGAGCTGGGGTATTTCAGGCTTTCAAAATAATTGCTGTACACATCAGATTTCTGCAGAAATATGATTCTTTTTGATTGGATCATGTAATGCATGTGTGCATGCAGGTATAAATACACACATACCCTCATACATTATCTGCCTGTACATCCCTTTTGTAACTTTGAAAATCATTCCCTGAATTCCAATATAACGATTATTACACATTTCTGATTTTACAGAAAATTACTGCACATTACCTCATAAAACACACCTTTTTCAATTTAATTTGGGTTTGGTTCAGAGTCCATTGGTCCATTTGGATTCAGGAGTTTGGGTTATTTCTGGCCAGTCTTGCTCAGTTTAATATCAATACATAGCCAAGATGTAATCAGTGTAGGAGGGCAATTAATGGCTACTGACCAAAAGAATCCAAACAAGTGTGTCCAAACTGGTAGAAGTGCATGCCAGGCAGTGTCTATGGAAAATGCAGGATCATAATGTCATAAAAGACTAGAATTTCTCATCAGCTCCACCACATTATTCTTCTATGCCCCTTTCTCCATGGGCATACAGACCCTTTCATACCAAAGCTAAAGCCAGTTAGGGAGATCAGACCCTCCAATTTCTGCCCTTCAGTAAAAGAGTCTCTTTCCCCTCAGAGGGAAAGGCTCTTTGTTTAGCAATATGCTTCATGCTTTGGGAGAAGGTGTTTGTCAAGCTTCCGTTAGATTGACGTGTAGCTTTTTCCTTTAGTGGCTAAAATGACACAGTCAGGCTTAATGAGTCAATTAGAATGTCTATGTGAGGAATGTGATTCAGAGGCTGTGGGATTTGGCCACAGTCTTGTTGCAATTTGGACGGGATCAGCTTCTGATGTAATTAATTTTCAGTGTGTTGTTGCTACAACACACGGCAGAGCCTTTTTCTATTTGTTCTTGTAATCGGATTCCTGAAATGGCTTGATTTAGAGGGTCAGCTCGAATTAGATAGAGATCTGAGCAATTGTTTAAGGTAATAATTTCTGTAGAGAAATTGCATCGTGTCTTTGAAGTTCCTTGTGAATCTCAGATAAAGGAAGGGTGAACATAGATGTGGCAGGACATTCATTTGTCATGCAGATGGATGGGATAACACAGTGCATAAAACTGGTTGAGGCAATCGGGTGCCAGCTGATAACAGAATGCTGAGTGTGATATTAGTTGTTGCCCAATGGTAGCATAGCGAGTATCCTAATTGCTCCTGTTCCTTCTTTACCTTTGTTCATCTACAGCATTAAAGATACAAGTATTGAAGATTTAGGATTTAAAGAAAGGTGTGTTGGGAGCGGGAGAGTAGAGACACGTTCAACAGACACACAAAATATCAAGAGCAGTAAATAAATTGTCGTCTAACAAGTATTCTTTAATGGTAAAGGGTTAGTCATCCTTCATTCTGTGGCGGCATAAATAGAAAGTAATTTACAAACTGCACTTAGTGAAGAAGCCTCTATAAATTTGGAAGAGTTCATTTAGTGGCATCTTGTATTATGATGTATGTAAAAGTTCTGCCTCCAACTCATCTTGACATTTACCAAGAGGAAGGCCAGGCCCCAGAGGTGTGGAAAAAGCAGACGTGTGTCACCACCTGAATTTGTAAAAAGAGAATAGACTGTTATGCAGATTGCCATGTGGAGATTTTATTAATACAACAGCAGGGTATTAAAAGTTTCCACATCTTGGCAGGCAGCTTGGTAAGGTGGAAAACATCATCCTCCTCTATCACAGTCAGGCATACTTGCCACATCAAAGACAGATACTATAGGCAGAATAAGAGTCCCATTTTGGGCAATGACTTGCTAGTGCTTTCCTCTTATACAGTTGTGGAGAACAGGGAACCCAGTTAGAAGACATTTGTTTTTCAGTGCTATGTATCAAACGCTGATGTGGCAAGTTATACAGACAACTGAGCTCATTAAAAAGGAGTTCTTCAAGCCTTTGCACTGAGGCTAATTCTCACATGGCTTTGACTAATTGAATTAGTCACCACTCTCCCCCACACGAAAACACTTCCTCTGAAACATCAGATATTGGTCACTGCTCAGAGGGAGGATCTTGGACTTGTTTGACTAATGGACTGATTAGTATAACGTAAGCGTGATGAATTCACTCTGCTTATGGATAGCAGAGGACAGAGCACTGCAAGGATGTGGGATTACTAACCAAAGAGTAAGTCATTTTCATGGAACTCCTCCTCCTCTAAGGTCCATGGCATCAGCTGCTACTTCTTCTGGAGACCCTAGCTGTTGGCTTGGAGAAATCACTGGACTGAATCTAAATCATAGTGCATTTTACAGAAAATCAGAGACAATTCCTTTGAGTTTATACTGTTTTGGGGATTACACTCGTGCACGTCAGAAAGTATCAGTAGTATCAATGTCTATAGCGATAAATATCAAACTGAAAAGGTTTTACATTTAATGCAGGAAAAAACAAAGTCATTTAAAGATAAAGTCTGTTAAGGACTACTTCATGAGAAAAGAAGTGGTTATAACATCTTGAAATGAAGCTTAGCAGAGTGTTATATAAAAAACACGCTTTAGAATGCTGGAACAGTAGTTGGCTGGACAGCATAGTGCAGGGATCGGCAACCTTGGCACGCCAGGGTAAGCACCCTTGGTGGGCCCAGCTGGTTTGTTTACCTGCCGCATCCTCAGGTTCGGCCGATGGCGGCTCCCAGTGACCACCGTTCACCGCTCCAGTCCAATGGGGGCTGCAGGTAGTGGGGGCCAGCACCGGGCCACTTCCTGCTGCCCGCATTGGAAAGGAGCAGTAAACCGCGGTCAGTGGGAGCCGCGATCAGCTGAACCTGTGGATGCAGCAGGTAAACAAACTGGCCAGGCCCATCAAGGATGCTTAATCTGCAGAGCAGTGTGCTAAGGTTGCTGATCTCTGCTGTACACTGTATAATTAATTGTAACTTCTGCTATCGAAAATGGTGAGATCCATATTTTCAGGTGAATAATATTAAGTTGGATAGTAGGTAAAAATGTTCCTACCCCCCTTTCAACAATGTCCTGTTTTAGGAGTCTGAAAAATTTAAGACATTATGCTGTATGGAAAGGAAGTTCTGCAGATTGTGATATGGTAGAAGATAGTATATTTGCTGTTTGACAGAGATTAATGAATGGTTGATAATCACCTGGAGATCTGAATAAAATCTCTAGGTAAGATTTTGTAGCTGATTTTGAAAGCAAGGCTGCTAAGTTTATATCAAAACAAATGTACCAGAGAATGCTACTGCTGGACAGCAAACACTATGCAAGGCTGCCAAGAGTGCATATTACTTTTTGGCAACACATCTACTCACATACTTCAGACACGTAACAGCTCTCCAGATAACATGATTTTTAATAATTTTAAGATGAATGAGTATTGATTCTGCTGGCTCAATTTCAAATTTGGGCAAGTAAATAGGACATCTGAGTACTGGAATGTGAAGTTTACATGACTCCTGTAAATCCATAAGTGTGCAATTTGAACCATTTAATTAGTTGTCCGCATTTGAAAATATGGTTTTGGTGTAGCTACAGGCGTGTCGCGTCTTATGCGAGGGTTCCGTTCTTCGGACCCCGCATAAAGTCAAAATCGCGTATAGCCGAAACACCAGTTGAGTTCAATGGCGGTCAGAATGGCCGGCACTATAGCTCACTGGTATTCAAACTGGGGGTTTCTGGTACTTATGTGGGGAGTCGAGGGCCCCATCCCCCGACAATGAGCTGCCAGCCCTGATCCCCCTGGGCTGCCGACTTGGCCCCTGAGGCGGGCGGGCTGCCTGCTCCGGCTGCAGCCCTGGTCCCTGTGGCTGGCGGGCTGCCGGCTGCAGCCCCGACCCCAGCAGTGGGCGGGCGGCTGTCTGCAACTCTAGTCCCCCGCGGCTCCACTGCCAGCCGGCTGCAGAGTTCCCACGGCGGGCTGCCTGCCCCAAGCCCTGCAGCCGGCTGGCAGTGGCGTGCTGCAGCCAGTCCCGAACCGGACCCCTTGAACTGGGGTGAGGCGCAGAGGCTTGGGGGGTATTTTTTTTTGGTGTTTTTTTTGTTTTGCCCATCACATAAAGCTAAAATCGCGCAAGTTGAATGCGCGTAAAACGCAACATGCCTGTATATAGAAAATCGCAGCTGCACTTTTTCCCTTCCCATTTGCTTGTCCTCTCTCTCTCTCGCACAAACACACACACACACACTCACACACACACACCCCACCTGCTCCTGTCAAGATCAATTTATTTTGGTCAAAAAATATTTTAAAATGAGTTAAGAAATGAGTGAGTGGTCATTGAGTATAGATGTACCTTTATGATTTTAAAAGGTATATATAATGATGCACAAATATTGCACCTGCTTGAACTGTATTCCTCTTCCATACCTGTCTTACATAGCTTATCTTATTAGGACATACATTTTTCAAGGCAGGAGCTGTTTCTACCTATGTTGGTGAAGTGCCTAACAAAAGGGAATCCTGATCCTGGTTTAGGCATCTGGTTCCTACCATAATAAATAATATTTTCCATTAGCTTGCATGGCTTACGAGAATAATCTACTTTTTCCCTGTAAAATCATTAAAATGATAAATGTTGTATTTGTTTTATTTGCAGGAGGAACGGGATTACCTTCAAATATAGCTTAGCAGTGTTTTCTCCTAGGTGCAAAGATGATATCTAATCTAGTTTCCTTGCCCTAAGGGGAGGCAAAAACTCCACTAGCGACAAACCACATGTGACCAGTATTTGGAATCTTGCTACATTGATAGTGTCTTTTAAGTTGACCAATGTGGATTCAAGCTGGTAGCACAGAGCAAGAGTCCTTCTTGTTTTCTACAAGACAAAGTAGCCAAAGAAAGAATGGATATTTCCTTATCAGAGAAATAATGAATGGAGTCTTAACTCTAGAGTTGTGCAAAGTAGGTCTTCTCATTTATCAAATAAATTGATGCATTAAAAAGGTTTTTTTAAAAAAAAAATACAAGATCTTTGTTTCTTTTTTTGATTGTGTTAGAAGTACAAGTTTATTTTAATCTGTAGGCTGAGTTTACAACCACACAATCCTGTTGAGAAAAGATTTTTCAAAGTTTAATATTTTTTCAAACATGGTTTCAGACTTCTAGAACTAATTTCTTAGATAAGGCTTTCTTAGCCAAAAGGCCGAGAAGCCTGTATAACAGTCATTTGCTACCTTTTTATATGGTACACATTTGCAATGGTCAATTTAAAAACTAAGAGTACTCCAGCTGCACAGTATTTAGTTTGCATATACTATGATGGCAGAGATTTGGCAGGACATGATTTTTATGACAATAGTACAAGTTTTATTGAGTAAGACTGTCAACATGGGAATGTGCCTCTTTTAGGCTGAGGGACATTGGGGTTCCACATAAGTCTAGAAAAAACAGTACAACTGAATGCCCACACGTGAGTATGCAGCATCTGCAAGAAACTCTGAAAGGAAGTAGAGATGTTGGTGTTAGGCTGGCAGCACATATAGGAACAAGATACACTGACAGGCGAATGTGTAGTTCCCAGTGAAGTCACTGGAAGCCATATGTGCACCATCCAAGAGCAGAAGTTGTCCCTAAAATTAGAGAAGGGGTTTTCAAAAGGATGAAACTTTAAATGGAAAGCACAACTTCATAAATATGTTTGGGTCCTATTCTCCTGTACAGAATAGATAAAAGTCACCCATGTGAAAAGAACCTCCAGAAGATCTAAATAGCCCTGAAGCTTCACTAAAGTTTTTTTTGGCAAACTTAAGAGGTGCTGGGTCTTCTACACAGGGATGAATTTCACCCAAGATGAATAACAAATAGGGAGAGTGACTGTGCAAAGGCTGTGCAATCCATACAGAAGAGCTGGGAACAAACTCCTGTCTCCTAATCATGTAATATGGCTACTACACCACTGGGGTCCTTTTTCTTCTATTCATATTGAAGTTGGGACAAGGAAGTTGGTGCGTGTGCCGGTGTTCCCTAGACAAAGTACATTCTTACAACTTTGTGTCCTGCCCTTCAGAGCGTCTCGTGCTTTATGAAGGGGCCTTGCAATGTTAGGATGCCACAACGTGACAGCATTATGTCACTTACAAAGACATGAGTTTGTCTCACCATGATGCAATGTCACAGTGTGAGGATTCAGAGCGTGGTGCAGTTGTTTGTCTCACATGATGGTAAGGTGAGATACCTAGATGTTGGGGGCCCTTTTCGAAAAATTGTCCCTTTGTGAACAATTCAAATAGCAGCAAACAGTTCTGTGACCCAATTCTTTCTGTAATCTTAGACAGGTAATTTCATTTATTACCTCATTTCTTCCCACTGCCAATTTATAAAAGGGGGATAACACTTAGCTTTGTACAGTAGTTCACTGAGTGTTAGGCTATTTTAATTAATGATTACAAAGATTTAGACGGTGAGCTGCATAGGGGACTTTAAAGCCCAAATCCTGTGCAGATTGTGAAAGCTAGACTGAAGTCAGATGAAAGTTGATTAAGTAACTTATACTGAATGGCACTACTGCCAGTGTAACAAGTGCCTTTCTTTAGCAAAATGACTACTTCTATCAGGCTTAGCCATTAGAAATAATGTAATAAACATTTTGCAAAAAGTGTATGTTACCACATAAACATTCATACTTATACAGGCTAAGGTTGGTTGCAGTTTTTTCTAACAAAGCAGTGCAGGTCTATTTTTTCCTTTTTGTTGGGTTTAAAATCAGAATCTAAATACTAGGGAGACCTCTGTCTGTTGTGACAACTGATAGGTTTGCATAGTTATTTTCTCCCCTGAAATTTTCTCAATTAAAATGGTCTGAAGCCTACTGCATTAATACACAGTCTTGCTTTTAAAGTGCTGATTTACCACTGGATGGTGCTCTCAACCTGCAGTACACCTGTGAATCACACATTGCCTGAGGAGCCAAAACACAAAAGAACATTTGCAACTGCTGTTCATTTGAAATGATTTAAAAGAGGAAAAAGATGGAAGCCAAATGCCCTGCTCTGTCTTGAGGAGAGTGAGGAAAGAGTTTGATTAGACTAGCAGCAACCGAGAGCTCACACTCGTGTTGGAGCTGAGTCCCTCCTTGTGCCTCACAATATACCTGGGAACATGTGTGGGGAAGAGGTTTCTGTCTCCTATTAACCAAGCAGGAAGGCTTAGGTCACAAGGGGACTGACTGATTGGCTCTCTCCCCACTCTCTATTTAGAGCTTCCCCAGGCATCTGAGACCATCTTGCCACTATTACTGTCCTGCCTCTCTGTTGCTGAGGTATATTGAGCTACATTTCCAGAATGCTGTGGGTCTGGTAAATCACCTATTGCAGATCAGGAGGGAATTTTTTCCAGCTGGGCCAAATGAACAAGGATCTGGAAGGCTTTTAATCAAAATATTTCATTTTGAAATTCTGAAACATTTTGACATTGTCAGAAAATATCTTCCTCTCCCCTCCCTGCCCCATTTTCTCAGCAACATATTTTGACAAAATCAACATATGGATGGACCTACATTTGCCATCAGACAACTGTTTCAGCTCAATTTTTCAGACCATCCATACTTATAAAGAATAAGAATTTTACTGTTACAAAGCAGTAAAGGAAAGTTTAATTCATTGCAATTTGCAGTGTTGGTGAAGGCCAGATCCAAAAGGTACATGAAAGCTGGGACATGTCTGTGGATCTTATCTGTAAGAAGAAGGGGGCACCTGAAATCTTCACAGACTTAGGTCTCCCTTGGTATCATCCACCCCATAGGCCCACTTAAATCTTTGGCATGTTAAAGGGAAGGGGAAAATAATATGGGGACAGACATGAAATTAAAGTTGGGGCCTGCTGCTTAACTCCATCCTGGGTCTGTCTTTCATTCACCTGCATGTCACAATCCGTATGTGATCATAAAAAAGTAGTGGACAAAAATAATCATGCACCTTATTTAATGCTTTAAAATAGGACATTCATTGGTCTTTGCAGGATGGATGTGGGATGGCAGCATGTATAGAATTTCTGTACGAGCCAAGGGGCCCCTTTTGTAAACTATAAACATTATGGTTGCACATAAAGTGGTTAATTCGGAAATCTTTGAAGGCGGAAGAATAATATAATGAGGTATAATGGTATTTGTGTGCTATAATAGAAGGAATTTCTCAATTTTCCCTCTGTCAGATGTCTTTTTATCACAGCTTCCAGCGATAGCACGTGGCTTACTCTGAGGTTTATTTTTAAAAGTCACCATTTAATTTTGGCTTGACAACCTAAAAGTGTACATCAGATCTCTCAAAACTGCTGAATCTGCACAGGTGACACTTTATGGGATGTGTGGATTGAGGTTTAAGGTTCTGAAATGAACACATGAGTGAGCTGTGTAGATTGAGAAGACAGCTTTAAAAATAATCCAGTGAAGCACAGTATAGAACATATGGACACATTGAACTGATAGCTTTTCTAGTTGTTTCATTCTGCTATGAAATAACATGAAAGAATTTCTTTTAGGTACTTTTTGAGGGGAAGGGAGGCTGAGGTTTATGGTAGTTTTTTTAAATCAATATGCATTTCTCCACTTTAGTTCCCTAGCCTCAGTATGATCTGTTTGTTCGTTGGCAGTGGCCCTGCACTTGTTCAGATACAACAGGCTTAACAGTCTTTGATAGGATGAAAGATCAATCTGAATGTTGAGTTACAAGTGCAAGTCTTTATTTCCCATGACATTTTTGTATTTCCTTTTCCTTGCAGCATTGCTGTTTCAGAAGGGAATGAAGTCAAGACTATTCAAGCGGAGTGAAATTTAGCCTTGTATACTTGAGTCTCACTCAGGTCCTAAACCGGAGCATAACCAGTGCATTGGCCTTGTGCTTATTCTCTCCATGGGATGAATTTCACCTATAAAAATGTGACATTCCCCTCTGGTATTATCTGGACCAGTGATCTGTTAGTTCTCCCCAGTCCTTGACTCTGAGAGTCAGCCGTACCCTGCTCTGCTGTGAGAACCCCCACTGCTGGACTGTTCACGCACAGCCTCTACCATGTAAGCTGCTCCTTGGATTGTGCAACCAAATGACACTAACCAATATCTCCAATCCCAGACACAACCCTAAGAACCTCTGTCTTGCAGTGTCCAGTTATGCTCGCTGGATGCCGCAAGTGTATGAGTTCGTCAATTTAACAAAGAAATTGATATGCACCAGGCTTATTATCCCAAGGAGAGCTCTGACACGCTTCGAACCAAACACACTGCTTCAGACAGAATAGATAAATTTATTAACTACAAAAATAGATTGAGTGATTAGAAGTCAAAGAATAACATGTCGGATTTGGTCAAATGAAATAAAAGCAAAACGCATTCTAAACTCATCTTAACATTTTCAGTGCCCTTACAAACTTAGATGCTTCTCACCACAGGCTGGCTGGGTGCCCTTCAGCTAGGCTTTCCCATTGGTAAGCACGTCAGGAGCTTGGTGGTGGTGGTGGTGTCTGTAGACATAGGTGGAAGAGAAAGGAAGAGTATGTCTGTCCCTTTTATCATGTTCTTTCTTCCCTCTGACTTTGCCCCCTCTCCTTCAGAGTCAGGTGAGCACTACCTCATCGCCTTCCCAAACTGACCAAAGGAAGGAGGGTGACTAACTGGAGAGTCCAACAGATCCTTTGTTGTTGCCTAGGGCCAGTGTCCTTTGTTCCTGTGAGGCTGAGCTGGGTTTGTCCCATGCATGCCCTGATGAGGTGTGAACTGCCCCTCTGCTCTTGGAGAGTTTTGCCTGGGCTTGCTTTAAGCCACAAGGACACGCTTTCAGCGTCGTAACTATATACATGAAATTATAACCACGCTTCCATTACACACACTCACCAGACAACTCAATCCACATCTACAAATTCATTTTGCACACATCCAACTCTATACACCCTGATTCCATATTTGCATAGATCACAAGCAAACAACCAGAATCAACTGGGTGTGTTCTCCTCTAACAGAGGGTATTCGAGAACTATTGCCAGCTTGGTTTTGGTGGTAGATGTTTTTAACATTAGTTATGAGGTCTCAAAGATATTTGTTTTTAAGAATAGTTGTGTGAGGAAGTGTTATAGTCTCAACTCACTCTGATCACCTCAAAAGACAACCCAGGCCACCTGATTCAGCTAGCTGGTTTAGCCAGAGACAACAGACAGCCAGGGTTTACCATTCTCAGTCACATACAAAGCACAATGGCTGCCCTATTGAGTTACTAGGACACAGTCTGAAGAGGTAAATTTCCCCTCATACCAATTAACACTGACTAGCACATGCAGCAAGCAATAGATGCCCTCTGCAGGTAAAAGTGTATAAACAGAACTTTACAATGGCTGCCAAAAACATCATAGGAATGAAAGACACCTGCAAACATGGGCCTCAAACAGAGAAGTTAGGCCATAGTTACACTGGCACTTTATAGCGCTATAAAGCCCCCACGAGCGCTATAACCTACTCCCCGTCCACACTGGCAAGGCACTAATAGCGCTATAACCGCGGTGTTATAGCGCTATTATTAATCCACCTCCTCATGGGGAATAAGGGCTGTAGCGCACCTGCTGTAGCGCTACAGGAAGAATGTGGACACCCACTGCGCATTAATTGGCCTCCAGCCTGTCCCATAATTCCCGTTCGAGCCACTCTGGTCATCACTTGCAAACTCTTTTGTCCTGTCCTCAGGTGACCACACGTCAGACCCGCCCTTTAAAGTTCCAGGGAAATTTGAAAATCCCCTTCCTGTTTGCTCCAGCCAAGCGTGGCGTGCTCTCAGGGAATCCTTGCAGGTGATCATTCTCATTGATCATCATGACTCCACGTGCCATGCCTCCTCACAATAGGCGATCCCCAGCATGGAGCAATAGTGAGGTGCTGGACCTCATCAGCTGCTGGGGGGAAGAGGCTGTTCAGTCTCAGCTGCGGTCTAGCCGCAGGAATTTTGACACCTATGGGCAGATATCACGGGCCTTGGCAGAAAGAGGCCATGAGCGGGACACTCTGCAGTGCCGTGTTAAGGTAAAGGAGCTTAGGAATGCGTATCGCAAAGCCTGCGAGGCAAACGGCCGCTCAGGGGCAGCCCCGGTGACTTGCAGATTTTATAAGGAGCTGCACGCGATACTTGGTGGTGATCCCACGGTCACTCCATCGACCACCACGGACACTTCCCAGCCCACCAGTGAAGGGGGGGGGGGGTGAGGAGGAGGACGAAGAGCAGGAGGATGAAGAAGAGGAGGAGGAGGACGACGAGGCAGCAGCGATCCAGGGCACGGAGGAGTCCCTGGACGCATGCAGCCAGGAGCTCTTCTCAACCCAGGAGGGCAGCCAGCCACAGCGTCCGGCGGTTGCAGGGGCCAGCTCAGCAGCGGATTGCGGAGGTAAAGCTGCTTTTCTATGGGGAAGGCTGGCAGCTTGGGATGGAAAGGGATGAGGGGGGCATTCCACCTGGAGCTCTGTTCAAGCCAGGAGGAGGGCAGGGGGGCATGCAGCCAGGAGCTCTCCTCTAAAGCCAGGAGGAGGGCGGCCAGCCACAGCGTCCAGCGGTTGCAGGGGCCAGCTCAGCAGTGCATTGCGGAGGTAAAGCTGCTTTTCTATGGGGAAGGCAGGCAGCTTGGGGTGGAAGGGGATGCTTGCATGCTTGCCTACATGTGGAATAGTGCACTGATGTAGTCTATCACCTCGCGGTAGTCATCATCAGTAATCTCTTCAAAGGTCTCAATAAGAGCACTTGCAATGCGCCTGCGCAGGTTTCCCGGGAGAGCCAGCGTGGTCCCCGTCCCGGTCACGGTCACTAGTCCCTGCCACTGTGCTACAATGGGTGGGGGGAGCATTGCTGCACATAGGCAAGCTGCATATGGCCCTGGGCGGAAGCCACATCTTAATAAAATCCCTTCCCTTTGCTCCTCAGTGACTCGAAGCAACGAGATATCTTCCAGCACAAACACCTACGGAGAATGTTGGAACAGTGTTCAGAGTAGGGCTCCTGCCACTTACCGGCACTCCCCACCCCCTCCCCCGCCACAGCTTTTCAGGGCAGGGAAGAAATCCTTCCCGCTGCCTGCTGCTCACACTGTGGCTCCTGCCACTTCCCGGCACTCCCCACCCCCTCCCCCGCCACAGCTTTTCAGGGCAGGGAAAAAATCATTTCCCTTGCCTCTGGAGTCCACTCACCATGGCAGGGGCTCCGTTGCTGTATCTGTGCTGTCTGCGGGACAGGCAAACGGGGAATGCGGGGGAATGATAGGCATGTCTGCTCTTTACAAGGGAACCACTGTGAAATGTATCTTTTTATTTTAGAAGGGTCGTCCTTCACCCCTTCGCCATCGCTCTTATCAACAGCTGAGAGGCTGAGGCGACTGAGGAAGCGGCCACGAAGGAGCAAAGAGGATCTTGTACAGCAAGTAATGCAACAGGCTGTAACGGAGAATCGAGTTGCACAGAGGTGGAGGGAGAATGAGAGCAAGTTGAGGGAGAAGGCGCGGAAGGAGAACGCGATTCACCGCCGGAAAAGCACCGACAAGCTGCTCTCATTACTGCAGCTTCAATTGCAGACTATGCAGCGGCTTGTCACCCTTCAAGAGGAGAAGCTCCGCACCCACCACCCCAATTATCGTTTGCCCCAACTCCCTTCCCCTTCTTTGCCTCTGTACCCTCCAGGCCACTATCATCAGCCAAATGGTTATCACCATCCACAGCTGCCTCCAACCCCTCTGTCTTCACCGAACAACCCCCAGACCCCAGACCATTATCCACTGCAGTCTACCCCTAATAACATGCCTTACTGCCCTCCGCAAATGAGGTTCGGGGGACATGGCCACTGTGAGGGCACTGGAGACTCAGAGACCCGGACATACTCCGATCTCTGACTGACCCCACGACACCCCCATTGCACCTCCCCTGCCTTCCCCCTCACATGCATCACAATATTTTCTTTCAGCAACCGAAGTACCTGTTCAATACATGAATTGTCTTCTTAATAAATGGGTTTCTTTATTAAGTGTACATACATTATTACAGGCTACAGAAAAGCAAATGCCTGTTCCTGTTAAAAGAATGCTCCCTCCCTCCCTCCCTCCATCTGCACCTCACTTTAGAACTGGCTTTCAGCCTCAAAATGCTCCCTCAAGGCTTCCCTGATCCTAACAGCCTCGCGCTGGTCCCCTCCATGAACCCTGCTCTCTGGCTGGGCATATGTGGCCTCCAGGCGTTGAACCTCAGAGGACCATGCCTGAGTGAAGCCTTCGCCCTTCCACTCACAAAGATTATGTAGGGCACAGCATGCGGAAATAACCGTGGAGATACTACCCTCGGCCAAGTCTAGCCTCCCATAAAGACAGCGCCAGCGCGCCTTGAGACACCCAAAAGCACACTCCACAGTCATTCGACAACGGCTAAGCCTGTAGTTGAACCTTTCCTGACTGCTGTCCAGGCTCCCTGTGTATGGTTTCATGAGCCAGGGCATTAAAGGGTAAGCAGGGTCACCAAGAATCACTATGGGCATTTCCACTTCCCCCACGGGGATCCTCTGGTCTGGGAAAAAAGTCCCGGCTTGCAGCTTCATGAGCAGGCCGGTGTTGCGGAAGATGCGTGCGTCATGCACCTTTCCAGACCAGCCAGCGTTAATGTCAGTAAAACGCCCACGGTGATCCACAAGCGCCTGGAGAACCATGGAGAAGTACCCCTTTCAGTTAACGTACTCCTCAGCTAGGTGGGCGGACGCCAGAATGGGTATATGGGTCCCATCTATCGCCCCTCCACAGTTAGGGAAACCCATTTCTTCAAAGCCAGCCACGATGTCATGCACGTTATCCAGAGTCACGATTTTTCGTAGCAGGATGCGATTAATGGCCCTGCACACTTGCATCAGCACAACTCCAACGGTCGACTTTCCAACCCCAAACTGGTTGGCCACCGATCGGTAGCTGTCTGGTGTAGCCAGCTTCCAGATCGCGATAGCCACCCGCTTCTCCACCGGGAGGGCAGCTCTCAGTCTGGTGTCCTTGCGCCGCAGGGCAGGGGTGAGTTCAGCACACAGTCCCATGAAAGTGGCTTTTCTCATTCGAAAGTTTTGCAGCCACTGCTCGTCGTCCCAGACTTGCATGACGATGCGATCCCACCACTCTGTGCTCGTTTCCCGTGCCCAGAAGCGGCGTTCAACAGCCATGAGCATGTCCGTTAATGAGACAAGAAGCTTTGTGTCGAATGCATTCACCGCTTCGATCTCGTCTTCAGAATCATCACTGTCATCCTGCATGTCAAGGAATAACTCCACTGCACGCAGAGATGTGCTGGCGACAGTCGTCAGCATGTCCCTCAGCAGTTCTGGATTCATTGCAGCACTCGACAATGGAAGACGGAGCGTGCCTTGCTGAAACCCTTGAAAGATGGTGCCGGAGGTGGAAGGAAACACAGGGATTGCTGGGATATGCCAAAAAGCATCATGGGTAGTTCAAACAGGATATAGAATGCCCCGCAAGTGACGCCCCCCCTACCACAAGCCATTGCGCCAGATCAGGAAGAGGTGTACTGTGGGATACATGCCCTAATGCGCTGCTCTTAATGCCGTATTAAGTGCCGCAAATGTGGCCATGCTATAGCTCTGGAGCATCTCAGTGTGGACATACAATAGCGCTATTATTATTGCTGTATAAGGCGAGCGCTATAAGCAATAGCGCTATAATTTTGTAAGTGTAACCATACCCTTAGTGTCTACTTCACTTTTTACCACAGTCAATGTATTAACTAATGGCTACAAGACTGAATCTTTAAGCTGGGCTGTAATTTAGGAAGGACATACCCATGATGAAGCCAGACTGTCCTAATCAGCACATACAAGCTCAAATTAGGGAAACATCCCTTCCCTATATTGTATGATTTTACCACAGCCACTGCACATATTCATGAAAGTGAAGCTGGGAAAGCAGTATTGCAACAGCCTGAAATGTGGCAAATCTTGCCTGATTAAACACCTCCTGTGAGCTAAAGATAAATAGCAGAACTGCAGCTGAGATTGTATGCAGGGCCAGCTCCAGGCACCAGCATAGGAAGCATGTGCTTGGGGCAGCACATCTGAAGGGGCAGCACTCCGTCCAATCCTGGGGTGGCACATTCTGGCTGCCCCCTCCCCCGCTTTTTTTTTTTTTTGCTTGGGACGGCAAAAAAGTTAGAGCCGGCCCTGACTGTATGCATCTTTAAGACAGTTACACTCTCACAAAAGACCATCTTGAATGGTCAACCAACCACTTATTTTAGGTTTATTTGCTCCAGGGATCATCATCATTCTCTGGTATAGAACATGTGCCAGTTAAACAAATCAACTTTACTCCTTTTTTTGCTAGCATGTTAGTCTTACAGCCAGGGGCATACCATTCAATAAGTATTTATTACTGTTTTTCCTTATAATATGGTGTTAAAATACTTTAAATACAATAAAAACTAGAAGAGGCAACAATATGAGGTTCTTTAAACTCTTATTCATATTGTTATTACACCTTAGGTGCCATATGATTGCTGTGAACATAGAGCTGTCTGCAATAGGATGCCCCTCACCTTAGGGCCAGAGTCACTCTGCAGCACCCGATGTCTGTTTCCATTCCTTTCAGGTGCCCTTTATGATCTCCCTGTCCATATGTAGTTCCAACACTCTCATGAGGTCCACTTTATTTCACTTTGGCCCTCTAGGCCTCAAGCCTATTTCAATGTCTCCTTCCTGAATAACCAAAATAACATAAAACACAAACTCACACAATCTTCAGCCCAGCTGCCCTTTAAAGTCCTTCCCATTTAGACTGAGTCTCTGCCAAGCATCCCTGCCCAGAGAGCTTTCTCTCATTCTCTCCTTCTTCTTCAGCTTTTCCCCTACCAATTAAGGGCCCTACAAGAGCCGTCTTACACCCGACAATAGCTACAAGCATAACTACAACCTGTTGAGCTTTCCCCACATACCCTCAACTGAGGTGTCCTGCTCTTTTTTATGGGAAAGCACCTGATTCAACCCAGGTACAGCACACTTTGTAATCATCATGGCTGAATTAGCCCCAGGATCTCCAGCACACAAGCAAGTAACCCTGATACATAGCCAAATACTTCATGGAACCTGAGGGAGATTTGGAACAATTACATTGGCATGTGAAAAAAGCATTGGACATTCAGAGGTTGCTGTCTGACCTTAGTTAGAGCTCTCCAGTATATCACTTGAAATACCAGAAGATCCTAGACAGGTCCTGATGAGTCATGTGCATCCCACACTAGTACTGAATTTTAACTCTAATTTCATTTGCAAGCAGCATTGTGAAGGTATGAAGAGAGACTGATGAACCACAGCCGTGATTCAGCTCTTTTGAGTTCACTTTCGGTTCAGCTGTTCAGACTGTTTGAGTCAGAGGCCCCCTGCACCTATGCCTTAGAGATATTTAAATGAATTCTGGACGTAAAGACCCTTCAGCAATAGAAAAGGGTAATCTCCAGTGAATTGAAAGGGGAAGAAGACAACGCTGACACTTGGGCCAGTAATAGCTCAGAAATATTTAGTGCAAAAGAGGTATCTAAGAAAAAACACAACCTCAGAGATGACTGGTTCAAGGAAGAGCTACAACCAATAAATATTTAAATTAAGCCCCAAAAGACACCACACTTTCTAACCATCTGTTGGCTCTAGCTGAGACCAAAGCCTGGGAGAACCTCTGCCAGCCCCAACCCTATCCCTAGCCTGAGGCTCATGCCATCACAACTCTAACACACGCCCAGTCCCTTTTGGCCCCAAACTCAATCCTAGTCCTGGGTCCCCAACCAGACTCTAGCCCAGGGCCAGTTGCCCACCCCAATCTTAACCTTAGCCAGTGGACCTCTGCTCACACCCAAACTACTAGCTCTGGGGTCCCTGTCCACCCCATATTCACCTTAGCCCAGAGACTCCTGCACATCCCTACCCTAATTCTACCCTGTGGCTTCCTGTGGCCCCAGTCTTAACAAGGAACCCCCTGATAGTCTCAGTCCAAACACTAGCCCAGAGATCTCTGTCCGCCCCAATCACAACTCTAGCCCGGGGCCCCTGCCAACATAATCCTAAACCTAGCCAAGGACCATCTGCCTTCCCCACCCCTAATTGTAGTCTGAGATCCCCGTTACCCGCAACTCCAAACCTGTGGTTCAGGCTAGCACAGGGGCCATGTAGGTTTAGATTTTGGATTAGGAAAGCACTGTGTTGAAGTACGTGTCCCCTTCCCATTAGTTTCTACATCTGCAGCTCTGTTTCCTAATATTTAAAACTATTAGACCTTTTTTAAAATTTTCTTTTTAAAAGAAGTTGTGAGCAAACTAGGTCTTGGAGACTTTGGTACAGGAAGTGAGTAATTCAGAAGGAAGCATGCGTATGCAGCCTCTAATATAGTGGGATTCATTGTTAACACAAAAGAAATGGCCTGCTCATGTAACCCACATGCTTTATACCATAGCATTTGACTTGGGCCCAAAGAAAGGGAGAGAAGCAGTGGGGAGGGGATATGGATTTTACTTAGAGTACTCTGTCCCTTAAGACTTGCAGAAGCATGGCATGGCAACTCAGCTAAGGGGCCCAGAAACATTCAGCAGTATGGTGCAACAGTAAAAATTTTATTGGGAGTTTTCATTGTGCAATCCACCTTGCACTTCACACCCAAGAGCTGATCCAATCAGAGTACTGGGGTAGGGGGAGAGTCAGGATGGTATCTGTCTATTTCGTGCAAGGGTGAAATGTTACCACAATCATCAGCCTTTACCATAGGCTGTATGAGAAAGGGGAGAAGGAATGGGAGGAGCTTTTAGAGGAATGGGAGGCCAGACCTAATGTGGGCTAGGGTTCAGGGGCATCGTTTACCTAGCCGCCATCCTCCATGAACTCATCATTGATGAAATGCCTACACAGACCAATCAAGGACCAGGTGTAGGAGTTGAGTCCCTGCTAGCATGTTTGAAATGTCCAAACCTAATTTGAAAAAGGCAATCAAGTATAAAATTGCTAAAATCATAACACTAGGGCCAAAACGTTGCTGGAACACAGCTACAGCCTTCTGATCAGTAATGGCTGCAATTCCCCAAAGTGCAGCGCTCTAGGCCTACAGAGTGAGTAACATGGTGAGAGATGGGAACTGTGCTTAAGGTATTTATAAAATGCCCATAGGTGCCCCAAGAATAAAACCTGGCAATGGAAGAAAAGTGGGTGCCTAACCGTGGCCAACTTCTACTTATGAAAATATTTAATATACCTAAATTGCCTGCTGAGGTGCACCATTAGGTGCCTAAACAGTAGAATTGGTCAAAACTCAGATTTTCTAGTGTTCAGGAAATTTCCCCCATTTTGAAGTTTCCTTTAGCCATGAATTGGAAGGAAAGGTCAGCTTCTGACATTCACTGCCAAACAAAGCTTCATTTCGGAAATATCGAAGGTCAAAGTACTTTGTTTCAACTTTTATTTTTATAATATATCAAATTTGAAACAAAGCACTTTGAGCTAATCAAAATGAAGTGCTTCCGTAAAGTATCACTCACATCAGTACATTTCCATTAAATATTCCAGTGTTGTAGAAGCAGCATTTTCTAGTGGAAAACTGTTGGGTCAGAAACATTTTGACCAGTCCTTCTCAGTGAATTTGTTAATCAGACCCTGAGTGGCTTGAACAAAGTGGCAGAGCTGGCATATGAACTCCTATTGTCAGTTGCCCAGTCCGCAGTGCAACTTCTAAACCAGGGATCGTCAACCTTGGCACGCGGCCCCACAGGGTAAGCACACTTGGCCGGCCTGGCCGGTTTGTTTACCTGCCCCGACCACAGGTTCAGCCGATGGCAGCTCCCACCAGTCGCAGTTCGCCACTCCAGTCCAATGGGGACCGTGTGCCAAAGTTGCCGATCCCTGTTCTAAATAATATGGAATAGGAATATTCCTTTTCTTATATTAATATTTAATTTTGTGTAAGTGAACTCGCTAGGAAGTCAGTAGATTTGGCAGCATTGCACTTGCCAAAATACATGGACCATTCCCAGTTTTTACTGTTTTGTTCCATGTCTTCGAAGAGTCACCCATTTTATAAGGTGGCCTCGGCACATTTAGAGGTTACATTGTGATGAGACAGTGTCACTGTGTAACGACTTGAATATATTACACTGGGATGCAATGTCATAATATGAGGACGCAGAGAACATGATGCCTGAGTGCCATTACTGAGATGTCAGGTTGGCCTTTAGAAAACCTGGCCTCATGATTCTCAATCTGTAAGTAATGGGGTACACACTGCACCCCTGGGTATTTGGCCCCTGGTCTCTCTCTTCAATGAAACAGGGACACTTCAGTCTTGTGCAACACCCATGATCTTAATTCTGAAAAGGTTTTCCCAACACCAGTTCCCAACTAGATACAGGCTTCACAGCTACTTTGCCTGCAGCAGGACTGGCCAGCAACAGCCTAAGAGGCTCACACTTCCTTCTGGGCCTGGCCTCTCTCTTTCCCCTGCTGCCTGGCTTCCTTCCAGCCTTTATAGCTTTGAGCTAATAAGACGGGCAGATGCAGCCAGTTACCGAGTAGGCACTAGGCTATTCACCCAGTCCCTGGAGTGGCAGGAGCTGATTAAGAGCTTCTTAACCAGCACCCTGCCGCACGGTAGAAAGTTCCTTTCAAGAACAATTCCAAAAGTGGCAAATAACTGCTCTGTGACCTGACTCCCTCTGTGGCTTTAGACAAGTCATTTAATATATTGCCCTATTTCCCCCCACCTCTGTAGAATGCTGCTCACTGAGTGTCGTGTCATTAATTAGTTAGTGATTATTAAGCTTTAGGCTGAGATTTTCAAAGCCATCTAGAGGATCTGGATCTTCAATTCTCATTGCATCTGAAGATTAAAAATACTACCACTTCCAATGCCCATTACAGCACAAGTGTGTTAGCTAGCCATCCTTCATCAGAATTAATCACTGAGACCAGTTGGCTCAAAGAATAGTGCTACAATTCACTATCTTGCAGTAAGGTTATATTTTAAATCAGCAGCACAGAAAGGATTCCTATGTCAGCGATTGCACATCATTTTCTCTTTTCATTCAATACTGCTTTATTTTTAAAAGAATTTGCTCTATAACTATGGAGTGTTGCACTCTCAGTCATCCGCCTATCAGATTATTCTGTTTAAATATTTAAAAATTTAAGCTCTTCCAATGGATCAACCTGAATTAAAGTTGTATGAAAATTGATTTAGTATCTCTTACGCTGAGCTCTACTCTTCCAGAGTAACAAATGGTACTCTTCAGCAAACTGACTACTGCTATCACTGGGCTTAGCAATAAGAAATCCATACCCCCTTTTGCCATGTGTACGTTGTGAAGAGCGTATGTTATCACATGCATGCATCCGACGAAGTGCGTATTAGCCCACGAAAGCTGATGCTTCAATACTTTTGTTAGTCTTTAAGGTGCCACAGGACTTTGTCGCTTCTGTTATTACTTGAACATTCACATTGTTGTTCAGGCCAAGTTTGGGTTTACTTTTCTTCTAACAGAAAAGTGCAGGTCTCATTCTGGATTTTTTTTATCTTTATTTTTGCATTTGGTGGGTTTAAAATCAAAATCTGAATGTTAGAGACACCTTTGCCTGGTGTGAAAACTAGTAGGTTTGTGTAGCTATTTTCTCCCCTGAATTTTCTCAGTTAAAATGGTCTGAAGCCTTTTGCATTAATACATGTCCTTGCTGTTAAAATGCTGCTTTATCACTGGATGGCGCTCTCAACACACAATAGACATTCAGTCCCAGAAATGCACTACTCTGCCAGTCCCTGATTTACCCAAACCAAAACACAAATCCTAGGTCTAGAGATTTGAAATTTTCCTAAGCCATAAACTCTCTCTGCAAGTATTCAGGGGGCTAATGTGAAATCTCAGTAGACAGATGAAAAATCAGGAATAAGGGATGTTATAACTTTGTGTCATTTTCTATCTTAGGTCCTTATATGGCCTCTGTTACTGTAGTATCTGAGTGCTCCATAGTCTTTAATGTATTTATTCTCAACACCCCTGTGAGGGCAGAAGTGCTGTTTTCTCCATGATACAGCTAGACACTGTAGACTGTAGACAGAGGCACAGACTGAGTGCCTTGCCAAAGATCACACAGGAAGCTCATGGCAGAGCAGTAAATTGAACTAGGTCTCCCAAGCCCCAGGTTAGCACCCTAACCACTGAAACAGCCTTCGTCTCCTAATGGTCTCCGGGCACTCCAATAGAAGGAACTTCTCCTTTCTTGGACTTTTGTCACAGCTTCCAGCAGTATCATATGGCTCACTTTAAGGCTCATTTTTAAAATCACTATTTAATTTCAGTTTGACAACTTAATGGTGTGCACAGAATAGCGCAAGGCTGCTGAAGCGGCAGAGGTGACACTTGATATAATGTACAGATTGAAGCTTAAGGTTCTGTAATGAACACATGAGGGAGCTGCGTGGCTTGAGATGATTTCGATCTTTAAAAATGAACTGGTAGGAGGAAACTCTAATAAATGCAAGATGTGTGGAACATTTTGCTTGTGGCATTACCTTTTTCCAGTTCTGCTATAAAATAACATGAGACAGCTCATTTTAGCTATGTTCTGGTTGAAGCTTCAGGTTTTCTTTTATCAATTGTTTTTTGTACTTTAGTTCTCCAGCCTCAACCTCGACTCATTTTTTCCTCTGTGATCTTGCACTTGTTTCGAGATGACAGGCTTAATGCTATCTGATCGGATGAGAGGAGATCATTCTCCTGTGCCATTCTACAAGTGCACTCTTATTTCTGATGACATCTTTGCATTTCTTCTTCCCTTGCAATGCTGGCATTTCAGAGGGGAATGAAAGAAAGAGCATTCACAATCAGTGTTTTCCCCAGGAATTGAAATTGGGAGGGGGGGTTTCAAATTTTCAAGGGGGGTGTAGTGGCGTGACAACTCACCCCTGCGGCGCCTCCTGCTGGTTGTCTGGGAATTAGCCCTTTCCAGCTCGGACCGCCCTCTGCAGGCTGGTGTCTCACTGTCCACTGGCCATCGTGCCTCTCCCAGACCCCAGTGCCCTTGTATCTGGGGTGCTGCCCGCTGGCAATACCCCCACAGTCTCTGCCTCTCGGTCTCCCCTCCCTAGGGAATCCCCAACTCTCTATCCCACCTTGCCTCAGTTTGGGCTACTGCCAGTCATCAAGCCCCCACTTCCTCGGACAGACTGCAGTGTAAAAGCCACTCATCATAGGCAAGGGGGTTTGGGGCCAGCTGCCTTTGCCTAACCCCCAGTACCTTTTTAGGTCTTGGTATCAGACCTGCAGCCTGGGAGGTCACCAGACCTGAGCTCCCCAGCTTAGCCTGTCCCTTCCCCAGCACTGCTCCACCCTCAGTACCCTGTCACCCAGGCAGCCAGGCCCTGCCCTCTCCCAGCCTGCCCCTAGCTCACAGCCCTCTTATAAGGGTCAGCTGGGCCCTGATTGAGCTGGCCACAACTGTGGCCAGCCACTCCCCCCACTCCTTTCTCAAGCCGCAGCCCTCTGCGGGGCTGCTTTGAACCCTTTCCGGGCCAGAGTGGGGTGATCACCCCGCTACACAGGGGTGTCAGGGCCACTGAGGGGTGAGACCGTGAGGGTGAAGGTAGACTCTATGGCACCATAGTAAAAACTGAAAAATGTTTCATGACCATTGTATTAGATTTAACTAATAAGATTTAACTAAACGCAAAGTAATGCACATTGGAAAACATAATCTCAACTATACATACAAAATGATGGGGTCTAAATTAGCTGTCAACACTCAAGAAAGAGATGTTGGAGTCATTGAGGATGGTTCTCTGAAAATATCCACTCTGTGCAGCAGCAGTCAACAAAGCAAACACAATGCTGAGAATCATTAAGAAAGGGATAGATAATAAAACAGAAAATATCTTATTGCCTCTATATAAATCTTTGGTACATGCACACCTTGAATACTGTGTGCAGACCTGGTCACTCCATCCGAAAAAAGATATATTGGAATTGGAAAAGGTACAGAGATGGGCAACAAAAATGATAAGGGGTGTGAAACAGGAGGAGAGATTAAAATGACTGGAATTTTCATCTTAGAAAAGAGATAACTCAGGGGGATTATGATAGAAGTCTATAAAATCTTAACTGGTGAGAAGAAAGTGAATAAGGAAAACGTATTTAATCCTTCATGTAACACACAAACTAGCAGTCACCCAATGAAATTAAAAGGCAGCAGGTTTTATAAAAACAAAAGGAAGTAATTCTTCACACCACATAAAGTCAACCCATGGAAATCTTAGCCAGGGCCTGGATGCTGTGAAGACCAAAACTACAACAGGATTTAAAAAAGAACTAGATAAATTCCTGGAGGATAAGTGCATCAGCGGCTATTAGCCAGGATCGGGGGTGGGGGCGGGAGGTGCAACACCATGCTCTGAGTGTCCCTAGCCTGTTTGTCAGAAGCTGGGAATGGGCAACAGGGGATGGATCACTTGATGATTACCTGTTCTGTTCATTTCCTCTGGGGCACCTGGCCTTGACCACTGTCAGAAGACAGGATATTGGGTTATATGGACCATTGGTCTGACGCAGTAGAACCATTCTTATGCAAAAATTAATTACAATAATGTTTAGTACAAAAACTCCCCAACATAATGACCTCTCAAGATAGCAATGATGTGAGATAACAACGTTGGCAAATAATGCATTTTAAAAATCTTAGCCTATTAGGAAACACATTTAAGTTTCCATTCCCTGTCACAAATCTAGCATTCTGGAGTAAAGTCACTAAAAAATACAAAAACAATGTCCAAAAACAAATGTTTATTTAACATGCCCTGCAGCTCCTCACTTTTCCCTCCACCTCACCCCACTCACCAGTGTTTCCCTCAGAATTCAGAGGTGCCTTCTTGTGAGTTCACCTCCCAGGTGGGGAGCAAGAAGGCACCTTGCTTGTTCCTCCAAGTGCTCACTGTTCGCTCTGGCCACTGTTGTTTGTTGTGCCACCGTTCACGCCCTTGCTCTGTTGCCAATGGCTCTGCCACTTGCCACTGTGACCTCTGTGAGTTGGTCCCTTGAGGTTCCACCCAGCTTTCAGTGATTTCAACTGAGCTCTCAGTGGGGTAGGAAAAGTGTCTCCACAGGAGGACTAAATACTGGCTTACACTATGTGTTTATGTGAAGCCTGGTCCTTATGTGACTTGGTTATCAGTGATTTCAGCTGTAGTGGTCAATTAACAAACCAAAAGACTCTTTATGAATCTTAATCAGTTCTGTCTTTAAACCATGGAGAAGGGCAGGTCAAATAGTACTTGTGACTCAGACAAACCATCAGAGCAAAACATCTGTCCCCACCCTCTCTCTTGATGCCCTCAATTAGCACAGGTTAAGTACAGTTCTACTGCCCTTTACTCATACAATAAGAACAACAACAACAACAATATTTCATTTCCCCTCTCCCCCCATTCAAGTGATTTGCAACTCAGCCTCAACCAAAATCTATCACTTGCAACATAGCTCTTTTTGCTGGATACCTAGGTAGATTAGGTGTGAATGTAAATACAATCTGGTCCTGAAGCCTTTCCTTCTAGCTCCTGGTTCACCACTAGCTGTCAGGGAGCACTCATTTTGACTTTGCTTACAATGTATAAGGAAGCTAGTCTATGTTCATACTTTTCAAATCTATTATACTTTTTCATATACACGTATTTTATCCTACACTGTATATGCTTTCAAAGTGTGTATTAATGTTTCAATTTAAATTCAAATTTCCAAAATTGGCATGTAACTAGTTCACAAAACTAGGGGGGTGTTTGGAAATTTGGGGGGGGGGGGTGTTGGGGAAATCCCTGTTCACAATTCACAGAGGGGTGACATTCATTTTGGTACATTTGGCCAACTCAAGCTGCCAAAATAAGTATCGTATAAGTGGTACATATATAAGCCTTGTGCTGGTCCTCTGAATGGAGCAAATTTCACCCACAGTCATGCTGCAAAGAACTTTAGGACCCCATAGCAGACTTCTACCTTCCTACTTTGTGCCCCGCCAGTAAGTATTATTCAGTAGTCTCCTGCCGTCTGATCTTCCCTACTTTTGAAGAGCTTATTGCAGGACACATATTAAACAAATATTTTATGTACTCTGAAGCCTGCAGAGCAAAAATAATACTTTACATGTTTCATAGCAATAGGATAACTTGCCAAAGCTGTTGGGCCCCACAGTAAGAACTTCAAAAGTAAGGTACTGAGGTTGGGGCAAAAGAGAAAAATGCAGCAGTCAAGGGTCTATCACAGAGTCAGGGATCCACTCATGAAAGGGATGGTCAGCTATGATAGGGTGACAAGCTGGAACAAAGGAGCCATAAAGGGTTTGAATACACTTCTGTACCTTTCAAAGTTTGCTGAAACCTTTCCGTATCTTTGTTCAACAATCACACACTGTAACTCAGTTACACTGGGAAACTATTGACATTGAAGTCAATGCAGGAGGACTCTAGGACAGGGGTCTCCAAACTATGGCCCACGGGCTGGATTCAGCCCGCTGGCTCAATTTGTCCGGCCCCCCAGCTGAGCAGGCACATGGAGAAGCCACCGCTGCCCCATCGCGCGAGTTACTGCCACAGAAATTGCTACCTGTAGGCATTTGCTACATAATGCAGGAGTTTAATACAGTAGCAATATCTTATAATATATATGTATTGATAAGTGCTACTGGTAGCACGTTCAGGCATGGAGCATGATCTTTCACTACACCGTCGGCCAGAGGAGCAAAAGGGAGAGGGTCACACGTAGTAGGCACGTGGAGAAGCCACCACTGCCCCACCATGCGAGTTGCTGCCAGCGGGCCCATGTGCAGAGGGGTGAGTGTCCCTGCGGCAGCCGCTGGAGGAGCAAAGGGGAGGGGACTGGGGCAGCCGCCGGAGGAGCAAAGGGGCTGGGGGGCCAGAGCAGCAGCCAGAGGAGCAAAATGGGGGAGGGAGAAAGGGCAGCAACCGGAGGAGCAAAGCCTCGTAGGGTTACCATTTGTCCGGATTCTGCCAGACATGTCCAGTTTTTTTTGTAAAAATAGAGTCAGGGAGGAATCTATTTCCATATGGGGATTATGTGGTGAATCCATAATGAGTATTTGATTACTCTTACCACCTGCAGATTTTTCGATAGCCTTCTCTCGTTCATTAAGACATCGAGCTTCCCTTATTTACTGGCTTATTAGCTTTTTGATATCTTCTCAGAACTAAAGTGCCCTTCCCTGCAGCTCCACAGCCTACATCTTGAACAATTTAACCACCTAAAGTAATTCTATGGTAGAAATATTTGTGCAATTCCAAAAAGATGACTTGGGAACTTTGGGACATATTAGTATTTATTTTAAAAAACATTTCTATTCACTTTTAAGTGAAGAGAGACCTTTTCTCAATACTGTGGGATAAACTGTCCTCTGCAACCCTAGTGCACCTCCATTAAAGAGAATGAGGTTGTAACCGGAAACAGAAAATTAGGCCCCCTCTCTAATTTAAACATATTTAAGACTTGCATGAGAGGTTAACTACTATTTGATCACAATGGTCCCTCTGGCTTTAAACCTTTGAATATATGCATGTCTTTTCATTCTGACTGTTTCTCTTCATCAGAGAACTTCCATGTGCTTAAAATGTAAAGACCAAAGTACAGATGAGAGTACAATGTCTGACTGGCTGAGATGTCAGGAGACTTGAAGTTGCAGTGATCAGTAACAATGTGATTTCTGATGCCTCTGTAATGGCAGCAAAAGCTTTAAGAGTTTAGAAATCAGCATCAGGTATGCTTTTTAAAAAAAAAAAAAAAAAAGAATGCAAACTGCAGCTGTTTCACAGCATTTGGTGACTGCCATGTATAGAAAACCAAATGATTAGATCACGCATTCTAACCTCCTAACATTTGTTTCCACTGATGCAAATAGTTAAAGCCTAATTTGATTGATTATATACCTGTTATTTCCTTGTAAAGGGAGGAACTCTCAGTAGCAACCAAGTGAAGTCAGTCTGAATTAACCAGGCTACATACTGCTCTAAACAAATCTATCAATCAACATTTTGCAGATGTTATTGTAGGCGCAAAGAAATAATTTTCTGCCTTCTGCACAATCGAGACATAAGAAGCCAAAATGGACTTTTATAGCACAGCTGATGTGCTTCGGCACAACACACCCATCAGTGACACCATCACTATCTTCTCTCATGCTTCATCTGTTATGGGTCATTCATAAAGCTATGGTGATTTGTAATGGTGAACCTGTGGAAAAGCGCCTACCAGCCACCGTAGCTGGTAAAAAGAGTCATCGTAAAATGCTAACCAATCTTTAAAGGTGAAGAGTTGGCAATACACTTTGCTCCCTCAGAGTCCTCTGGAGACCCTCTGGATCCATTATCCTCCCAGGCAGATCATCAGAGCCTGTCTCTTAGACCCAACCTGTAATCTTAGAGGTTTTAAAGACTGATGAGATATTTGAGAAATAGAAAAGACCATATGGAAGATGGACTGTGATTAGCAGATTACGTGCTTCTCAGTTTCATTTGCTTTGACTTAAAATACAGAGCACTATGATAAATATTCTGTAAGACGGTTCATTCTGTGATGCTAGCAGACTGGTTCAGCTCTTTGCGAGTTCACACTGAGTTCATGATATACAATTTCCCCAATGAAAAATTCTACTATTTCCAGTTTTATTTCCTACCTCTGAGTGGCAATTCTGTTAGAACTATTGAGAGCTCAGAGCTCAGAGCTCAGAGCTGTGAAAAATTTCTTGCTTTGAACGTTGTAGCTAGGTTGACCTAACACGGGGTGTAGGTGCAGCTAGGTTGACAGAATAATTCTTCCATTGAATAAGCCACCACCTCTTGGAGAGCTGGACTAAATGTATCAATTAAAAAACCTTGCATCAATATAGGATGCATCTAGACTATGGAACTACATCATCACAGTTGCAGTCCCATACCTGTGGTGCTGTAGCAGTTGACATGTAGACATATTCTGTAAACTCTGCAAAAATTTCAGAAAGAAGCCTTTTATCTGAAAAAGTACTAAATTGTATGTATAATTCAGAAAATATTCTATTACTCAATTAAATCAACACATGAAATTTTCTTCCTTTTGTTTGGGTGGTGACATAAACTGGGTAAAAATCTGCTTTACAATAAGATTGTGAGTAGTATAAGGATCCTACCATCAATAAAAGGTGGGCCCCACTCCTGACTCAATCAGGCTCTGCCCACCTGCTACCGTAAGAACCACTTCTGGGGGTATTAGTTCCTGGGTCAAGATGGACACATGACCAGAAGCAAAGGGTGTCATGTGTGCCCTCTAAATACTACTCCCACCACCCTCTACCAATCAGGATGGGTTTAAACCGCATTGGACCACCCCAAGAGAAGATTTGACCAATCAGAGGGTGTTCCGGGACAGGCTGACTGGACTGGAAGAGGGTCATGTGACCCCTCTAAGAACTCTTCTCACTGCCCTCTACTAATCAAAATGGGGTTCAGCTGCAGAGGACCTCCTTGAGAGCAGATTTGACCAACCCGGGGGAGTTCCAGGACAGGGTAATCTGCCCACAAGAGGGTCATGTAACCCCTCTAAGTGCTCCCTCTACTGCCCTCTACCAATCAGAGTGGAGCACTAGAACACAGAGTGCAACACTACCATTGGTCTTTATGTGTTCCTAGAGACTAACTCTAAAGGAAGTAGCAGAGGTGACTTTCAGTCTGTGAAGCTTGAAACTCTAGCCGCCAGGATCAAACCCACAGTCATGAAATACCGCATTCCAAAATTCACTGTGAACAAAATAAAAGGCAACTATAGGGTCCGAGACTCTGACACCATGTTACATACCCACACAAATAAACAGTCTCTATATGCAGTACTGAAGCCTTAAAATGTATATTAATTTAAAAAAAAGGCCAGGGTGTTATCCATGAGAATGCTAGTTAAAGTATTTTCACAGACTGTGGAAAATTTGGTGTTGTATTTGAGAACTGTGCTAAAAAGTAAGTCATACCAACATCAAAAGCTGGAATGTAATGGAATGCGTGGTAGAGAGAACCAGCTGCTGGAGCTATTGGGAAGTTTAGGTATTTAAAGCTGTTATGTAATTATTAAGTCCCAAAAGTCTTTTCAGATTTTCTTAATATGGCTAGTTAATCCTGGATGAGTTATTTTCCTCCAGGAAACACAATACAATGTTCACTGCAAAATATCCATGAACACAAAGGGTACTGAGAAAGCATCAGAGTGCAATGAGTGTTTTCATCATATAGCAAGAAACTTATCTCATATTATAACTAACCAATGTGTGGTGAGTTATGTAGATTGAGAGAGTAATGTACAAACATTACTATTTCTGGTTGAAACAGGACTGTTTTAACACAAACTGGGTACCTTTTCAAGTGTGCCAGCACTGTCTCTATGGGGCAATTAAACCACAGCACTTCTCAAAACACACTAGAGAGGTATAAGCCAGCCCTCAGAAAGACATAAACAAAACTTAGCTGCATTTTCCATATTTATAAATAAACACAGTGTATGAAAGTTATACTTCTATTCTGTAACCAGAACAGATCTCTGCAATAGTAGTGGGTAAAAGGAGTGCTGAATGGCTGAGAGCCAGCACCTGGGGAGCTAATAGTAATCCAGCCTTTATCAGATTCCTGCTTCAAGGCTTTTAGGTTGAATACCCACCAGAAAAGATGGCACCGTCAGTTTAAACAATCATGAAAGCTTGAATAAATGTAATTGGATTATTTATGTGCTTAAAGTTAAGCACATGCTTAAGAGCTTTTTTTAGATAACCAACCTTGCCTGGCTCATTGAAAGATTGAATTCACCAGAGGTCTTGAGCCAAAGTGCTTCACTCTTCAGCCTCTGCCCTTCAAATAATCTCTAAGGGTATGGTTACACTTACAAAATTATAGCACTATTGCTTATAGCAGTCGCCTTATACAGCAATAATAATAGCGCTATTGTATGTCCACACTGAGAAGCTCCAGCGTTATAGCATGGCCACATTTGCGGCACTTAATACGGCATTAAGAGCAGCGCATTAGGGCATGTATCCCACAGTACACCTCTTCCTGATCTGGCGCAATGGCTTGTGGTAGGGGGGGGCGTCACTTGCGGGGCATTCTATATCCTGTTTGAACTACCCATGATGCTTTTTGGCATATCCCAGCAATCCCTGTGTTTCCTTCCACCTCCGGCGCCATCTTTCAAGGGTTTCAGCAAGGCACGCTCCGTCTTCCATTGTCGAGTGCTGCAATGAATCCAGAACTGCTGAGGAACATGCTGACGACTGTCGCCAGCACATCTCTGCGTGCAGTGGAGTTATTCCTTGACATGCAGGATGACAGTGATGATTCTGAAGACGAGATCGAAGCGGTGAATGCATTCGACACAAAGCTTCTTGTCTCATTAACGGACATGCTCACGGCTGTTGAACGCCGCTTCTGGGCACGGGAAACGAGCACAGAGTGGTGGGATCGCATCGTCATGCAAGTCTGGGACGACGAGCAGTGGCTGCAAAACTTTCGAATGAGAAAAGCCACTTTCATGGGACTGTGTGCTGAACTCGTCCCTGCCCTGCGGCGCAAGGACACCAGATTGAGAGCTGCCCTCCCGGTGGAGAAGCGGGTGGCTATCGCGATCTGGAAGCTGGCTACACCAGACAGCTACCGATCGGTGGCCAACCAGTTTGGGGTTGGAAAGTCGACCGTTGGAGTTGTGCTGATGCAAGTGTGCAGGGCCATTAATCGCATCCTGCTACGAAAAATCGTGACTCTGGATAACGTGCATGACATCGTGGCTGGCTTTGAAGAAATGGGTTTCCCTAACTGTGGAGGGGCGATAGATGGGACCCATATACCCATTCTGGCGTCCGCCCACCTAGCTGAGGAGTACGTTAACTGAAAGGGGTACTTCTCCATGGTTCTCCAGGCGCTTGTGGATCACCGTGGGCGTTTTACTGACATTAACGCTGGCTGGTCTGGAAAGGTGCATGACGCACGCATCTTCCGCAACACCGGCCTGTTCATGAAGCTGCAAGCCGGGACTTTTTTCCCAGACCAGAGGATCCCCGTGGGGGAAGTGGAAATGCCCATAGTGATTCTTGGTGACCCTGCTTACCCTTTAATGCCCTGGCTCATGAAACCGTACACAGGGAGCCTGGACAGCAGTCAGGAAAGGTTCAACTACAGGCTTAGCTGTTGTCGAATGACTGTGGAGTGTGCTTTTGGGCGTCTCAAGGCGCGCTGGCGTTGTCTTTATGGGAGGCTAGATTTGGCCGAGGGTAGTATCTCCGCGGTTATTTCCGCATGCTGTGCCCTACATAATCTTTGTGAGCGGAAGGGCGAAGGCTTCACTCAGGCATGGTCCTCTGAGGTTCAACACCTGGAGGCCACATATGCCCAGCCAGAGAGCAGGGTTCATGGAGGGGACCAGCGCGAGGCTGTTAGGATCAGGGAAGCCTTGAGGGAGCATTTTGAGGCTGAAAGCCAGTTCTAAAGTGAGGTGCAGATGGAGGGAGAGAGGGAGGGAGGGAGCATTCTTTTAACAGGAACAGGCATTTGCTTTTCTGTAGCCTGTAATAATGTATGTACACTTAATAAAAAAAACCCATTTATTAAGAAGACAATTCATTTATTGAACAGGTACTTCGGTTGCTGAAAGAAAATATTGTGATGCATGTGAGGGGGAAGGCAGGGGAGGTGCAATGGGGGTGTCGTGGGGTCAGTCAGAGATCGGAGTATGTCCGGGTCTCTGAGTCTCCAGTGCCCTCACAGTGGCCATGTCCCCCGAACC